>JBBPBP010000002.1:47993546-48016686 GCA_037974735.1 Cicer chorassanicum | reverse complement strand
AAATTATATACAATTATAGTTTTTTTATTACAAATAGTAATAAACATTTAAGTTTATTTATCTAACTATTTATTTTTCTCTTATTTAAAAGTTTTATGAGATAATTAAACATTCTCTTTAGAAAGTGTGATTGTATTAAGAGGGTAGAGTATTTGAAAAAAATTTATGTGTTATAATAATTTTCTGGTTTAAAGTTTTCATGTTATTTTTTTTGTTTTTAATTGTTATTTAAATTTTTATTTTTTTTTTATTTTTACAGACTCAATTTTGTGAGAAACAGACCCACAAGATGAATATGTTGTAAATTTTGAGGATATTTCAAAAGTTTTAAATAAATTATTATGTTTTTTATTTTTGATTGAGAAATGTGAAAAATTATTTTAGATGAAAATATTATTATTATTAGAGTAAATTATTATTATTATAATAATAACTTTGACTTGTTCTCTCATTTATTATCATTTAATTAATTATAGTCTTAGTCTTACTCCACTGCTTCAACTATTCTTTTTTCTCTCGTAATAAATTAATAATTCTCCCTGTTAATATGTGAATATGATACATTTTATATGAACATGAAAAACTTTACCTTCTATCTTTTTCTCCTTCTTCTATTTTTCTAAATTTCTACCAGTAATATCTTCCTGATATTTGAGACAATGAATTGTTGTTCTGCTACCACAATTTTATTCGGGAAGAGCACGTTGAATAATGGAGATTTGCGTCGTAAAATAGATAAATCCTTAAGACAGCGACTATTGTCATGCCTCAAGTTTTGGTATTTGTTTATTACTTTTCAGGTTTGCTCAAAATTGCTGATGAAGATATTGATCAAATTGCACTTGCAACCAAATTTTTACAGCATAATACCCAATCAAACTCAACCTTAACCTTCTAAATTCTAAACAAGCACTTTAAGCTTTTATGGGTTTTGAGTTGTCAAAATTGAATTTAGATTTGTAATTTTTTTTAACATGAATACCATTCATTGATGAGAGAAAGATCCTTACAATAAGTATAGAGAAGCATTGATCTTAGACACATTCACACCCAGCTATTACAACCAACAAACTTAGATAAATTAGTAAGACTATGTGCTACATAATTAAATGTCTTGTAAGTATAGATGTGCACTTAAGAAGGGGGGTGAATTAGGTGTTTAAGAGTATTTCTTGTTTTCAGCGAATTAGCAATCGATTTTTGCGCTTACGGATAGTAAAAGATAATGTAAATGGCAATAAAGAAATGAACACAACAATATTATCCTGGTTCGCCTTATACCCAAGGGTACATCCAATCCTCTTGCACACCACAAGAGATTTCTCCACTATTGTTAGAAAATGTACAAATCCCACCCTAGGATCTCTGCTACAAACTTCTAACAAAACCTCTAAGATAGCACCCCACTATCTTAGATAATGTACAAGATAGCACCCCACTATCTTAGATAAAACTACTTAAAGAAAGTATTACTTTCTTTTTACAAACACTGTAATTTGGTAAGGATATAAGAGTATGAAAGAGAGGTATAATGATAACAATCCAATATTGATTCAAGTACTTTGAGAACTTTTGTCAAGGATATGAAAATGAAATGCAAGTACTTGAATTATGAAAAATGACTTCGAGAAAAATAGAAAAGTTGTTCAAAGTCGTTCAAGGTTTGGCCGTGAGATTGTTCTTCGATTAATCTGAAGTTATGAGATATTTATACTCCATAAACATCTCTTTAGATTCGTGGCCATTGATCCAAGAGGTTTGAGGAACAATTGCAATGATTTAGAGTTGATTCAGAACTGAAAAATTGCATTGTTTCCAATTGTATTCGAATACAGGATGTATGTATTCAAATACACCTCTTTGTAACGTTCAAATTTATTCAAATTTAACACTGTGTAGTCGAATACACATGTATGTAGTCGAATACAGATTGATCAATTTTGCCACTGATTTGTTGGTTGTATTCGAATACATCAGGATGTATTTTGTCAAAAATATTAATTGTAACACTTTGTAAATATAATTTTGACTTTTGAAAATACTTTTTATGCATATATAAAGATGAAAGGTTCTCATGTACTTGATCTTGTGATTGTATCATTTACCTTTACATTTAAACATCTAATATGTTTGAAGTCTAAAGTTTATCAATGAGATATTTTGGATTTCTTCTTTTTGAGCTTGTTGTCTTGATCATCATCATCGTTGGTCTTTTATCTTCATCAAAAACATGTATTTTACATGTCTAAAATTAATCATGACATGTTTGATTTTTTTTTTTAGTATAACTGATTTTGTTTGCAAAATTGTTTCTAATTTTAAACTATAATTTGTAGTTATTGAGAATAAACACAACTTTTATATTAATATTTAGAATTCAACTTACTTTTTTATAAACATATATTTAATCATAGAGCAATTTTTATATGGTCACAATAGCTCGATGCAATATTTACACACTAACCAAAAAAAGTGAAAAGAAAAATAATTAAATAATATTTATTTTTAAAACAAATAAATGATGTAGATTTTTAAGATTAAATATATTTTTTGTCTTTATAAATATACACAATTTTTAATTTTAGCCTTTAAAAAATTTATTCGAACTTTAATCTTTGTAAATTTTTTGTTATCAAATTTTAATTTTAATTTTTTTAAAAAAATCACGTTGCATGTTCTTATTAACTTTTTTTTATTACATGTGATTGTTAAAACTTTAAAATATCATTAATTCAACAATCTAACTATTTAATATTTAATTTAAAATTATAGATATATTAATAACACTTCAAGAATAAATAGTTCAATTTAAAGTCTTATAAATATGTATCACCAAAAAAAAAAATTACTTGAAATACAAGACGTGTGAAAAAATTTCAAGTAAAAGTTGATATATTTAAACGGATAAAATATATTTAATTCATATTTTAACGTGTGTACGGCGAAATAATTTTTACTTGAAAAATAAATAACCACGTGAAAATCGCTTCTACAAATCGAAACCTTGAAGGGTAAACGTGCTTCCGAAATTCTACAGGAAAATAAAGCACTCCAATGAAACATGCGGATTCACAAATGACTCCTCCATACAAACGCCGTCGTTTATCTCTCCACCAATCTCTTCACTCTCACACTTACCCGGCGGCGGCAACCTCCGTCCGACCCCTTCCACCTGCCTGAGCTGACTCCGGCCAGTGCCATCGCTAATCGTTCTGTGACACGACGGCGACCTCGATCTCCGGCGGGGACCCTCGCCGGAATCACGGCGAACCTTATCGGAAAATTCCCTCCGACGAACCGACCGTGAACCCATCACAGGCTTCTTCTGCGGCGGACTCTCCGGCATCATCGCCGGAGATTTTGGCCGTCGCTCTCTCCCTCCGATTTTATTTCCTTCCGCACGCTTCCATGATGCATCGGATTGATTTCGATTCTGGTTTCGAGTTCCCTCTCGGATGCATGGCTTACTCGTAGCTTCATCTTCTCTCATTTCCGGCACGGTGGCGGCGGTGGATAAGCTCTCTCCTACGCTGCATGTTTCTGAAAAGAGGGATACTTGTTCAGAAGCTTCTTTCACGATGGAGTCTTTTGTAGTTTTCATATCATGCATTTGGGTGTTTGTTTCTTGTTTCAAAATTGAAACTTGTTGTGGTTTGGAAATGGGTGTTTCAGATAGAACTTCTTTCACAGTTTCCTCTTCAACAAGAAATTGTTGTGGAATTCTGCATTTTGCTTCTTGGGTAGCATTTTCATTTTGCTGGTTTTTGAGGGCATTTTGGTCATCTTTTGGGGTGCTGATACAGCAACCCATTAAGAATTGGAGGAAGTTATGAAGAGAGTTTAATTTTTGTTGGCAATGGTTTAGTGGTAATGGAAAGAATAATGCCTTGGATATTGCATGGCTAGCTTGGTTTTAAAATTGTTTGATGGGAAAATTGAAAAGTGTTAACGGCTATAGAAGTGAAGAGTAAAAGAAGCAACATAGAGATAACCAATGAGCATGAACCAAAAGTATGTTGGCCCTGTGTTAAATAGTCTTGATAATATTGCTATTCATAGATAATGCAATACAATAAAATCTTAAGTTTGTGTATGTAACCTAGTGATTTCAAAATATAATTTTGAAATAATTGATTTTAGTTAAAATAAGTAGAATATACAATGATTTATATTTGAATATATAAATATAAAAGTGACTTGAATAATAAATTTGTAAGATCTAATTCAATTAATAAATGTTGATATTATTTAACTGAATAATATGTATCAAATTCGAATATGAGATATTGCAGTTGTGTGTGAATTTCTTTAATATTTCTTCCACCAACAAAAAAAAGTTACTTTTTCTTTACTAAAAAATGGCTTCAATAATGAATTCAGTGTAAAAGTTAAAATTTAAGTAAAAAATTATAAATTATATTTTTAAATTAAAATCAATTTAGGGGTAAAATCAATTTTTCTTTTTTATCTTAGAGACAAAATCAATTTTATTTGAACATAATTAGACAATTATATACGTTTAGAATCAATTTTGTCTCGTCCAAAAGTGAAATTAAATATACTTAAATTATTTAGTAAATTAAATTAAATTTTCATTTTTGAAACTTTTTATGATAACCCATTCATCAAACAAGAAAATTTTAAGCTTCAAACATGAAAATTTAATTTAAATGATAGCTCATTTTTATCAAATGATAATTCTTGAATTTTACGAAATTGTAAATACACTTCTAAATCCGCAACACCTAAAATCAAAATGGCTACTTTATTAAC
This sequence comes from Cicer chorassanicum, assembly GCA_037974735.1. Taxonomy (NCBI): domain Eukaryota; kingdom Viridiplantae; phylum Streptophyta; class Magnoliopsida; order Fabales; family Fabaceae; genus Cicer; species Cicer chorassanicum. The sequence continues at coordinate 48,011,913 of JBBPBP010000002.1, read as the reverse complement.
TTATGCTTAGACACTATAAATGAACAAGTAAACTTTCATGTAAAGTCCAAGTCAATGTCACATCACTAGAATATGAGATGCTACAACTAAGTTCCGTGATGTATTTGTTGATTAATGAAAATTATATTTAATTGACGGTCATGATTTCAAAGACCAATTTCTCTATTTATCTAAATTATATTACTATTTACCACTTTACTATAAAAGAGAACGTATCGTAACTTTATTCTCCGTTGCAATCATTCTGTTATATTTCATATAAGAAAATTGGAAAGATGAATTCAAAAGAGAATTCTTAAATTTTATGCAAGAAACGGAAAAAGAAGAATTCAAAAGGGAATTCTGAAAGTTTATGCAAGAAATAGGAAAAGAAGATTCAAAGGTGAACCATGCTGGACCAGGCTGTCAATGTCATGCTAAAGAAAGTAACAATGTAAAGAAGAGGAGGGAAAAAGATGCTTACCTTTTGAATTGTCAATTATGAAAGGTTGGTTTCATTTTAAATCAACTCCAAGAATCGATTAAACTAAATGGATGCATATATTAAGTGGTGTTTGCATAGCAGTTCAAAAATATTCCAGTAGTTTTAGAATTAATTTTGTAGAAGAATATTATTTGATACGCTTCGATGAAACGACACAAGTTTCATTTAATTTAACTAGAGGTCTCTGGTTTGAACTTTAAAAATGCAACAATGATAAAACACTAGAAGAAAATTTTTGTTGTTCGTGTAAGAAAGTGAACTTTGTTGTTCATTTGGTCCTATATAACTAGAGGTTTACATGATATATGTAGATGTGTATATACTGGCAAAACAAAACTTTGCAACCAAACAAATATAACAATTGCATACATGTGTATTATTTTTTTATGTCCTTCATTGTTTTTAAATATCATCCTCGCATATTTTAATGTGAAATCAATTGCATACATGTGTATTATTTTTTATGTCCTTCATTGTTTTTAAATATCATCCTCGCATATTTTAATGTGAAATCAAATTCACCTTTTTCACGATTATATCTACAACATCAATATCAATAATTTGAAGGTAGCTTGAAATTATAAGATTAAATTACATTTTTTATCTTTTAATTTTTTTTATATTTTATTTATTTTAGTCGATGTTTTTTTGTTTTATTTTGGTCTGTTAAGTTATATGTTAACACTTTTGATCCCTCAAACTTTTTGTATTTCATTTTAATCATTTAAATTACTAACATTAAAACATGTTAGTCTATTTAGTTACAAATATTAGACATTTTATTCTCTTAAGTTACAAACATTACATAATTCAGTCTTATCTATCAAGGTCTAATATTTTTAATTTTAAAAATCAAAATATCTAATGTTTGTCACTTAAGAGACTAAAATGTCTAATATTTATAAATAAATGTACCAAAGTATTTAATGTTTGTAATTTAAGAGATTAAAATGAAATCAAAAAAATTTTAGGGACCAAAGGGTATAATACTTAACTTAAAAAAAATGAAACAAAAAAATACTTAAGAGACTAAAGTAAAATATAAAAATAACTTAAATGACCAAAATAATAATATAGCTAAACCATTATTTTAAATTACATTTTCCTAAAAGCAGTCCTGCTGCACATTTATTTATAATTAGTTTATTATCTATCCAAAAAACATTAGCAAAGTATAAAGTATAGTGCAGAATTATTGTATGTTAAACAAAATCCAGATTTGTACCTTGTACTAGTAAGTATCTTGAGCATATAATTATTATAAATTTAATATGTAATATCTGTATATCGGTAGCTAAAACTTTATTATGGTGGAACATTTCATTGATGGGAACTGAACATGAACCCGAGTTAATATTTCAACACGAAATACACAGGATCAACAAGTTTAATTATGACTCAAGCAAGACCAGAGCCCCACCAAGATTTACCCGACAATACACCGCAGACACCATAGTACAAATGGACCGCCAAAGTTCAAACCAAACTTTCCACATTTTAGTCTGAAACTCTAGATTTATAGAGGATATATATATCATTGGTGTAAATTGTACTCTTAACATCTAATAAAATTTATTATTTTACTCATGACTCCAATTTTGTAAATTTATTTTGAACAAATAAAAATGGTAGTCTCATTAAATGTAGGAGTAAAACTGATCTGTATGCTCAATAATTTTTTTTTATGAGCATCCAAGTGTTTCAGCAAAAAAGAATAACTCGAGTATTCGAGCTTTCAAATGTTTCAGTATCACCAGCCCCCACAAGATGTTGAAAGACTAACCAGCCTGTCACAAAGTTACAACCTAAAAAAGAATACCTCACAGCTCTACACGGCTACCATCTGATGATTGTAACGGTAACACTAATCATGGCTTCAGGACAAGTGGCCATCATCATTATATACTATATACTTCTTGCTGATACACTGATAGTTGTCCCAATTTCACTTTAAATTAGTTAGACGAGTAAGAATGATTATCAAATAAACACAAATAGTAGTACTTCGCAAAGTAAACACTTAGAACTCAACCACGTCAAAGTCAACAGTTTTACATGATTTTTCAAATAATAGATTCAAACTATATACTTTTCAGACAATTAAAAGTATATATTGCACGGGTTTAAGAGGGGAAAATGAGAACACGTTATTAACCTCTAAGATTTGCATTTTCCAAACAAATTTACCCACTCATTGATGTTTGTTGTGTGAGTGTAGGAGTGGGGATGTGATAGAGTCACAGATAAATAGGAATCTATGAACAGTAAAATGATAGATAAAATGAGAACTAATTGATTTATAGAAGAAGGGAAAATGCTGATACAGTGAACAGCTCAGAGCCAAGCTCCTCTAGAGAAAATAGTATTCTCCTAATTCAATGATAACAATAATTATTCATGAGCAATACCCCACTACCCTCCTCAATTTATTCCCCTATGTATAACTGAAATCTCTAGAATTCTGCCATGCCATTAATAGACTGCTTATTCTCTTTTTTACCCTTGCATACATAAGTTCTCCACACTGCAGGTTTGGGCCTTTCACTAGTCTTAGGCCCAATAATTCTGTCATTACCGCCATCAGGAACTGCAGCCTTGTTCTCGAGGCTGAGAGATGGAAATTAACTTTTTAGTAATAATTCATCCTCCCAAGTTGTGTCTTCTACAACTCTTCCTTTCCAACGCACCAGTCATTGTCGTACCAGCTGTCCTTCTTTCATCACTGATCTTGCAACCAACAATTCTTCCGGTTCTTCCCCTTCTTCTGCTTCCATTTCTAACCCGTCTGGTAGTCGAGGTTTAGTAGAATAGTCTCCAATAGCTTTCTTGAGTTATGAGATGTGAAACACTGCATGCACTCTACTTCCTTCAGGCAACTTCAACTTATATGATATTGCCCCTATTTTCTTTAGGATAGGAAATGGTCCAAAGTACCGTGGAGCCAGTTTCTGATTGATCATTCTAGTCACCGTCTGCTGTCTATGGGGCCGGAGCTTCAAAAATACCCACTCATCCACTTCAAATGAATATGATTTTCTTTTCTTGTCTGCATACCTCTTCATCTGTTCTTGGGCCCTGTTCAAATGATACTTAAGTTGACGTAGGACCTCATCACGATCAACCAATTCAGCTGCTACAGCTTCTACTTTCGTTTCTCCCTATAGATATCTAACCACAGTAGGTGATTTTCTTCCATACACTGCATCAAACGGTGTAGTTCCTGTAGACACATGGAATGTGGTGTTATACCACAATTCAGCCCAATGAATCCATTGTGACCACTCCTTCGGTTGCTCCGATGCAAAACAACGAAGATATACTTCTAAGCATCGATTCACCACCTCCGTTTGCCCATCCGTCTCTGGGTGGTATGACGAACTCATACTCAGCATCGTTCCTTGTAAGCAAAACAACTATTTCCAAAATAAACTCACAAACAATGGATCACGATCACTGACAATGGATTGTGGAACCCCATGAAGACGCACCACCTCTTTAATAAAGATTTCAGCCACCTTCCTCGCAGTATATGGATGTTTTAAGGGAATAAAATGTCCATACTTGGACAATTTATCCACCACTACAAAATAGCTTCAAACCCCTTTGATTTTGGGAGACCAGTGATAAAATCCATCGAAATATCGCCCCAAATTTTCTCCGGAATTGGGAGGAGCTGTAACAAAAGGAAGCAACGTACTTTTGACATTGACACACGTCGCAACTCTGCACAAATTCCATAACAGACTTTCTCATTCCTACCCAATAAAGACTTCCTGCCATCCTACGATAAGTGCGTAGAAAACCTGAGTGGCCACCAGTTGGAGATGAGTGAAATTCTTTCAACAATAATGGTATACAATCTAAATTTGAGGATAACACCATTCTGCTACGGTAGAAAAGTCTCCCTTTAATTAATTGGAAATCTGGCTGGGATGCAGGGTCCTGTTGTAGCTCTGTTATCACTTTTTGCAATTAGGGATCATTCATAACTTCCTGCTGAATTTGTTGCTCTTGCATACATATGGGAAAAGAAGTTACCCCTTTCAACTCCGCTTCTTCATGCATTCTTGAAAGAGCGTCAGCAGCTTTATTATATGGACCTGGTTTGTACACCACTTCGAAGTGATGGCCCAATAAATTTGTTGTCCAATATTGCTGATCAGCCGTAGTGATGCGTTGTTCGAGCAAGTGTCGTAAACTCTTTTGATCGGAGTACACCACAAATCTTATTCCCAACAAATACGGACGCCAATGCTGAACTGCCAACACCAACGCCATCAATTCTTTCTCATACGCAGACTTGCTTAAATTATTTTTGGACAAAGCCTTGCTGAAGTAGGCTATAGGCTTCTTTTTCAGCATTAAAACTGCACCTATTCCTCTTCCGGATGCATCACATTCAATCTCAAAAGGTTGTGAAAAATCTGGTAGTGCTAAAATTGGGGCTTGCACACCATAACCCTTTTAAGATTCTCAAAGGCCTTCAACTCTTCTGATCCCCAATGAAATCCTTCCTTCTTTGTTAGTTCTGTCAATGGTTTAGCTATCTTTCCATAGCGAATAATGAATTTCCGGTAATAATCGGTCAGCCCCAAAAATCCACTCACTCCTTTGACATTATGAGGGATTGACCACTCCAAAATGCTATTAGATGGATCCACAACCACACCCTATTCCGATATTACGTTACCCAAATATTCCACTTTCCTACTAGCAAAATTACATTTTTTTTTTATTAACGACAAAGCAATGGTATTGTAAAATCTCCATCACTTGATATAAATGTGCTAAGTGTTCTTCCCATCCCTTACTGTATACTAGGATATCATCAAAAAATACCAAGACAAACTTACGGAGGTGTGGCTTAAAAATTTGATTCATGGTGGATCGGAAAGTGGTTGGTGCGTTGGTCAATCCAAACGGCATCACTAGAAACTCATAGTGCCCTTCATGAGTTCGAAATGTCGTCTTATGCACATCCCCTTCTTTCACCCTTATTTGGTGATAACCGGATTTCAAATCAAGTTTTGAGAAATATTTCGTTCCATGTAGTTCATCCAATAATTTGTCAACTACAAGAATTGGATATTTATCTGGAATTGTAACCTTATTCAATTCACTATAATCAACACACATCCTCCATGACCCATCTTTCTTTTTGACTAAAATGACAGGACTAGAAAATGCGCTAGAGCTGTTTCGAATTACACCTCGAGTCAACATGCTCTGAACTTGTTTTTCGATCTCTTCCTTATGGTGGTGAGGATAATGATATGGCCTAACAGTCACAGGACCTGCATCTTTCTTCAATTCGATTGCATGAGTTATATCTCGTTCAAGAGGCAGCCCTGTATTCTCTTCAAAAACTTCCTTAAAATTCTCCAACAAGTCTTGAAGCTCTTGTTGTTGGTCTTGAGTTAGCTCCTGTAATTCTTCATTTGAAGTCTGACCCAATTCTTTTTCCAATAAACTATACAGTGTTTCAGTTGTACTTGAAGTGCCTTAGAATTAGCCAAGTCTTTTGTGGTAAAAAACTAACCATGTAGTTCCACCATTTTTCCTTCCCATTGAAAATTGATGGTCATTTTCTCCCAATCAAATGTCACCTTCCCAAATCTTTGCAACCAAGCCACCCCCAAAATCATATCCAAATCACCCAATTCCAAAACAAAATCATCAACATTAGTGGTGAAATCTTCTAATTGTACTTGCAATTTTCTACACCTCCCTCTAGTGGACACACTGTGACTGTCTCCCAACCTTACTCTCATCGATCTTCCTTGTTCCATTGTTAACCCCAACGCAGTAGCAACACGGGGTGAAACGAAATTGTGACTGGCGCCAATATCGATTAAAACCACGATGGAAACCCCCTTTAGACTTCCCTTAAGGCGCAAAGTGGTTAGAGGTGTATTATCTAATTTTTTCTTTGCTTCAATAGCTTCTACGGAATTGCAATCAAGAACTTCATCCTCATACTCCATAGCTTCTATGGCAATCACCTCACCCTCTTCGTTAACCGTCTCGTCGTCTCCCAAAATCACCAATCGGAGCAGCTTTTCAGCACACTGGTGAAGAGGATGGTATTTTTCCCCACAACGAAAACACAACCCTCGTGTCTGCCGCTCCATCAGTTCTGAATACGGCAGATGTTTGAGGCCACAGTTGCGCTCGCCGCTAACTCTTCTCCCCTCATTGTTTCCAGATCTCGCTGTATTATGATAAATGCTGGAGTTTGCATTTGAGGCAGATTGAATCGAACCGATTTTGTTATGCACTGACCCGGTTAAGTTATTATTAAACCCACTTCCATGTCGGGTCGAACCCGAGTTATAATGAAATCCAGATCCTTTCTTTCCGTTGGTCCCCGATCCATTTGGCCCACTTCCCTTCCAATTGCGAAGCCCACCCACATTACCACCTATTGAAATCAGATACCCACGTAATTCCGTTTCGACATCACTAGCAATCTTCATCGCTTGCATTCTAGTTTGTGGATTCAACGTATGCACCTTCAAGCGAATGTGGTTCTTGAGTCCTCCCATGAAGTACCCAAGGTACTGCTCCTCCGATAGTCTTGCTACTTGTGACGACACATATTCGAAGGTGGTAATGTATTCATCAATCGTTCCCGTTTGTTGCAAATCTTTCATCTCTTCAAAGGAGTTATCACGTTGTCTTCCACCATATCTTTCAATTAAGGTTCGTTTCAACTTCACCTAATTCCCGTTTAAACCAGTGAATTGTTGCTCCCTCCATGCTTAACTTCGCCAATCTAACCTTCACCTCCTCCGACGTCCCTTGAACTTCAAAATACGTTTCAGCTCGCGTGATCTAGGCCACAGGATCGTCACCATCAAATGATGGTAACTCAACTTTCTTCACTACCATCTTATACTCTGTCACTGAGTCCTCAAAAATGTGCATATTGTTCCCTCGTTCCAATTGGTTGTTGCTTTGGCAACCTCGTTAATTCGCTCATCATAGTTTCGCGAAATTCCTTCAACTCCTGGCGAACAGAGTCTTCCACTGTTGAGAGTCTTGCTTCAACTGCTTCCATTCAACCTAACAGCTTCGGTGGCATGTACAACGTACAAAAAATCACTGGTACTTCTCGAAGATCCAGCAGGTCGGACCAATGATAGAGTCACAGATAAATAGGAATCTATGAACAGAAAAATGATTGATAAAATGAGAATTTATTGATTTATAGAAGAAGGGAAAATGCTGATACAGTGAACAGCCCAGAGCACAGCTCCTCCAGAGAAAATAGTATTCTCCTAATTCAATGATAACAATAATTATTCATGACCAATACCCCACTACCCTCCTCAATTTATTCCCCTATGTGTAACTGAAATCCCTAGAATTCTGCCCTGTCATTAATAGACTGCTTATTCTCTTTTTTACCCTTGCGGACATAAGTTCTCCACACTGCAGGTTTAGGCCTTTCACTAGACTTAGGCCCAATAATTCTGTCAGGATGCTGCGGACAGCATAAGCCCATTCAATATCATTTAAAGGATAAATTACTTTACATGTGGTATGGGCATCAACAGAATGAAGTAAACCTGTGCCTCTTCTTATACATAATGCACATTAGTAGTGTGTAAATAACAAAAATGAATGAAAAAAGAATGATCAACTGGCGCTCAGATTTGAGGAAGATGCAGCCCGATCTGAGTCAATCATGGATTTTATATAGAATTCACCTGCTTTGTATGATGACCTTACCATGGGCCCAGATGCCACATATCGAAATCCCTATCAAATACGAAGTAGAATTAGTCCATCATTCATACCACACAATCAAGTTATGATTACTGCTACAAGAAGCTTTTAATATATTAAGCTTTTTCAAAAGTGAACATGATGAAGGATGCAACACTTAGAAGCAGAGAAACATGCCATGATTACATTTGCATAGTGATGTATAGAATGCCAGTTACCGTGCTACAATTAAATCTCTATAGGAAAGGCCACCAAGGTGTTCTAACTGCTAAGTACGTGATAAACAAGGCCAAATTTACTATGAAATAGCAGGACATTATTTTACACCAACTGAATATGCAAGAATGATGCTAAAAACGATTTTATCTGATAAACTTTTGAGGAACATATATAAAATTATAAATACTAGCAAGAAGCCCAAATGTTTTATGTCCTACCCTACACACACAAAATATAGCGAACCACCACCAAAAGATTTTAGTAAATGCTGACTGAAATTATGATTACGAGAAAGCCAGCAAAAGTGCAAAACTATGACAACAGCTCTGGATGCTAATAGTAACTATTTCTCATTCAGCAAAATACATTTCTTTCACCCACAAATAAATAAAGTATAAAGAATCAGAACCACAGGAATAAATGCTATAGACATACCATTTCCATGCCAAGAGTCTGATACTTCTCAAAGGCCTCAGGTGTAATATATTCTGATACTGGCATATGGCGCTTCGAGGGTCTCATATACTGACCAAATGTCATCACATCAACACCAGCTGCTCTCACCTTCTCCATTGTCTTCACAACCTGATCAGGTGTTTCCCCACAACCTAACATTATTGAAGTCTTGGTGAAGGTTCCCGCTGGGGCATATTCCTTGGCCATCATCAGGACATCCAAAGACTGCTTAAAATTAGCCCGGTGATCCCGCACAGCACTCTGAAGCTCTTCAACTGTCTCGATATTATGTGCAAAGACATCTAATCCTGATTTGGAAACCTTCTCTACACACTCAGCATTTCCTCGGAAGTCGGGAACTGTTGCAACAAAATTAGCGTAACAACTGTCACATGGAGAAATATGAATATAATGAATATATGTAAACACAAACCAAACTTTCAGCTTTATTCCCTGTGCTCAAAATTCCATTGAACATGAATTCTTTTTTAATTCTGATTAAAATCCATACTATTTAAACAGTACCAGTTCAATAATACACAGCAATGCATGAGAAACTCACCAACAGAAACTGCATAGGGAATTTTCATTTTAGGTAACACCAAATTCACCTCTCTATCAAAAAGCTCTAGTTGAAAAAGAAACTTAAAAAAATATAGTCCTTCCTTTCACATTCATGATCCACTAGCTCTAACTGAGAACCATAAAGATGCTCATTTATTTAATAATAACTCGTGCCCACCTATCAAAATAAGGCTTGATTGTTGTTCACTATTTAGATAGAACAAGATGGTTGTTCACACTAATTACCACATGAATCTATTTTCAGGAACTACAAATATTCAAAATGCATACCTAAGGCTTCTATTAGCATGCTAGGTTTCAGAATCTTCAACTTCTGCACTGTTTCAGTAAAATGACCACTCCCTTGATCAGGTAAATCATCACGGTCAACACTTGTTATAACCACATATTCCAAACCCCACGATGCAATTGCCTCAGCCACATTGGTAGGCTCATCAGGGTCAGGCGGTGGAGGAGTCCTTGATGTTTTAACATTGCAAAACCTGAAAAATAACATAGATTCATTATATAGAAGCATTTTAGTAAAAATATATCCCACATACAACTTCAACAGGCTTTAGGATTAATTAAAGACTTTCCCTAGTTTGTTCAAGTCATGTAAATTCATTTCCGTGAAGAACATTCTACGCAAACTAATGGTGAGAATCATAATCCTGGATATTTTTTTATAAAAAAAAGTGTAGGCATAACTTTAAAACATTTCCATGAATAAGGTAGCTATACGAATTAATACTAATTAAATAAGTTACATACTCTCATAAGAATCTTGTAACAGATATGTTAATTTGATCATATTTACTACATGCTTATATTGATCAAAAAAATCTACCACATGCTTAGCAACTATATGAAAATGGAACCACTCAATTCAACTCATCATTGTAAACTTTTGAACTGGCATCATTTCATTAGATCAAGCCAGTAAACAACCAAAGTATTACAACTTGCTTATAACTACTTCCGCATTTCCCAGGATATGCCCTGACCTAAATGTCCATACTACATATCAATTTTGCAGTTCCACTCGTGAGTCAATTCAAATCTATTTAATGTAGGACCAACACTTCAATTCAGATCGAAGACGAGTCCAGTGTCAGACACCATTTAATCACTTCCATTTCTTAGAACTATTACCTGTGTCTACGTGTGCCACGTGTCACATGTCCTGATGTGTCTACGTGTGCCACGTGTCACCTGTCCTGAGTCTGTGACAGTGCTTCATAGTTTAATTTATCTATAAAGCTACATTCCCTAATATTGTAGACTAGTCTCCTAAATTCACAAATAGTATCCACATTCTAAACACAAAAAATCCACAGCAGATACTAAAAAACAGATACTACGAAAATTCCACAAAAAGAAGAAGAAAAAAAAATGATCGGTGTATAACCTGCAACCTCGAGTACAAGTATCTCCGAGAATCATTATAGTGGCGGTAGCAGTGCCGGTTTCACCACCGGACCAACACTCGCCTAAGTTAGGGCACTTTGCCTCCTCGCAAACCGTATGAAGCTTCAATTCGCGAAGCTTTTTCTTGATCTGCACGTACTTCTCACCACCGGGAATTGACTCCTTCATCCATTTCGGTTTCGGAAGCGGTTTCTTCTTCGTACCAACCTCCACAGAGTACGCGTTGTCCGATTTCAGGGAAATGAAGTCCGACAGCGACGGAGATTCCACCGCCAGCCGAGCCCGAAGTCCCGCTAGATTCTGCGGGAATTCAGACGGTGTTGCAGTGGTTGTGGTAGTGGAGGAAGATGAAGAGAAACGTTTCGTGGCGCATTTGAGGTTTCCGGTAACGGTTCTAAACCGCGAATACATCATCTCTCTCTTTTTCTGACAATCACAGATCGCGTGCGAAGATAGATAGAAAAAGAGAGGCACGAGCGAAGAGAGGACACACACCAACCCCAGCCTGCACCATTCACAAATATGGGCCTACACACGATCTTTTTTATTGGGCTTGTTGCTTGATACTGGGCCAGCATTTATTGTGTTAAGATAACACGAGGATTCTACCGTGCACTACCACACCTAAACCTGCTACCTCCAATCAATGTAAAAATACATTTTTGTCTTTTTAAATTTATCATTCGAAACTTTCAAAATAGAAAATTCTAGAATTTTTGAAACTTTTGAACAATTCAAAACTTTCCATATTTGAAAAGTTTCGAAGCTTTCCAGATTTGGAAACTTTTAAACTTTTCAAATTTTTCAAATGTAATCCTTAATTCGAAAATTTGAAAGTTTCGAAACTGTCAATTTTGAAATTTATTATAAATGATTAAAATGACAAAATTGTATTTTCACGTTGACTGAGGAGGTGACTAGTACAGTTGTAGAGGTGCAGGGTAGAATTCTCATCAGCCCATTTTCTATGCATATCCACCAACATTTATTTTTCTTCGATGTGTGTTTGATTTGACCAATTCGAATGTGGTTTTTAAAATTAAAATACATGTTTAAATTGGTCAATTCAAACATAAATCCACGTCTGATTTCACCAACCCAAATATATATTTGAGAGCTATGGGGGGAAATAAATTGTCCTACCGGTGGACTTGCAAATTTAAAGCAAGTCATAATAGAGATGGCAAACGGTTCCACTGAAAAATTGATATAGGTGGGAAACATGTAGGTCTGCAAATGAGTAAAGTTTAATCAAATTTAGTTCAGCTCAATTCATAAAAAATGGTTCAAGTATTAATATTTTTCAATTCAACCTCAATTCGATTCAAGCTTGAGATCAGCCTAGGAGCGAATTTAAAGAATCCAAAGACAAAAAACTTAAAAAAAAGAATCACATATTTTCCTTCAAGTTCAAATCGAAAAAAAAAATGCCAAGTTTCATGGTACACATAAGAGTTATAGAAAGTAGTTTTAGTTTTCAAGTAGCACAAGTTTATCTCAAAAAAACTTAGAAAAAGAACCACATATTTTCCTTCAAGTTCAAATCCGAAAAAAAAATGCCAAGTTTCATGGTACACATAAGAGTTATAGAAAGTAGTTTTAGTTTTCAAGTAGCACAAGTTTATGTCAATAGGATATTTATAACTCAAGATATTATCATCAAAAGCAATTGTTCTAAGGAACAAATACCTTTTATATCACGCCTCAAATTTATAGCAAATTTTTTGGATTTGGATCATCTACCTTTTAGACAGAAAAGGTAGCTTTAGTCAATATCTTAAAGAAATATATTGGCAAAATCTTGACACATTTCGTTTAGCACATTCTTAATAAGTAAAGATTCATATATTCAACCAAATTTATGAGGTCTAATATATGCCAATACATATATTATTACAAATTAATATCTTAAAAGGAGTGTGTTAAATAGTATTCCTATATTACTAAGATTTCTTTATTTTAAATGTGGTTTTGAGACAGTACAATTGCATACAGCCACAAAAACTTCAAATAACTTAATGTTGCAGACACAAAATCATAATTTAAAACCACGACTTAGGGTGCTAAGAAAAACAGTGATAGTCTAATACACTCTTTGCCCCTCTACTAGACACCTATATCAAATGAAATATGATGTCCTAACTAATCTGAGCTCACTATTGGGATCAGCAGGTAGTTTTACCAATTGTCAAATTTGTCCAATTGTCAAATTTGTCAAAAAAAGTATTGCCACGGCCTACGGATCACATCAAACTGTCCGACTTGATAATTTTCAAAAAGAGACTAATAAAGACTTATTCGCTATCAATCCCCTTCACACGATGAATCAATCAGCCAATGCACTTTGAAGGAAATAAAATTATATGCTTTAGTTCTCATACAATATACATGAACATCTGAGTTTCCCTAATGAAGTCTCAAACCCAACGTTGTCATGACTTTGATCAACCAAACTTATTGTTGGAATTTGACAGAATAGGAACCAGTGACTGGATCTTGGACTGCTTTAAAGTTGTCCACGCTCATCCCAAAGCGGCCCAAGAGAGAGTTGCCCATATCTTTCAGTTTTGCTGCATCAAAAGATACTTTTGTCTAAGCAAATGATGATATTGAAACATAATATACAAAGGGTCACTTGAATCGAAATTGAATATTAAGTACATACAATACAGTATTAAGAACTGATGAAATAATATCTTAACAAGGCATCGATAGATTCAACTGATGAAAGAATATACTTCAGAAAAGGTCCGTCTCATTTAACTAAACAAAAGTTGGTATTCACTTCACCCTATGAACCACTTGGGAACAAGTTAATAATATGAATGGACATGAAACTAAATGTATTGAAACAAAGATAGTATTTGCAGTCTTCTAACACAACATTACTACTATAAATAAGCTGAGAAACACACAGCAATTGTGATTAAGTGCGCATTATATAAAGTCATTAAGTAAATACACATTGCAACAGCTTAATCTTTTAGGGGAGTACAAGGTTGTCAAACTCAGAGAGTCTATGCGACCGATAAGAGTTTACTTAATATACAAAAATAATAGTTAAAACATCAATCATAGTAAATAGTATCTAAAAAAATTATTACTGCGTGCATAGTAAATAGTAAATATTCAACATTCTAACTTAGGAATGAGGCAAACCACAATAACAAAAGGACAAAAAGATTTACCAATCATTTCTTCTTTCATCTTTTCCCGTTTTACTGCAGCAAGGGGCTCTAACCGGCGAATGGATTTCCCAGCTTGATCATTTGAGGGATCAATTTCTAAGATCTTTTTCATATCTGTCAATTAGTGAAAGAAAAAACTTGGTGAAGTAAAAAAACCTGGTTATGATTCTTATGAATGAAGAAGAAAACTTACAAGAATTCAAATGCTATTAGTGTGCAAAACACAAAGTCATGCACATTAAAAGCAAAAATAAAAAAATTATCACATTAACCACCCTGAGATTAGCAATTATTATTACAATCACCTTACACCCTTCTTATTTAATAAATTACAACTCCCTTGCTAAGTAACTCGCAAAAGGAAACAGAATGCCCTCAAACAAGGAAAAGTGTCGAGCAAAAGGACAGTATATAAAATAAAGATTGCAGATATAATTCACAAAGACAAAAAGTGTCAGGTTTAAGAAGTGAAAACCTGAGAGGACGTTGGTATAATTACCCCGCCCTATTATAAAATTTGAACTCACCAGCAATGGCTTCTTCAAAATGCTCAAGCTTTTCATGGGCCTCTCCTCTTCTTACCAAAGCTTTGACATATGTTGGATTCAATTCTAATGCTTTTGTGCACTCTTTAACTGTGTTTTCATATTTTCCCTGAGGTATGTGTCAAAGAAAATAAATAAAAGCAACTCAGTTAATGACAAACAAAAAAACACAAAGGTGATGTTAGACTCTGTACCACAGCAGAACAACTTAATTTAGAATGAAATTATTAAAATATCAACACATATGACTAAAAAGTAAAAACCAAGGTAAAAATGAAGAAAAAGGTGTCAACGTAAAATGGTTTAGACAGACGTCCAATCATATTTATATTCTTGTCACATGAAAATATTATTTCATTAAGTCTGTTTAGACTGTATAAAATGGTGAAATGTGATTAGAAATTTGAGTTTGTTTATTAAACTCAATTTTAATTAAATATAATTGACATTGACCGAAAAAAGTTTTTTAACTTAACAAATAATAGCACTTAATGTTTAGTTTTTCATTCTTCCTGGTTAGTATGTAAGAAAAATTGTGGCCTTTCAAATGAATTCAAACATAGAAAGGTCAAGAACCAACATAGACCACCAGGCAGAGGCTGTCATCAAGCAAAAACAAAAAGAGATTAATAGCTCGTCTGGTTGACATGTATGAAAGACACAATACACAAATGTGCTAACAAAAGCTATTCCCATTAACAGGACAAATGAATGCCATACCATTTTCAGAAAGCACACACCACGGTTTGCATGGCATATTGAGCGTATTTCCACAGAAGAAGGCATGTCTGGCGCAACTTGTAAAGCCAGTTCATATTGTGATAGTGCCTCTTCATACTTTGCATCTACAAAAAGTTTGTTCCCTTCTACCTTTGCTTCATTTGCTTGAACCAATGCTATCTGTTGCATTAAACATAGCACCCAATAACTGTCTTTCATCATAAATCTTCAAGAAATGACACCAATATTAGAAAACTGGCAACCAATTTATTTGTTCGCAAATAACCAGTATAAACTTGTTTTCTTTGTTCCACTAATGAAAATTAACATCAACCTCGCTAGGGAAACCTGTTGCTACAACGTTCATGTCATGATAAGTTCAAGGAAGGGTTAGAACCATTGCAGGTCTATTGTACTTACAAGGGACTAATTCCACAACTCAAATATACAACCTCCTAGTCACCCGAAAGATGCACACCAAGGCTCCCTTTCAACATTAATATTAATACAGCTCAGCGAGATTTAATTTGAAAAAGCACATGCACAATCACACAAAAACTAGTTGGTTTTTTAATGCTTCAGCATTGTTAGAAACCTATCCAAATATACACTTAGTTAATCAAAAGGGTAATGTTTTAAGTAAACCTTCAATTTGGTTCATAAACTACTGTTCACACTCCTATTTGATTCCGAACTATATAAATGTAATAAATAGTCTCTAAACTATTCTGAACTCATCAAGTTAGTTCCTCAGTTACCTTCAAAATAAGTATGCAAGTATATAAAATTTCTGGTGGAACCAATTGCAATCAAATGATTAAAACTGTAAATAGTATAGATAAGAAATACTCCACTATGTAGTCAAGTATTATTGAAGGAAAATTGGAGTAACCACCAAAAAATAATTGTAGCACTCAGAAGAAAACGAAAACGTAAGCTAACAAAACCCTAATTTTCCGAACCTGTTTCAATTCCTCATCGTTGATCGAAGCCTCGTCAGAGGAAATGATTCTTCCAGGATCACTCTTCTCCTGCTCTTGCATTACCTGTTGGTGTTGTTGCTGAGGATGCTCCTGTTTTTCCTGTTTGATTGTTCCGCCGTCATTACCGTCGCCGTCGCTGCCGAGATCGGTATCACTGGCGGTTTCAAAGCCGTCGGAAGCATCGTTGTTTGTACCGGCGTTGGAGGGATTCGTGTTTCGATCCTCAATCTCCTGCTGCCCGATTACTACCATCTTCTCGAAGGTTTGCTGTCAAATGATTCGTTTGGATGAATAGCAACTAGAAAAAGCGATTCTTAAATGATTTTTTCCCAGATACTTTGCTATTTACAGATATACGTATTAAACAATAGTAATAGTAATAGACTAAATACCAATTTTGTCCCTGACTTAGTGACTTTGTTGGGTTGTATCAATATAATCATTTACTTGAATCAAATTTACATGGCACTGCCATGTAAGCAAATATTATGAAGGTTTCTCGATGTGTTTTTTTGGCTTCTTATTTTTAACTAAAAAAATATATTTTGTAATAAGTAATGTAATAATGTATTTTTAATAATGTGAAAAGCTATCTGTAATTTAATCCAACAAACTAAAGGTATAATATTGTATAGATTACAAAATTATTAGTCGGCATATATCATGTCACGTCAACTTATCTTGAGTTTGAAATCGGAAAACAAGACATTTAATTTAACAGGACAGTTGAGCAAGGATTTAATGACATGATTTTTGTATCATTGATATTATATCTTTAGGATTGATTCAATAAATTAAACAAACAAACTTTTAACCCATTACAAACAAATAAATTAACTACACACACTTTTAACACAAACAAACTAACAAATTAAAGATTTTTTTTGTTAATTAAGCACATCTAATTTAATCAAACAAACTTTTAAACTAATTCAATCAATTATAAGTTAACTAATCGGTGTTACCTAACTTGACACATAATTAAACAACTAACTTACATTCAAAATCATCAACAATTAGCTTAAACAATTACATTAACCACCATTGCATTCACAACCTATGCAACGAGTCTGTCAATCCATGATGCAATTAATAACATCATAAAAAACCACATGACAACAAGTTAATATTTTTGTCGCTTTTGTTTTAATTTCGTTGCATCAATCTTGTTCATAATATTCACCAAAACTTCTCTTAAACGAGTTTGTTATTCAATTATAACTTCAACTTTGTCCATAAGCTTTAACATAAATTCATTGTGTTTTTCCATAACTTTTAATTGTTGTCTTTGTGATATTGTCAATTGACCTTGACTTTAAGTTCACTTTCATTGTTTTAATACTTCATTTTTATTTCCTGTAACACCAACACCTTTGGGAACAAATATGTCAGGAGCTTCATCGCACCATAGAAGATAGAAACTATGATAAATGATATACATCATAATAATTGAAGAATCAAAACAAAGTAATTTAATTTTTTTTTAGAAAAATCCCTAAAACATAACAAAACAAATAAATAAAAAAAAAATGCATATTTGAACTTAGGCCAACCAAAGAAAGGTCGAAAATGATTAACTTGATTAATGTTAAAAAATGTTATGGACTATTTTAAAATTTTGACGAAGTGAAAGACTAAATTAATAGAACTTAATAAAGTCAGAGACTAAATTGGGTATTTACTCAATAATAATAACTCATCATACAAAAAAACAACAACAACAACTCAAAAACAATTTTCTCTAAAAAAAAACTCGCAAACAATTCATTTTAATCTATTCTTAAAAAAATCATTTTAATCCAAAATTTTTATTTTTGAATGTATTAACTATAATTTTCAAATATTTTAATGTATATTTTGTCTAAAAAAAAGTTTAAATATACATTATAATCAAACAAATTATGTTTAAATATACATTTTTTTTCAAGTTTTCAAATATTTGTCATATCTATTGACAAAAATTTGCTGCCTCTTTGTTTTTGTATATATAAAAAATTGAAGTTTGTGTTCAAATATTGTTAATTACTATGTTATAATAATTATCGT
>JBBPBP010000002.1:47974082-47993244 GCA_037974735.1 Cicer chorassanicum | reverse complement strand
ACATACACAGTGTGCCTAAGTGAAAATGTGGGTGCATATTACCTATTTATAACTTATTTTTTAACATTCAATTACTTAAGCTCAACACCTATATTATTAAATAAATCTAGTCAATAATTTTATACATTTATATTTTAACACAACTCATTTATATTGATACAATTTATTAAACATACAGAAAAGTAAAAGAAAAAAAAATATTATTTACACAAAACTCTTTCAAACAAGTACTATATTTTTTAACATTGCAATAAAAGTGTTTTTTCGGTCAATGATCCTAAATGTTGTGTATCATTTATTTGATTAAGTAACTTAGAACACTTGTTAATAATGATGATAAAAATAGAAATTTAATATTAAAAATAAAAAAAATTTAACATCCAAAAGTTAAATACACAATTTTTATTGTCCTTTTTAATGTAATATTTATATGCTTAGACATTTAATAAGTATCATTAGAACATTTATTAGCATTTTTCAAGAATATATAACGTTTGACAATTAAAGGAAGTGATCTCATTTATGCACCCACTATTTCGAATAAGGCAAATGCTAATAAAGTGTCTTTGGGCATTTGTTATAAAGTTCTATTACTTTTTCTAATTATTTTAGATAAACTCGTAATTTAGAGTTTGGTTAGGTAAACTAATCGTTATGCAACCAAACACATAAATATCTAATAATTTATCATTTTATTTATCTAACATAGTGAAGATGTACACAACTCCACCCGATCCATAAAGTTTGGGTCGGATCGGATTCTAACTTAGAAAAAAAATAAAAATATAAGTGAACGACGAGATAAGAATCAGTTAACTATGAAATTGTTCTATCCAAAAGATTTTAGAGAACACAAGAGTATTATTTATACTAATTAATTTTATATTTTCACTATCGAGTTCACACTCATTATTTATAAAAAATAATAATTTGACTACATTGATTTTCTTAAAGACTCACTTCCAATTTTATTTATATAAAATGTTGACTTTCTATCAATTTATTTATGCATTTCAAAAATTTGTATTGTGTTTAAAATAGATTCAGATTTATTCTACTCGATCTTTATTCAATATCATAATTTTAAAACTCAACTAAATTAATATTTTAGTTGATTAACTCTACGTGATGATAACAAATTTCCAAAATAATATTGATGTATTACTATTTAATGAGTTATTGAGAGTGGGTCTAAAGTTCTAATCATTTGTACACCCATGACATAGTGGATGACGTGGACAGTACATGCTTATGAAAAACGAAAAGGTAATATAATCAAACGAATCACAAGAACAACTTGTTATAGTCAGCCGACTACTTAATTTTATTTACACAACAAGTCTTAAAAATAAAATTTCAAACAACAACTAGCATTATTCAAGAAATAGAGGGAGTAATTGGGTGGCCCGTTGTATTGTATTTACAAAAGACAGAGACAAAGAAAGCACGGGAACCTATGTACTCACTCCATGATTATTAGACATAAAAAACATGGGCAGCAAAGCATAACAAAAATGGTATGGGAGATAAACCATACGCGTCCATAAGGGAGCGTGGCGATGCTAATTTATCTCACTACATTCTTCTTTAATTAATTAATTCTAAAAAGATAACTATGTAGTTGTACTACCGATTATTATTATTATTTTCCACTTCCAGATCAGTGTCATCACACACACACACACACGCACTCTTTTGTTCCAGTAAACACAGAAAAATAGAGCTTTTTCAAAGAGAGAAAACCGTTTTTCAGAATAGAATCTCCTTCACTGCTGCTTTTCCCACATCTCTCTCCGCCTTTTCTCTTCTTGCTTTCTCACCTCTTTTCTCAAGGTCAGACTTTTTTTCTTTCACCACAATTTTTAATTAATCACAACAATCATCACTATTATTAATTTATTATATATTTAATTATTTCATGCCAAAAACTTAACAATTCAATGTGTGTGACTTTACTTTCCCCACTTTCACCCCCAACTCCTAATCTTAACCGTTAAGTTTATTTACTCTCTCTCTTCAGCATTATCTCCCAATTTTCTTCACTTTCTAAAGTAAGTTACAGGTTTCACCCCTCTTGTTTATTTTACAGTTATGCATTTTTTGTGCTTATATGGAATAATGGGTTTGTTTTAGTTTTCTTTCTTTTGGTTTTGTTTGATTTCCTTAAAATTCCATCAATTTTGTTTTGGCTGATTCAACTTTTAGTGTCCTTGATGTTGGTTTTTCAGTTTGGAGAATTAAGCTCAAGATTAAGTTAAGGTTGATGTCATGTGGAGATCAATGTGTGAGGTGAGATCTGCTTCACAGTTCAAGAGAATGAAAATCTATGTACAAGTTCTAGTTGGATTCATTTTGATATATGTGGTCCAGTTTTCACTTGCTGATACTAATCCAATTGATGGTAATGGTTCTCCTCCTTTCTTGTTTTTCTCATTTTCCATTTATAGTAATGCTTTGGGTTCACAAACTACCAACCTTTATTGCAAAACTTTGAAGTGTTGAATTTGTGGTTCTGTGCCTCTTTTGTTAAATAGTATGCTCAGATGTTTCTTTTTCAAATCATGATTATGCAACCGTGTGTCTTTGAAGCATTCGCTTAGTGGTTTGCGTTAGGACCCGAGAGAATATTATGTAGAAGGTTTAGAATTCTGATACCTGCTACTGACATTTCTTCATTTGCTAACAAATTAACCACTAACGTTTGCCAATAAGTAAAAAAAATATGCAACCTTGCTGTTCTGCTTATGCCTTACCTTGTACCTAGTTTATTTAGGCCAAGTTTTGACTGGCTTCTAACTTGGAGCTTCTCAATTAAGTTAAGTTTACAGCAATTTACATAAAAGGTGTTTATGAAGAAGTTAAATAAGAAAGCTTCTGAAAAAAACTGAGCTACAGTAGTTTTTAAAAAACTCATACTTATACATTTAAAAATAAAAATCATACTTAAACATTACTTTGATTATTTTTAATGTGCTCGTGGAGAAGTTTATCTAGACAGACTGTGTTCTGCCTTTGGATCAATGTGTTCAGAGGCTACTGAACTTTGTGATTGTGTTTTGAAATGGAATAGATGATTTATGAACTGCTGCTTGCAACATATTCTTGATTATTTTCATCTATCTGTGGTTTATTATAATGTGGCAGTTCTAAAATTTTGTAATTGTATCAGTTGCTGCAATTAATAAATTATATGCTGCATTGGGAAATCCTGTTCTTCCTGGGTGGGTTGCTAGCGCAGGAGACCCATGTGGAGAAGCGTGGCAAGGCGTTCAATGTAACGGTTCACTCATACAACAAATGTATGTTGTCACTTTTTCTTGCTTCGTAATAGCAACTATATCTTACAATGTAAATGACCGTCAGCACACTTATCATTTGATGTATGACAGAAATCTGATTGGTGCGAATTTGGGAGGCGAACTGGGTGATAGCTTGGGAGAGTTTGTTTCTATCAAATCAATGTAAATGGAACCTCTCTTCTCCGCTTGCTGGCTTGCATTCCCTGTATCTTTTAGTTCATGAATTTCAATGGTCATCCTTGTTATATTTTTCTTCTGCTTCATTGATGTTTGCTTTTTGTTTTTCGGGCAGAGTTCTAAGCAACAATCACATTGGAGGAAGTATTCCATTAAGTTTGCCAGTAACCTTGCAAACTCTGTATGTTGTACCTACCTATGTGCAATACTATCTTCTTTTCATGAGTAGGAATCGAATTTGGTATCCTGAGATTTACAACACTCACACACGTTGCGCACCAACCACTTGCTCTACACTCTGGTGCTATGTGTGTATGAAAAATTGACAATATGGTTTGTACTTTTGCAGTTTTCTTTCAGCTAACAATTTCACTGGAAGTATTCCAACCTCTTTATCCACACTGACCGAACTGACCGACATGTGAGTTTGTTGCTTCTTCTATATTTATATTCAATTCTAACAGTCTTTGATGTTAACTGTGATGCAAGTTTCTAAATGAGATTGAATCATCTCTTTTCAGGTCTCTTAATGATAACCTGTTAACTGGAGAAATACCAGATGCCTTTCAGTCTCTTACACAATTGATCAATTTGTACGCCCTTGATCCTCATTTCAATTAATCTTTCACACACACACACACACGTGTACATTGTTGATTGAAACTCTTTTAGCTTCATTGTACGTAAAATTCTTTGACAAGCCACAAACTGCTATGCAGAGATTTATCGAATAATAATTTGAGTGGGGAATTGCCTCCATCTGTAGAGAATTTGTCGGCTGTGACCACCTTGTGAGTACCGTTTCTTGATAAGGTGATTTGTATCTTTGTTATCTGTCAATCCATCTAACCTTTTCCTTGTTGCCAGAAATTTACAGAACAATAAACTGTCTGGGACGCTCGATGTTTTGCAAGACCTTCCATTGAAAGAATTGTACTTCTCTTGACCATGTTTCATATAAATTTTGTAGTTTGATCTGATTTAAATTTTGGTTCCCTTAGTTATTTTTTAGATATAAGTCCATATAATTTTACTCATTTGGATTTTGCTCCCTCAGGGACCAAGGCTTTAATAACTGTTGGGTTTTTACCGTCCAACATTCAATTCCATAAAACATTGCGGGGCTTATTAGTTTCTATATCAATATCCATAAAAAAATAATGGGGACTAAAACTTAAATCGGGTTAAGCTACTGGGTTTATTATTTATTTTAACCTATTAGTTAATACTTTATAGAATTGATTTTTGTTATTATTATATATGGGTTTAAGAGCATTTGGGAAATTGGAATTAATATTAGGATTTTATATAATCTTTTTTGTTTTTCGATTACAGTCATTCTCTTTTTTAATACTTGCTTATTCTGTCTTGTTTGAACAGGAATGTTGAGAACAACCTATTTTCTGGATCAATACCTCAGAAGATGTTAAGCATCCCTGACTTCAGGTAAGAATCTTAAAACATGAAGTATTTGCTTCTTTATACATATGAAATGATTTCCCGAGTCAGAAGATTGTGAAGATGGAAATAGAACTTGGTCTTTCAGACTATATTTCCATGAAAAATCTGCATTCCTGTTAATTCCAAAGATGTGCAATGTTGCAATTAAGCAAAGTATCTTTGCATTAGGCTTTATTTTCTGCACAATTTCTGTAGCACTGCAGTTTAGAAAAGCAACCAATTGTAATGTAAGATAAAAGAAGTCTGAATGATTTGAGAGATACGATGAGTTGAGATGTTCTAAAGTTAGTGTGCATTTGAAGAGATTTATATTTTTTATTTTTCAGTTTTATTTTTTCACTAGATAAATTTGCACTTACAAATTTTTCTAACACTTTCTGATGAAGGACCTATGTATGATTGATAATATGATGTATAATAATGGTGCCTGGAATTTGTGTTTCTTTGACCTGTTAAATCAAATATCGTTGTTTTTCCTTTGCAATTTAAATGGAAAGGAAAGAGGAAAAACGATAGTGGTAAACATTAAGCTTCACTTATGAAGATAGTCACTGGACTATTGGTGTATTAAAACCGAAAGCATAATAATACAGCAGTTTACCATCTATATTAGAAAAATGTAGCTCTTATTCCTTTATCAAAGTTTCCGCTATTGTCGGATTGTTTTTCTGATTTCTGTGTCACATCAGAAATTTTAGCAACATATATCAATATTATTTGTAATTTTGGATTTTCAATAACTTATTGTGATATTTATATGCAGAAAAGATGGAAACCTATTTAACCTTGTTGGTAATGCCACAGTAGCTCCGGCTCATCCACCTCATTCTCCAGTAACCACGGCACCACCATCAGGAACTGTGGTTTCTGGGACACCGGCTTCTGGACGTGTACCTACTAAACATGCCTATGGACCAACTGCATCAAAACAATCAAGTTCCGGGAAATCGAAAACAAACACCAAAAGAGTGGTTTGGATAACTATTTCTGGTATATTGGGGTTTATTATCTTGGCACTAGGACTTGTTCTCTTTATTCCAAGATGTAGCAGAAGGGAACGGGTTGAAAGAACCTCCAAACCACATCGGTCTGGAGCATATGGAGGCGAACGAAAGAGTCCTTTGGATAATGGGGCTCTAGTCCAACCACCTAGTGAAACTGAGAAAGGCAAATTTACAATGTTTTTTGTTTTATAATTCCTTTTCTAACATTTAATTTTCCCTTGTAAGGATTTTACCAGTTTAATCATTGACCTTTCTAAATAAATTTTAATTTTTGAACAGTACCAAAAGTGGCTGTTACGAGGCCAAAAGGGATTCATCAAGCCGAGAAAGATGAACAAAGAATGGAAACATTGCCAAAGCTATTAAGTCATGAGATAGATATGAGTGCACTAGATGTACATTCAATGCCACCTCCACCTCCACCACCACCTCCTGCTCCACCACTTGCTGCTGAGAAGGTGATTGTCGAGCCAACAACATTCCCCGGAGGGGCTAATGTTAATCCTTCCAAAAGAAGCCCCATTCCTCCCACCTTCGCAAAATGTTTCACCATTGCATCCCTTCAACAGTATACAAATAGCTTTTCTCAAGATAATCTTATAGGATTAGGCATGCTGGGGAGTGTATATAGGGCAGAGCTTCCTGATGGAAAGGTAAGATTGTTGCTTATCAGTTGCACTTGATTTTTATAGAATGACTGATGAAACAAAATGGCTTTATGTTTGTTTTCTCTGTCTACTTCATTGTTATAATATGTTTCCCTAAATTTTAATTACCTTTAGGTGGCTGGTAATGATTACAATAATGTATTTATGCGATCTCTTGTGTAGTCTCTCAAAGTTCTTTTATCTTGAAATATGGTTTTTGTTTTCTAGTTGTATGTTTCGTGAAGATCTAGGTTAAGAGTCTTACATTAGATGATATATGGTCTGAAAATGTGTTTATAAGTGGGAGGGTCTTTTACCTTACATGTCAGTTTTGTAAAGGTTGAGTTAGGCCTACCTAAATTTTAAGAATCTTGAAAGGACATCCAATGGAAAATTATTTATTCATGATGATTCTGGTTATCTGTTTGTCCTTGCTACCCTCTTCTGCTTTTTATATTTTGCCTAAACATTTCTTGAATGATATATTAATGAGAGATAAATGAATCTATTGCTATGTCATATGTTTAACTAGTGATGATATTTTTTAATCACTTCTTGATTCAAATTCCCCTATTTCTCTTTCCCTTTGCTCAAAAAGTCTTGTAAATTTTATATGTACCAAGATTGATTCAAATTCCGACACCTACTCTTTCTGTATGAATTGTTAGATACTTGCTGTGAAGAAACTAGACAAGAGAGTTTCTGATCACCACGAAGATGATGAGTTTCTTGAATTGGTAAACAATATTGACAGAATTCGGCATGCAAATATTGTTGAGCTTATTGGGTATTGTGTAGAGCATGGACAAAGGCTTCTGATCTATGAGTACTGCAGTAATGGGTCGATGTATGAAGCACTTCATTCAGATGATGAATTCAAAACAAGACTGTCTTGGAATGCTCGAATTCGGATAGCACTTGGGGCAGCCAGAGCCTTAGAGTAAGTCCAAATAACTACTGTCAATTTGACACTTAAGAAAAAATATTTGCCCTAGGTTATCGATTTGTAGCTTATAGTGTATTCAATTATTTTCATTTTCAGATGTAGTTTATCCTGCTTGAATTTTGGAGTATGCCTAGGTAGATTATTTCAGGCTGGAGATTTTTTCATTAAAAAGTTGGGATTAATAAATATTTACTAGAACTACTTAAACTTTTTGCAAGTTTGAATTGCTAAGAAAATAAAATAAAATAAAATAAAATAAAATATTTACCAATAATGCATCATTATGTGGATCTTATTAGTCTAATACTTGGCTTTTGCCTTCGACTAGGTACTTGCATGAGCAATGTCAGCCACCTGTTATACACAGAAATTTCAAGTCTGCTAACATTCTCCTTGATGATGATCTATCCGTGCGTGTATCTGACTGTGGTTTGGCTCCATTAATAACTAAAGGTTCCGTACGTCAGGTAAGATAGTATGAGATATTGTAAAAAAAAATGTCTGCATTATGAGGGAAATGGTACAAAACGTTTTGCAAGAAAAAACATAGATGTGCTGTGGAGGAATGGTAAAAATTCATTTTTGCACCAATGCTTTGAAAAGGAATTTTTCATCTTTACCTCATTCCACGATTTTTGTTTTGATATTTCAACTAACTAGAATGAGAGCTCTAATTGATGAAAAGGGAATTAAAGTTAAATGAACTTTTACTTTCTTGAAACTACATATTTATCGCGTTTCTTAATCCTTGGGCGAGAATGAAAATGAGAATTATTTTGAAATAAAGGAAGTATTGTCGGTGTAATTTGTGTTATATAACAGTCTTATAACATTCATACATTTTCAGCTCTCAGGACAGCTGCTAGCAGCTTATGGCTATGGTGCCCCAGAATTTGAATCAGGAATTTACACCTACCAGAGTGACGTGTACAGCTTTGGAGTGGTTATGTTAGAACTTTTGACAGGCCGTCAGTCCTACGACAGGTGAGATCCTATAACAAAATTACCTCAGCATCTATTTTTCACTTTTCATGGACTTTAATTCATGTATTGTGTACATCTCGGACAGGACACGTCCTCGAGGTGAACAGTTTCTTGTAAGATGGGCAATTCCTCAACTTCATGATATTGATGCATTATCGAGGATGGTTGATCCTTCTCTAAATGGAGCTTACCCTGCAAAATCGTTGTCAAATTTTGCCGACATTATTTCTAGATGTGTTCAGGTAACGCTATTTTCAGTCTGAACTTAAATTTCAGTTTTGTGTAGTTTACTAATTCCATGGTCTTGTTGTATATTAATCTAAATGCAGTCTGAGCCAGAATTTAGGCCAGCAATGTCTGAGGTTGTCTTGTACTTGCTAAATATGATAAGGAGGGAGTCTCAACAAAATGAATCAAATGAGAGATGAAAATGGTAATGATATTTGAATATATGCATGAATTGCAAGAAGGTTTTACCTGCTATTTTTCAGAATCTCAACTATCAACCTCAGAGGGTTTGTTACATTCAATGAAATACTAACCATCCAATATTCAAATGCCAAGTTCTGCAAGGAGGTTTATCCAATCAGCTTCAGAGAATTGTAGGCACCAACACCCCTGTAGTTATTATTATTATTATTATTATTATTATTATTATTATTATTATTATTATTATTATTATTATTATTATTATTATTATTATTATTATTATTATATTTATATTATATAATTTAATGTGTAATCAATTTCACGGTTCATTAAACCATGCCATGTTGCTCTGGGAATTGAGCCATTTGTTTATTTGATGATTGTTCCATGTTGATGATGGAATGTGATTCTGTAGTGCATCCTATTTATTTTATTATGTTCATTCTTGGTGATGATGAAATGAAATTTTGATAATCCTTGTACCAATTTTCACATTCAAGCATTGTAATTCACATAACTCAATTCTATATTTCAGATCATTGCAAATTTGGCTGCACGTTTATACTTTAGTAGTATTGCATCAATTATCGTGACAAAATTTAGAAGTAAATGTATTTTTTTTGTAAATATAGTTAGATTGAGGAGGCATGCTCCTATATATATTTTTATAACCTAAATTAATTTTCAGCTAAAGTTCCCTGTATATTTGAATAATTACATATTTTTGACACAATGTAAATAATTACATGAAGTGTAAAGACTACTACATTATCGATTAATTATAATAAATTACAAAAATATTTAATTTTAATGATAATTATTTTTAAAGTCATAAATACAATAGACTTTGGTTTATCAATAATGTAATTTTTTAAAACAAATAATGTATGAAAATTAAATCTTGAAAATAAATAAAACATTAGGCCCCGTTACTCGTAGCACAGTAGCACCGTGAATTGACTGACTCTCATCTAACGATAACTAACTAACATAACATGCATGAAAATTTTCCTCCCATCCATTCCATCCGTGATTTCTCTTCTCTTCAGTTAGTTTTCATTCATTTCCATTCCATTCCATTCCACGAAACAAAACAACAAGTAAAAGAGAAGCTACCGTTCATTGCGAAACAAACATAACAAACAAAATCTCTTATTCCCTTCCTTTTTGATCAATTCCATTTATCTCAATTCTCTCTTTCATCAAAAAATCCTCCCGTATCCATTTTTGTTCTCTCTTAGTATTTTCCATTTTAGATCTCTCTAAATCTCCGTGCCTCAAATCCCATGAGTAACTTCGATTCCAATCCCTTCGCCGAAGAAGAGGTTAATCCTTTCGCCGTAAGTTTCTTTTCTTCCCTCTTTTGCATTGCAACTGCATTTTCTTTTTTCATAACATATAATCATACGCACGCGATTTATTTATTATATCCTATTTGAGATCATTCAATTCAAATATTCCTAATGTTGCTAATTAATTACATACAAGAAGCTACATGCATGCTTTCTCTAGTTACCTGTGCCAATATTCATTTCGTACACTTCTTCATGCATATCAGGCCATTATAGATTTCGATATTTGAAATAAAATGTTTCTTTCAGAATCATGCTCCCGTAATTATTATCTCATTCATTCATTCTCTGTTTCATTATTTATTCGTTTTTTAATTCAAACATGATTAGTACCATTAAATCAATTGAACTAGATCATAAAAATTGATCATGGTTGGTGACCTTTGACAATCATAATTCTTAAATATTTTGCATTCTTATATAGTTTTTTGCTTTCTTACTTTTTAGTATTTAAATTTTTTGCATTTCTTATTAATAATTAGGATGCTCCTCCTAAAGGAAAAGCTTCGGGGAAATCAAATTATGGTGGAGGTGCATTCTACACTACTGTAAGCTCTCCCTCCTCATCTCACTTCTATCATTGTATCAATTTACTAGTTACAACACTTTATTTAATCATTTTGACAAGAGGAGTGTTATTTGTACACAAAATTCAAACAACACGTCTACAATACTCATACTTGAGCTAAAAAGACAGAAAAAACCAAAACAGTATGTCAGGCGTCTTTTATACGGTGGTGTTAGTTGTCTACTTTTGTGTCAAAAAATCATTCTTGTTTTGACAAAGGATGCATGTTGTGTTTTAACTTTTGGTATCTGTCATCTCTACATGGATTGAGCAAGGGTGTTGCATTGTTTATAATCTTAAACTGGAATAATATCTACATTCTAGAACAGAAGAGTTTGAAGTTTTGGTTTCTGTGAATTTATACCCTTGGATTTAATTTAAATTTAAATTCCTGGTATATTAATACTCTCTGATAGAGGTTGTAGACTTGATAGTAATGGCCTGTTAGTGCTTATTAATTTAAATTCCTGGTATATTAATTAAAGTTCTACTCTCTGAAGAAGCTGGGCTCTGGGGGTTGCAGGGGAAAACTCTTGTAATCTTTCTCATTCATTAAATAATACCACCACTAGTTCACTACAATATGTTCACTTTTCTCAGTCTCTTAAAAGTTCTTCTGATTTACTCTTTCAGTTAAAAGACTCCAATTTTTTCTACTTTTTGCATGGTTTGTATTTCTTTGATGCCTGTTTCCATAAAACTTTGTTATTTATAAAGATATATTGAAAAAAAATATTATGCTGCCGTTTTCTGGGGCAGATATCTCCTTTTTCATTCATTCTTACCTTTCTACTTATTTTACCCCTTAAATTTACAGAACCCAGGAAGTGTTTCCTCTGGAACCTCAAAGCTCTCACCACTTCCTCATGAGCCTCATGATCGTGGGGCAACAACTGTTGACATTCCTCTTGACATGCCACAGGTAGATTGGATTATGAAAAAGTTCAAGCGAATGTCAAAATTATGATGCCGAAGTGTTGATGACAAAAGTTTAATTACATTTTTTTATAAATTTAGGACCTCAAAGCAAAGGAGAAGGAACTTCAAGCTAGAGAGGCTGAATTGAAAAGAAGGGAACAGGTAATTCATCCTGATCTCTTTTAGTAAGTTAGTAACTTTGCTTTGAACCACAATTCACATTTATTAAGTTAGAAACTTGTTTTGTAAGATTCAATATAATAGATTTTTATTTTACGTAATTTCCCATTTATAATAATGATTCTATCAATTATAAGTAAATAAATACTAGGGACTTCTTCAGTAGCAAGGGTGGCTTATGTTGTTTCTTCAACACATGGCCACTTGTTCTTTTTCTTCATTACAAATTAATATCAGTTCATTGGTAATACTTTAGCTCAGCTTTTAGTTTATGACCGTAATAAGCAGTCATATCATACCTTCAATTCAAAACAGTTCACTTTGTTCATGCTATTTGAGTTATCTTGGCTATTGTGTATATAAATATTTTGTATTAATTAGGTAACTAACGATCTCATGATGTTTTGCAGGAGCTAAAGAGAAAAGAAGATGCTATAGCTCGAGGTATTTTAAGTTCATCTATACATATAGAAGCCAACAGGAATAATGCCTTCATTTTAGTGGTTTACATTTTTGTTTTGCAGCTGGAATAGTTATAGAGGAAAAAAATTGGCCACCTTTTTTCCCTCTTATTCATCATGACATTGCAAATGAAATACCAATACATCTTCAAACAATCCAGTATGTTGCGTTTACAACATGGTTGGGTACGTTGAAGCCTCTTTTTTTGTTATAGGGTTGTGTTTAGGTGACAACTAACTTTTGTTTTCTGATATTTAGTCGAAAAGACAGTTTCATAGTCTTCTTGTATTCACAATTTTCATATATATGCTCAAAACCATTAATGAAATTAGAAATTATTTGAAAAAAGTACTCGATCCTTTTGCTTCATGTGCCTTAATAGTTTAGTATCTTTGCCATAAGTTATACTTGTTATATGCTAGTAAATAAAATGCCTATACACTTTAGTATTTTAAAGTCCTTACTTTTCAACTATTTAAAAGCAATCTGCTGTTGTTTTTCTGATGTAAGATCCTACTTAAAAGTGAAGGTAAATCTAAATACATGCACATGGACATATACGCACTCCCATGACAATGTTTTATGGCTATATCGGATATCATGCTCTATGTACATTAGCAATTCACAATTAAATAAAAATAGACATTTCTATGCAAATTTCTACTTCCGTTGCTAAATAGAAGTACTATTCCTCAGTTTCTGCAATAAATAATTGAAATTAGGAAGCAACCATTATCTCATTGATATCAATTTCAAGATATTTATAAATATTTCTGAGAGAAAATCTGATACATTTTATGCTACAAGGGGTTTCATTTTGATAAGTAGTTTGTTCATTAAATTCATCCTTGTATTTGTAAATTGTGACTCTGTGTGTAATTGATTTCTTATCATATTTTGTTTTATTAGGTTTATGTTAATTTTTTTGGTAATCAAAAGAATTTTTTAAAGAAATGAGATTAAACTTCATTACTTCATTACAAGTTGCACTAAGAATAGCCAAATGAAAAGTATAAAATACAAGATAGATGAACATGATAACTACCTAGTACAGCCCCAAAAACACCCCGTTCTATGAATGTTGCAGAACATATCAAAAACACTGTCACTCTGTATAATCTATATCATCAAAAACTACTATAAATGATGCTGCTTCTTGTCCATCATATACTAAAACCTTCTGCACCAACATAAAATCAAAATACTCCGTGCCCTTCTGTTGAACTTATGAACTTCAATTATTGTGTGTCTTAGTTTTGACCTCCGTAACAATCTACAGGTTTGATTTTATGCCTTTCATGGAATATTGCGGCTGTTACAGTAGCATGGCTCAAAGGAGAAGGTTTGTGTTATATCTTACCATCATTATAGTAGGCATGCTGCCAGGTTGTTGCTCACACAATTTGTTTTTTACCTTGTAGGTCTGTCAATATGGTTTCTTGCTATCATATACTTCATTTCCGGTGTACCAGGATCCTATACGATGTGGTATCGCCCTCTTTATCGTGCTACCAGGTAGTTTTCAATCTGATCGAATTCAATTTT
Organism: Cicer chorassanicum; assembly: GCA_037974735.1. NCBI lineage: Eukaryota > Viridiplantae > Streptophyta > Magnoliopsida > Fabales > Fabaceae > Cicer > Cicer chorassanicum. The sequence continues at coordinate 47,979,272 of JBBPBP010000002.1, read as the reverse complement.
ACTGATGTTGGCATGTTTTTGTTTCGTAATTCTGTGCCATCTCCTGTTACAGGACGGACAGTGCGCTAAAGTTTGGCTGGTTTTTCTTGTGTTACTCGGCAAGTTTTATATTTATTTTAACAAGCAATGACCATTCATTCTGTGCTTATTTTGCTAAGTGCTCTTATTTATTTTTTTCTCATTGTCTTCAAGCAGTTCCACATTCTCTTTTGCGTTTTGGCTGCAGTTGCACCTCCAATTATCTTCAAAGGAAAATCTCTTGCGTGAGTTCTCTTCTAATCTTTACATGCCTTTTATTTAATCTAACAGTAGGACCTTTTTCCTACCAACTAGTACATGAATTTGATTTCGAAATAAACAATTTGACTATATAGGACCTTTTTCCTACCCACTAGCACATGAATATTTGCTTTTGCAAACAATTTACCCTGCATGATTTTATGTCCACTGCACTTAATGATCATCTCTCTGTTTTATTTGTGTTGGAGTGAAGAGTAGACATGTCCATCATCATGATAAAACTTAGATCAGTTATATTATAGCAATAATTTTTCTTTCTAGTTGTGCTTGTCACTCAAATTAATGGTTATGTTGTGAACAGAGGAGTTCTGCCTGCAATTGAGATATTGACCTACAATCCATTGGTTGGGGTATGTTTCAACTTCTATATGAGTTTTTGTTTTTGTTTTTATTTTTGTTTTTGTTTTTGAGCCTAATTTACACTAGTCATCTAAAAATATTTAGATATCATTTTGTTCCAGAGGAAGTTTTATTTTCATGCCATGTCATAGTTATATTTGTAAATAATATTAATTGTAATACTTGTGGTGAATCACAGATACTCTACTTTATTGGGTTTGGTTTTTTCGCCATTGAATCACTGCTGAGCATCTGGGTCATTCAGGTTAGTATAATTGAGGTTAAATATATATTCTCTTGAATCTACTTGTACTTTCTTGTTTGATGGTTGAATTATGTATATTTGCAGCAAGTATACATGTACTTCCGCGGCAGTGGGAAGGCTGCTCAGATGAAACGTGAAGCTGCAAGGGGGGCCATGATGACAGCCCTATGAGATTATGAAAGACGGGGGTGATAAAATGTTGAAAATGGCACATGCAAATGTCTTTCCTATGGTTATACACAAAATTCCTCTTCCTCAGTTACCACTTCTTTCACCTTTTGCGGCTTGCATAAGACTTGGATATTTATTCCTTAGGTTTTATTGGCCTAGGATTTGACTCAAAGTGGAAGATTTAAGATAGAAATTGTAGTTGTTCATACATAGGCTAATGTTTTTTGAGACGAATCTTTGATCTTGTATAACTTGTTTCATAGAATATTGTTTGTAATGTTTAATATTTAACAATTACGGTTCTAATTTTAATTGTTACAGCAAAGACCCATGAACAGTGAGATCAGGAGGGGACTATTTGCAAAGACAATTAGATGTTCACAATAGTTTAGACATGATGATGACTAGTATGAAATAAATATTACTTCGTCATTTATCTTCAACAATTGATATGTATACATTTTAATTTTCATAACACTCTTCAATACTACATTTATATTTATCTTTTTCTTCCTATTACATGGTCAATCTAATTATATATATATATAAAACATCACTTACATCCGATCCAATGGGGTGTACACCAAACCTATTTCAATAAAGTATATTATTCATGAAATAAAGATAAATAACTATTTTTATTCTTAAATATGTGAAATGATGTGAGTTTTTGAATTAATGAACTAAAATTACAATAATATAATTAAGTATGTACTCTTATATTAGTAATTTTTTGAAATAAACTAACTAATGAAAGATAAATTCGAATATCAAACTAATTAATTACAACCGCCTTTAAAAATTTAATAAACAAAACACACAGTTCAAAAACTATAACGACTAGTCTAATATTTCAAAACCAAAATGATTTTTTACTCAACAAAATTTGGTAAGTAGAAAAGTAATGTAGCTAAGATAACTACAAACAACGAACCTATATATAGATCTCACTTACTATTTTATCTAATGTGCAGAAATAAAATAATATTGTTAAGTAGACAAATTTATTTTTCACAATAAGTTCCATGACATTTAGTTGGTTTAGATTTGAACATGTAGTTTCACATAATGATTACTCATTAGTTTGGTTCTTCCCCTTACCGAGAAAGGCAAATTGGCAAACCAAAAATGAATACTAACGACAAGGACCTACCAAACCAACTGCCACCAACTTATTAATCAGGTCCTACACAATCCTTATCTCATTTATTAGACCTCCTCTTTTGACCTCCACTTGTCACGACTTCTGTCCTTCAAAACAACTTGACGGTCACAGATCCATAAAAACTCACTCTAAGAGGTTCCGACTTTAACCACACTACTATAAGGTACGGGAAATTTCATCAAATTCACACCTTCATTACTACTCATTAACATTATGAGCCTCAACTAACTTATGCCTATCTTCAATTTTATATTTATTCATTCATATATATATACACACATTAGCTCCTCTAATTTTCTACTATCAGATTTTCTTATTATTTTAAAAACTAGAAAACCACGCCGGATTGAGAAAGAAGAATGGTGTGCTTTTGTTTTCTGGTGGACCAGAGGCGGGAGATGCAGCGGAGCAAGCCAGCTGCGGGGATCTGCTCACGGTGCGGCGGTGGTGTCAGCGTGGCGGATATGAAGACGGCAACAAGGTTTTGCTATGTCCCGTTTTATTGGAAAACATGGAGAGCCATTGTTTGCACTTTTTGTGGAGCTGTTCTTCGTTCTTACAACCACTAGTAGAATCTTAGATCAATAAGATTAATTAATTATTTATCATTAGTAGATAAGGTTAGTATAGTAGCTACTTTGCTGCTTTTTTTTAAAATTGGTACTGACACATGGATATTGAATAATCCATGACAATGAGATCTACATGATCCAACTTCCATCTCTTCCTATATTTTTTATTTTGTTTTAGATTATGTTGGTTATTGTCAGAGATTTCTAAAAAAAATCAAAATTTGTTATGTTTTTACACCGTAATGAAAATCTTTTTTTAAAAAAAAATCACTTTATAAAAATGATTTTTATAACTATAATATACGGATAAGACTTTAAAAATAGATTATTTTTAAAAATAATATATAACAAACGTAGTTTAAATATGTTTCTCTTTTTCGTTGATTTTCAAGTTGGAACTCTCCCTTTCCACATTTTTAGATCCTGTATATGTGCTTGGTTTTGGTAAGTTAATTCAGTTAACTCCTAAACTAATCGTATCTTATGAGTAAATAAATAATGTGATGTCATAATAGGCTGTTTGGTGTACTAATCCATCATCTATCCCGTGTTTCAGATGTGTGAAATCTATTTCAGCTGTAATCTTCTAATAACAGATGAGATTATTGGACGCCTCATTTCGGTGCTCTACTTCTGTTAATTTCTTGTTGCCTCTCATTTCTATATTTTATCTATATATTATGTGTATCAAACTTTTAATCAAAGACAAATCACTGTTGACACACAATAAAAAATACAGTTCATATTTAATTCCTGCAATTCCAATAAAAAATAGTATAGAAATTTTATTATTAAATAAAAGAAAATTTATAAATTTTTGTTTATATTTTATTTTAGATATTTATAATTAAAGATTAGTTATAAAAACGTCCTAGTTTTATACATCCATATTCTCGGGATCAGCAATTACTCAACCCCTTAAAAGTTCAAGTTAACGAAGGCACATTAATGAAGAGCCTTCCTTTGGGGAAATACATTATGCCCTCTCCACCAACTGATGGCAACTACTGCGTTGCAAAATTAATCTAAGAATTGATTGCACTTTCCATCCATTCTATTTACCTGAGATAAAAAAAAAGGAAAAAGAAAAGGGAAGACTGAAAAAGACTAGGACCACTTGAGTCTTTAAATTCTACATGTCACCAATCAACGTGCTTTAATTTTAACATCGAACATATTTGACCAATTCACTTTTTAAAGAAACCAAAACCAAGTCTTCATCGTGATTTCACATCAAACATGCAAAATCCACTCTCCTTTAATTACTTAAGGCACTACAATTAATATTAAGCACCGTCGTATTCTTATCACTTTTTTAAAACAAACTTTGCAAATTTGCCGAGGGGAAGGGAGAGAAAGATCACCAAAAAAACCTCTAGCAACTTGAATTTGAGTAAGTCTCTTTAGTGAAAATTTTAAGGCACTATTCTGAGAGTTTCATCCATCTATTTTATCATCTTTGCAAAAATAGTCGTCTTTTTTTAAAATTGAGTATTTTTGTCTTTCAAATGTCACATTTGTTGTGGTTTTGATATATGTTAGTGTAAATTTGTTTTACGTGGTGAATCAATTACAATCATTATATCATTAAAGATATTTAATTTTAAACATAATTATTTTTATTGTGATTTATCGATAATGTAAAATATTATATAGTAACGATGCATGTCAATTAATCTTTTAAACATATTGGTGTGACATAATATAAACAGTTTATATTTATCCATCTCGTCAAACATTAAAATAATACATAAATTTAAAAAATAACAAAAACATTTTTAAAAACTAAAAATAAATTAAAAAATATGAAGTAGAAAATAGATATTTTTATAATTTATTTTAATATATTATTTTAATGTTTGATGAGATGAATAAATATACACACACATTTATTTTTCCACTTGAACATATTTAGTACAATAATATTTAAAAATATATCACATTACCGTTTTGGAGTCAAATGTATACTTCCAGACAAGTAGCCCAAAATTAAAATGAGTGTGAAATTCGAAGAACTATAAAGTTTAATTTTTAAAAAAAAAACTAATTTTATGAATGCGATGAAATAGACGATAAAAAATACAATTAAATTTTAATACAACAAATCTATCGACCAAAATGCAAAAAAATGCATATTTTTGTGAATGTTATGAAATGGATGAGATGCATATCTTATGCATTCTCAGGCAATAAATTTTGCCGTTCCAAAAAATGAAAGGATTGAAAAAACAGAAAAGAATTAAGTGGAAAAAAGTAAAATTAAAGAGAATTAATGAAATTGTATCATAAAAAAGATATAATTTTTTTAAAATTTTAATTCAACTAAAAAATAAAATTAAATGTTTTGTTTGAGTTCAAAATTGAAATATCACAAATAT
>JBBPBP010000002.1:47940317-47973946 GCA_037974735.1 Cicer chorassanicum | reverse complement strand
TTTAAAGATACTTTTTAAAAACCTAAATTCAAAAAAAAAAAATTTCATTGATGGAATAAATTTTGAAAGTTGTGCATATAATACTTTATAATCATAAAAATTAAATATTTTCCACTAAATTTTTTTTTATTTCATTTTTTTTGTTTTCTTAGACATGAAGAGTATAAGGAGAGTATCTTGCAAATTCAAATACTTCCTAAGTGCTACCAAAAGTGATTCATTTCCATTTTTTTTTAATTCAAATTTACTGTACAGTTATAATATTGATAATGCATTAACATTTAACTAAGATAGATAATTTAATAAAAGTAGTATTATCTATTTTATTTATACTATTGTTTTAATATGTGTGAAAATAATCAAATTGCTCGTCCATAGGATGGATAGAGTACTAATTCTTGCTAATTCTTATTTTATAGGGCATGAGTGTGATTTACGCATACTCAACTGATCTTAAATGAAAGATAAAGTTATGTCAATAAATATTAATATATTTGATTTAAAATTTATATTAAATATATTCATTTTTGTTAATTTTTTTTATATATCTGTATAGTACTCCCTCTGTCGTCTCATAATAATTGTTACTTTAACAAAAAAAAATTATCTCAAAATATATATTATTTATAATTTTCAACGCAATTTTAATTATTATTTTATTTTGATAACAATAATAAATATCAATAATTAAGATGGGTAATTTGTTAAAATAAATTATTTCTTTTGTTTAACTATTTTATTTTTTAGGATATTTTTTATTAAAAAAACTTAAAGAACGTTAACAATAAGAAGAAAAGCACAAACGTTTGACAGAGAATATAGTTGTACTGTCCTGAATAAAACCCAGGTTTCGCGCGGCTCTAGGGTTTTAACCGTAGAAAAGAGTTTCCAAAAGAAACCGAAACTATCGTCACCAATATGGTAATCAAGAAGACGCTCTTCCTATTAATTCCAAATGTTTGTATTCTTAGACCTAACTCTGTTTCGCATGTAACATGGACGAAGACATTGCTCTCGCCGATTCATTCATCAATTTCGATTATGCTCTCCAGATCTCCCCTTCTCACAACGCTCCCGATCTACCCATCGTATCCGGGTCTTCCAATTCGGATCCTCCCGCCATCAATTCAACTATTGAAGAAAGGATTAATGATATAACTTTTGTTGAAAATGAAGGAATTGGAAACGACGAAATTAGTGCCGAGGTTGTCGCAAATGATGATGCTAATGAAATTCAAATCGAAGTTGAGAGTGAAAGCAGCAGCAGTAGTAGTAGTGAAAGTGAGAGTGATAGTGAAAGTGAAAGTGAGAGTGAAAGTTCCGAGTCTGAGAGTGAAAGCAGCAGTAGTAGTAGTAGCGAAAATATTGAGGAGTATGAATTGGAGGAAGGTGAGATAGTAGATTCTGATGCTGCTGTTGATGATGAAAGCGAAGATGATATTGCTAGCTGGAGTGTCGGTGTTCATGATGAAGATAGGTCTGGTGGAAGACCTGTTAGATCAAGGAACGAGCTTGAGGTGTTGCTTTTTTCTTGTATCTATTGTAAATTAAATGTTTGTAATTGTGCATGTGAAGATATCATAGAAATCTTTGTGATTGGTAATGCAGGTGATAGTAGCATCTTCGTGCTTCGTTTTGATTCGGAACCGTTTGGATAAACAACTTAATTAAGTACTTATGACATATTATGTACATGCTTGTTTTGATATAAGTTATAAACTATTTTCATAAGCTATTATGGAGAACTCATGGAAATAAGCTGGAGATGTCATAAGTTGTTTTCATTTAGCTCAAAGAAGCCAATCCAAACAGGTCCTAGATTAATTGAAGTTTTTTAATATTTAATTTTTATTTTTATTTTTATCTTTTGACACGTTCATTGGTTAATTTAGATGCCAATGATATTGCATTTATTCAGTTAAAGACATGCGCTTGAATGCTTTGTTTTCAATCCCACTGTGCTTATTTATGAGTTTGATCTGTGCTGATAGATGATTCTGAATTGATTATTCTTTCACTGGTTGAATTGGTAAAAGGATTGAAGGAAGTTGGAACATTTAAGTTCTTATATTTTGTTATTTAATGTTATATATATGGTATTTGTGATTGCAGGATGAAGGATGAGTTTTATTCTGTGGACCACCTGTTTTTTAATTTATTTAATTTTGTGAACGGATATTGTTTAACTTTATTTTGCTTTTGGGCTTTTTTGTGGTTGTGAATTTGCAGAATCTTCCTATGGTTCCTCCTGTGAATGTGAACTTGGGACCACATCATCAAATGCTGCCTGTGGGAGTTGTCACATCAGTAAGCTGACTCAAACCCCATTTCTGATAAGAGTATTTAAATACGCATTCTAGTTTAAGAAAATTGTTGATTGCATGTTTTTAGCTTATTTAGGTTGCATGGTGGGCCTTTATCTGCTATTTTCATGCATTAATATTTTAATAATAATGTTACAAGCTTAGAATTGATGTCAATTACTGATGTTATCCGCTTAATCGAGTAACTCATTTTACAGATTGTTGCTGCTCAAGTCATTGTGGAAGGTATGGAGAAGCATGAGCCTCTTAATGAGGGTTCCATTCTCTGGATTACTGAAAAGCAAACACCACTAGGTTTAATTGATGAGATCTTTGGACCAGTTGAGAATCCCTACTATGTTGTGAGATACAATTCTGCAAATGAAATCCCAGAAGGGATCCGCGAGGGAACTTTGATTTCTTTTGTTGCAGAATTTGCGAATCATGTGCTTAATATCAAGGATCTTTACAAGAAAGGATATGATGCATCTGGTTTGTACGATGAAGAGGTGTCCGATGAAGCAGAATTTTCAGATGACGAGAAAGAGGCTGAATACAGGAGAACACACAAACTGAATAAAAGAGGCCAAAACAATCAAAGTCCTCAAACAATGGAAAATGACCGGATGAACGTTACACCGCAAGATGGTTCCATCCCTACAATGTTTGTTGCACCTACTGCGCCATTGGTTGCCCATGGTCATTGTTCACCTATTCCAGGCACTGGACAAGGCCTTTTTGCCGCAAGTAATGCAAATCCACAAATTTATCCGGCCAACGCAGGTCCTAACTCATCTACAACTGGAGTTTGGACAAATGGGCCAACACTTCCGCCACATCAGTTTGCAATGCCTCCTAATTGGGTTCCTACAAATGCTGTTTCATGGTACCCAGAAAATACTCAAATTTCCCATCAGTTGCCGCAGGTACCAGGAATTCCATTTCAACAGCAGTTACATCCCATCCACAGGTTTCCTACACCAACTATATATCCTCCTGGAGTACAGGCAGATATGTATGCACATGGGCCCATGAATCAAAACCAATTTACATTTGGGTCGAGGCCAGCCTACCCTCAGTTTCCACCCCCTACAAATTTTCATTCAAGCTATGTTTCAGGCAATCAACATGGTCCTCCGCATCAATTCAATCCACCTATAAATTTTAATTCTAGTTCTATTTCAGGCTATCAGAATCCTCCACAATTTCAGCCTTCATTTAATCTCGGTGCTTATTCTGGCGATGGGAGAATGTTTTCTGGTGGCCGTGGGAGAAGACCATTCCATCGAGGGGGCAGAGGCTGGCGCCCAGCCAGGTGAATGTTACTGTGTACTACAATGCACATGCACATTGAAACAACTTCTCTGGTAGGAACATTGTGGAAGGAAGCAGAGTATGCTTCATTTTCTTTTGTTAATGGAATCAAGATGAAATCACAACTTTTAGTTACCTTGGTCATTTGTTTTCATTAGACTTTGACTTGTATAGTCTTGTACTGACTATTTCCTCCTTGGTGGTTTGGTTGATATTAACACTTGCCCTAGGGATGGATTGTGAAAAGGAAACCAAACAACATATCAAAGAAATTATTGAGACAAAATAGTGTGCAATGTTATTGTTACAAACTTTGCAAAGTTTGATTTCATCGGTACACCTACTTCACAATTAAGCGGGCTTATTGTGTATGGTTAGGATTGGGGTTATCTACTTTTGAGTTCTCTATTTTTGGTGACTTTGTATTTATCTCTCTCTTAACCAATCATTCTCTCTCATTTAAATAATTTTTATCAATTAATTTTAATCACCAATTCTACTCTAAAATACACTAAAGTCATCAAAGTCACTTATTACTAAAAATAGAGAATCTATTTTCATATGATTATGCACTAAAATCATGAATGAGTATTTGATCAACTGATCAAAGTACTAAAATTGCCAACTAACCAGCCTTTTTAGTAAGGACAAGTCTTTCCTTTTCCACTGATAAAACCAGCCAATGAATCAGCATTAATTCTTAATCTGTGATAATAATGAGAATCATTGATACCTCATTGTCATAGATTGTATATCATTCATGGCCCCAAGAGTAACCACTTTCATTTTTTAGGTGAAAAATACTTGTAATAATATAATACTATCAATACATATATTCTATGACAATGACGTATTGATGATGAAAGAGATGAACCACTCAATTGTATGTCTTATTTTCCAAAATTTTGGTTTTTATTTTCTAAAATTTGCATTTATTTTAAATTACTAATAAATTGAACCATTGAGATAGAAAAAAAGAAAAGATAGACACCAAATTAATTCTTTTATTTTGTTTATTAAAAGTTTAGCAGGTAATCAACGGAGGTTGTATCTAGTAAAAGAGTCTTCTACAATTTTGTGAACTCAAATTTGAGTCTTCTACAATTTTGTGAACTCAAATTTGAATCTCCGTTGCTTGGGTCTAGTAAAAAAGTCTTCTACAATTTTGTCAACTCAAATTCGAATCTCCTCTATAAGAGGTAATCACATTTAGTATCTAACACGCTTCAAATATAATCTTTCATTTGAGGAAACCATTAAAAATAGTTTAGATCAGTTGAGAGATGTACTTATTTATTATCTATCAAGACGGCACCACATTGCTAAAAAATTCACACTCAAGCTTTTCATAGGATTTGAGTTGAATTCTTATCCACTAAACCATCATACATCGGTAGAAAGATGCATTTTCACAACCATTAAAAAGAATGTTTTTACATGTTTAAACTTTCTAAAAAAAATAAAATCTTTTGGGAATTTTGTATTGATTCTTACCAACTGAACCAACATACATGGTGCGCATTTTCACAATCAAGAAAAAAAATGTTTTCACATTTTCAAACTTTTAGAAAAATGTTAAGAGATCTATTTTCAAAAAACTGTACAAGAAAATCTGGTAAAAAAATAAAGAGAATGTTTCCACATTTTTAAACTTTTAGAAAAATGTTAGGGATCCATTTTCAAAAACTGTACAAGAAAATCTGGTAAAAAAAAACATTTTTTGGTTCTGAGTTCTTGTTTTTTCATAAATGAAGAAAAATTAAATATTTGTTAACTTTAAGGTGTCTAGTAGATTCCTCATAGGTGTGTGATGTTCAGATGTAAAGTGTCTAGTAGATTCCTCATCCAAAAGTAATTCCACACCTGAAGCACACACAAGAATTGCAACCTTTGCATGCTGGAAAACAGTTACATGTAATTTTGTGATACAAAAAACAGTTACTACTAATTATTTTTCCATCAAATGCAATAAACAACAATAACCATAATGAAAAGATTGAGAAGTGCATATTCTATTGATGTTAGATAATAATAATTAATACTGAATCTATCAAGTAATGTATTATGCACACAAGTTGAATCTTTTATACAGAATATGTTAAGTTGATTTTTACCATTTAAGACTCAAAATAATGTTTTTAATGCTTGATTGTAGTATTTGAGCAGAACTGTTTTATAGAATGTATAACCTTCTCACCATTGACTATTACCCTAACATTGTTCTTCCATTTTCTAGCTGTCTCTCTTCCAGAATGTTTCTCAAACGCAGCAGGAGTCAACTTGTCTATATCAGTAAAACATCATTATTTAAATAAGGTCAGATTTATTTAGATGATGCATTTTGATTCAAAACTAAAGGATAAAATGAAGATAAAAACTTGGAAACAGATAAAGAGAGATAAGTGGATTATGTAGCTACATATAAGAATTAGATATATATATGGCATATAAATTTCTATTCACATGCTTATAAATTAAATATTTTTGTTTTATTGACAAAAATTCATAATCTTTAGATAGGCCAACATACACTCTCTTCCTTGGATGCTGATCTCTAGAGTGATTTATGAATAACACTGACACTTCTTCGGATTTAAGATGTGTCTAGTATCCAGTATGTGTTGTTAGTGATGATGTTGGTGTTGAACACCGAGACAACACATACACATGTATCATTTTTATTTCTTGATACACGTACACATGTAATTGCATTCAATTAAAATCATTTATTAAATTAGTGTTTGTGTCGTGTTTGATGTCCACATCCGCAATGACGGATTTTGAACTATAATATTGGATGACTAAATATTGAAAACTTAAATGGATAAATAAAAAGTATAATATTGTATTGTATATAAGAATTTTAAATTTACAAAAATATATTGGAGAGAGGTAGTAAATCAAATTTTAGTTAATATTTTTAATAATTAAAAATTAGTAAAAATTAGTTATTTTTGTAATTTTTTTTATAAATTATTCCATCCGATTTTTTTTTATAATACACATCTAAATTATAATTTAGTCTACCAAAAAATTTGGCCTAATAAAAAAAAGTACAATTTTAATAATTAAAAAAATTGATAAAATAAATTTTAGTCCACGTATCAATCCAATGAGAATCTACACATACCAATCTTTATGTCATTTTGCTTAGATTAATTCATGTAACAAGATAAAATGCACATATAGTATGTTATCTTCACATATTAGATTGAAACATACATCTCAACAGTATAACTCAACGAACGCAATTCAACTCATAAAATACACCGATTGTATAACCCAAAATTAAAACAGCATATCAATATCTATATTAATGAGTATATTTATTAATATATCTCATATCAGATCTAATCGAAATTTATCACCGATTATGATATATCAAACCAACAAATTTATATAATTTATTTTCCAGATACTTGTCACAGTTAATACTTATTCATTTTTCAAATTTTTTTAGATACTATTTTCTTATAAATTTTAATTGCTACTATATATTCAATCAAATTCTTATATAATTTTTTTTCGTTTCCTTAAAATTATATATAAATTCATGTGTCTCTATCAAATGTTTTACAGTAAGGATAAACTCGATTAAATTTATATTAATTTTTATTTAATAAATTATAGTATTATAAATAAAATAAAAGAAGAAGTATTTATTTAAAAACATTAGTGAAAATTTTGGGACATACGCTTGTATTCATGATTTCATTATTTTAATTAAGTTCTTATTGTTGATACGTCGATCAACATACTCTCTAACTCTCTTCACTCCACTAACATCTCTCAGTCCATCATCACCAACCCACTTTCTATTTCTAACTCATTTGAAAAAAAAAAATAGAGTAAACCATTTTGGTAATAAAATTAGTCTTAATCTCTCAACGATAAAATCTAACCATTAAATTAATTTAATAGTTAAAAAAGTTATACTTCATATTATTAAAATAAAATTTAAAACATTTAACATAAACAACTAAAAACATATTAAATTGTGCCGAAAAACTTATTGACTCCCTGCCAATAAACAAAATACTCCCTTCATTCCACATGAGAGTTGTATTAAAAGATTCTTATTATATTATACGGTACCATTACATTATAGTTAATATAAAATGTACTAATGAAATCATAATATTAAATCTCACAATATAAAAGACTGACTTCCAAAAAAATCAACTAGTTATGAAATCTCTTTTTATTTCTGCAAAACAAAATATTAATTAGAAGGTAAAATTGAAAAAATAATAATTGTTATATTGTAAAATGAAAATGATCATTTACTTTTGGACAACTTTTTTTAAATGAGTCACTTATTATAACACAAAAGAAAATAAATATGTATCTAAAATTCAATAAAATTTACTTCTGTAAAATTTCAACGATACTAATGGGTTTGCAACATTCAAATCCACCACCAAAATCATATTACATCTATTAGGGAAAGTGATAAATGATGATAATTATTAAGGAAAGAGATTTCTACAAGGGAAAGTGATAAATGATGATAATTATTAAGGAAAGAGATTTCTACAAGTATTTTCTCTTCCTGACACACAGGTCCCACAGCTTGTTTTTATAGAGATTCAATTTCTAGATATGATTGTTTATGTAATGTGAGGTGTACTCGTTTGTAGTTGTAGAATTGTAGTACAAGCCCTTTCTTAAAGGAGCTGAAAACTTGAAATATTTGGAGGGTCGTTGTTCAATGAGTTAAAAACATGACTTCTAATATATTTGTAATTGAACATTTTTATATATAGTTCTTTAATCAGTGTCACAACAGTATTTATTAGCATTTGCCTTAGTTTTATACTCCCAATAGTAATGACCATATATATGACAATTAAGATATTCAACATTAAATTTATCATATCACTTTTCATGGTCACTTCCATACTATAAGTCATGATCTTTATACTTGGAACACTCCCCTAAAACAACAACCTCACTCACTAGATGTTAAGAACTTTGACTAAATGATTAAAAGAAGGGTCCATTAAACATTTTGGGATATTCGAAGCAAACAATGTTTGTCCTGAATATGTAATACCAGAAGTAAGATAAGAGTAAGATGTAAATTATACACTCATCGCAATAAGTTAATACTCCATATTCAAAGTTAGATGTAACACACTACAACCATTTTGAAGTACTTGACTTTGTTTTCCATCCAACCATTTAGGCAATTACAACTTATTTTTATTTACTGAATTGCAATGCCAATTAATAAATAGTTGGATTTTATTCTTCATCCAAAAGTACAATTAGCTATGGAGATGATCTATTAGCAGATATTAAGTTCATGTATTTTTCTACTATCATTTCTGGAGAAAAGTCAGTGAAGTATCCTTTTTCTACATCCAATCCTTCTTGTGCTGCCAACATCTCAACCAAGTTTTGCACCCTATCAGCTCCAATTTGGTTAGGCTCCAACAACATACAAGCTATTTCAGTGGAATCTTCGCAAACAATTCCGAGTGTTTGCACTGTAGGAAGCCCGCCACCACGAGCACTAACCTTCCTTGCAATCTTTCTTGCCACCGATATATCGGTGGACAAGATTGGTATATTGTAGAGTGTGACCCAAGAGCATGCACCTATCATTGAGATGCCTCTGGCTCTTGAAACAACAATAGGTCCTTCATCCGGTGTTTGGGGCAGGATGTCTGGCATAGTCCATCCTGCCCATTGGTTTCCCGTGACATTAGGCCGGTAATAACCAAGTTCTCGTCTTATTTTGGCAAGTTCTTTTCCTGCTGGGTGTGCCGCAGCATAAAGAAATACCGGTACTGCAATTTCACATATAAAAAGAAAATGCAATGTAAGTATCAACTTATTTTATATAGAACAAGTCAAAGACAATTGATTAAATTCTCTTATAATCAAAAATAGTAATTGAAAAATTGATGTATCTAATCTTATTAACACCAAATACGTATCTGGTCTTAATAAGACCTGATACGTTAGCTTTTCAGATAACATTTTTGCTTATATTTGACTCTGGAGTAGTAAATCCTTAGTAACTTACCATTGAATTGGTTGCCAATATCTGCCGCCACAGCTTTTGCCAACCACGCTGCCTCATCCATTGATGCGCGAGCAAGTGGGTGGAAAACAATGTCATCAACTGCGCCTAAACGTGGGTGAGCTCCATCATGCAATTCAAGGTTGATCGAATTGAATGCAGCCTCAGCCATAGCCACCACAGTTTGTTGCAGGGGACTATATATGGGATTTCCTGTGCAGTCATGCAAAACATACGATACAAGATTGTACCGTGCCCTATTGTAAGTTCTGTCATGAAATTTGTTCACAATGACAGTTTCTGGGTTCGACCTCGCTACTCGTTCGACTGCATCAAGAGTAGCAATGTTGCGTCCTTCTGAAATAAAGAACTTGCAGCATAGTAACATAGATTGATCTACTGTTTTCTTTTTATCCTACATAAATGGTAAAAGAGTGAAATTTTGTTCCATTGAGGTAGAAATAAGATAATAAATATATTTATGAGACACTTCACTTGAAAGAGCTTATTTAATAAATAGATGTTGTGGATATGTCCCTTGACAGATGGATTAAGCATTTGGCATAAAATGTATTAGACTTATAGTCACATAAGAAGGTACTTGTATTTTCTATAGCTATAGATTCCCAATAACATTTATAATTGTTTGATTGATATTTTAACTGTGTGAATGCGTGATCAAACTACCACTATTATTCCAACTGATCAGAAGAGGCATCACAATATACCATGTGAAGCACTGTCATATGCTATTATACATTATTAAAATAATAATAATAATAATAATAATAATAATAATAATAATAATAATAATAATAATAATAATAATAATAATAATAATAATAATAATAATAATAATAATAATAGTTGAGAACGTATTCTTATCCACAATTTCTAACACACGTGACATTTTTAGGCAGATATATTAAAGTAGTTTTTAGAGAAAAAGAAGTTTCTAGAGGATAAGAATAAAAAGAAAATATACATTATTATTCATACAAGAACATGATTGAATTGCCATAAGTCAAAATACAGAAAAACTTGGAGGTTATTGAGAAAGAAAGGGGAAATATGAACTTGGAGGTTAATGATGATCAATGGCTTTAATTAGTTCAACTTAATTAGTATACTTGTAACACTACAGAATTAACCAGAAACAATAAAGAAGTTAAGAGATAATAAACAAGGGGGTAATGGAAATGGAAGAATTGGAGAGCATTATGTAGATTTGACCATATATGTGCTTAATTGTTCAATAAAATTGCCACCAGTAACTAATTAATATCTTAACATCCTTAATCAGTGATCAAAGAAAGAAAAAGATTAATTAAATTTCTGACCTTGGTAGTATAATTGAAAGCCATGGTGGTCCTCCACTCCAGCTGCAATATGTGTTGAGGATATGTTTGATCAAACAAGTTGAACTTGAAATGTGAACTCGTATCAAAGGTGGGAGTATTAATAAATATATGGAACTATATATCTGTCATTTTTAATATTTTTATATGGTGGTGTACAGTCCAATTGATACATCATCACATCCAGCCAATGTCCCCACGTGGTGCCACGTCACTCCATTATCATAGAAGGACACAAGACGCTACATACAAAGAAGCATGAATTGCATGTTTAATAAATATCATTTTCTTAATCCAATGCTTCAAAAAAATTGACTAAATAAATTTCACTAATAACTTTATATGTGTTACATTTCGACGACACTAATTTATTTTAATATAATTTAATAAGAAAGATTTAAAAAAAAGTAAAGAGAGAAAAAGAGAAATAATGTCTATAAAAAAAATTTATATTTATAAACACTCGCTTATTTTTTACTACAAGGAGAGTGTTTATAAATAATTGTGGTTGTTAAGGGAATAATTCTCACTATGAATAACCTAATTGAGCTATAAGATATTGGTCTTGTGAACTGTGAAGAACACAAAATTTCGATATGATATGCTGTAAATTTGAAATTGTTTAGAGTGAGATAAATATAATTTTTGTAAGTTTTCACTCGACTAAAAAGTTTTCTCACAAATTGTATTGATATAGATGGTTGAACCTTTTCTGGGCTCATATATGTTATTTAGATTCAAGATAACAACATAACAATTAGTAGATTATACGTAAGTTTTAATGTAAATTAAAGTTTGTAATTTTCTCTCATCTTACATAAAGATTTCTAATCTGAATTTTATATAATATAAAAAAAAACCTTAATTGTGTAGAAATATTTTATACTATTAAATTGTACTATTATTTAACAAAAATATTTTATAAACACTTACTTTTTCGTATATTTAATTAATTGTGTAGAAAAATATAATTAACTCAATTGAATAAATAACTAATTTAAATCAAGTTAAAAATTGTAATTAATCCTGTAAGTGGATTAATATTTTTCTTTTAGTAATTTTACATAGTCCATGTAAAAAATGATATGCATGTATCAATATCGATTTTTGTAAGAAAAAATATGCATCATTATCGATTAACTAAATACATCTATCAACATAGAGCATTCTGTCCTTTTCAATAAACGATTAAAAAGGTGTATTTCCAACCTACCTTTTGCGTCTTTTCTTATTTTTCTATTACTTGCCAGACACATAAGACCACGTAATTGAAAGGGCTAACCCACTGATTTTAAGAGATCTCTGCTTTTATGTTTATAAAAAATCACATTTTCGTCTGAAAATATATTTGGAGGATAAAAAAGTTGTAAAAACTCTATTTTAATTAACACAAATTTTTGGATGTGGAGCTTATATCAAATTCACTACTATTTAAAGCTATATATATTTATATTGTATATATATATATAAAAAAAAGTTATATATATAAGCCTGTGACAATATGGCTTAAACCAATCATTCTTCTAGGCACATTCACCTAAACTACTTAGCAAGATCATAGTAGCTTTATGGTTATTGATGATGACTGATTTTGTCTATGGTATAAAGATTGCCAAGTTTAGCTGGATACAGATGATCAATGGGGGAAAACACAGACAACAAAACAGATGACATTTGATTAGTTTCTAGATAATTGACAGAAAATGTTAAAGCCTAATATAATAGTAGTAACTTTCACTTCAAATATGATTAATATTGCTTTTATTTATTAATACTATTATTTGCAATTCACTATGATTAATCGATAATAAGAATATTTTTTGTAATAGCTCTTTCTGAGTCTTAGGATTTTTCGTGACTATGACGAGTCTCCAAGATGAAACTCGTATAAAGTTTATGATGAGTAATTTCCAATACCAAACTTGCCAAGATCAAACTAGTATAAAATTTATGATGAGTAATTTCCAATACCAAACTTGCCAAATGAGATGTATCAATAAGGTTTGGTTCACTAATTCTCTCATCATTAGATGTTTCTATACATAAAACATATCAATTACAATGATTTTTAGGCCAAGTGCAATTCTTGAATTATGGAAAGAAAGTGATGGAAAATTTAAGAAAAGTTCTAAGAAAAATAGGAAAAGAAACATATTAGTGGAATAGGTAGGAAATATGGAGAAGATCTCCACATTCATAAGCAGAACTGGAAGGCATGAAAGAATCTTGAATGAACTCTTTTATGATTTGTATAATGATCACTTGAAAAATGAGGTAAAAATTATGGATAAGCTTTATATGAAAAGTTAGTACTACATAAATTTTCCTTTCAAGGAAAGACCAATTTGACACTGGAATGAAAATTTAACAAGGAAAAAAAAACTTCTCAGTGCATGACAAAGTAATTTTCCATCATCAAATTCTCTCTTCCAATATCTTCAAGTAACTTTTAACAATTTCATCCTGTGAAAAATCTGTGTAGTATCCCTTCTCCACAGAAATACCTTCTTCTTTTGCAACCTTTTCAACTTCTTGTTGAACTCTTTCACCGTTAACTTTATTTGGATCCAACAAATTACAAGCTACCTCAGTGACACCTTCACCATGTGTAAGTGCCATGGCCTGCACAGAAGCGAGTCCACCGCCTCTTCCACTAATCTGTTTCGCCATTCTGCGAACGGCGCTGATATCGGAAGTTAATAGAGGGACATTGTAGTTATCTACCCAATTGGTAGCTCCAATGACAACAACACCTTTTGTTGGAGTAACTTGACATGGACCACTATCAGGTTTCAGTGGTAAAGTGTTTGATTTTGGCACACCAATCCACTGGTTTTCGCTAGAATTTGGTTTGAAATAACCAAAGGTTCTTCTGATTGAATCAAGTGTTCTTCTCTCTACATGTGCTGCTCCATATAAGAAAGTAGGAACTGCAGGTAAATTTTGATGATCATTGATGTGCAATTGGAACTAATTTAGTAAGATTACGAACATACTAAAAGACAGTTACATAATCACTTTAATGAATAGTGTATATCATGAAATTAATCATGTGTAAACATGGAAATATCTAACAAAATGAAATCTTGGAGCAGCTACGAAGATATTTTATTTAGGTAATAGTACATTTAGGCGAGTTAAGTCATGATAACTCACCAGGGTCAAGGCAGACCTTAAGGCTTAGAGGGTGAGAACAGAGATATAGATAAGAAGAATTTAACATGAAGGATAAGAAATCTTTATGGAACTCCCATAAGAGATTGGTGTTATCAATCACACATTACATAAAAAGTAATTTGTTCAATTTCCGCTAGATAACAATGCTATTGTGTTGCTGGCCGCTATTTAATAATATTTTGTACTAAAGAGTGTATTGAAGAACAATATCAATCTGATCAAATTTTGTTATGCCTTAGCACTGTTATAGCTGATATTTAACAACAGTGACGAGTTGCTCATAGAATTAATATTATGATACAACAAAATGATAAAATGCTATTAAAAGTTGTTTGCATCATAAATGTAAAGTTATTAAACTCACAATAAAACATAATACAATGTGACCCTTAAATCATACTACAACTACTAACCTTGCAAACTAGAACCCATATCAGTAGCCAAACACCTAGCAGTCCTAGCTGCTTGATCCAATGAAGCATCAACAAGAGGATGAAAACATATATGGTCCACAACACCAACTCTAGGATGAGTTCCACTATGAAGCTCAAAATCAGTATTCTCAAAAGCAGCTTTTACCATAGCCAACACAGCATTTGTCAAATGACATGGCTGTGCAGAAGACACAGACTCCAACTCAGATACAAGAGTGTAACCAACTCTATTGTAAGCAACATCTTCAAACTTGTTAATTATTGGTGCTAGTGGAAAAAGTTTAGCAGCTCTTTCAATTGATTCCAATGCACTCTTGTTTCTGCTCTCTGATATATATACTTTGCAGCAACCTAGAATGGACTTCAACATTTTTTACCTGTTTTTTTTTTTGATTCACACACTTTCCAGCATTGTGGAATAAGACAACATCATGAAACCTGTCCCTTGTTAATCCATTTTACACCACAAACTCATCAACAAACAAAACCTTATCTACAAATATTGTCAATGCTTTTTTTTTCTTTACTTTTATAAAGATAAGATAGGAATAAAATTGTTTTTAAGCATAATCCATTTTTTTGACAAGTTCTTTTGTTTAAAACAGTTATAATAATTCTGTAAAAAAAAATTGCTTTATAATAATTAAATAAATAAAAGAATTACCTGATTCAAATGGTGTCTGGAGAAAAAACAAAAACCTCGACTTTCACGAATCAGAAACCAAAGAAATGTTTGTTTTTGTAGGCTAGTAATAAAGTAGCTCAGCGAGGTATGTACAAATTATGGCCCAATGGACTCCGATCTGCTAAATCAAATTCACATCTAAATTGGAAACTATAGGTTTTTGTATATTGATCTGGTTATGGATACAATCAGTTTTATAACTTATTTAAAAAAATTAAATTCAATTATACGAATTGGTTATGGTTTATATATAAATATGGGTTGGTGTCATGAACAACTTTAAGCTAAGATGATTTTTTTATGAGATGATTTTGCTGATTTTTTTATGAGATGATTTTGCTCGTTTAGTCCATCAAGTTTGTTTTTTCGCCTTCAAATATACTATTAAAAATTAGGAACGGATAGTCCACTGCCATAAATTAGAAGCCAGTAAAAAACATAACTGTCTTAAATTAGAATTCGAAAAAAACTCGAAAAATATTTAGAGGTTAGATGAACATCACCTTGTTATAAATATCAATTTGGATTGGTAATTTCCAGACAAAAATTCGGATAAAGAAGTTCGTATATGTAATATTATCTCAGTATTATGCAGTTTTTGTGATAGCAACTTTATGCAACTATCTCAATCAAATAAATCAGTTTTAAAAATATATAAACTTAGATCAAGTTTTGGCATAACAATTTTTTCTTATAATTTTACTATTTATTTAAATTTTTTATTTATAAATTTATTATCATTTTTTATTTAATCAAATAAATAATATTTTAAATTATCGCATAAATTTTGTTATTTTTCATTATTTTTAAAAGGTTTAATTGTAATTTTGCTCCCCTATTTTAAAAGGTTGGCCGTTTTGATGTCTCTTCATATTTTTTAAAATATTTTAAATGATATAAGATACGATGTCAATTATTCACATGTTATTAATTAAATTATAAAAATGAAAAAAAAATTCAAAATTGAAAGTTAAATTTTTAAAGGATTTTATTGAGTTATTTAAAACATATTAAATGCATTAATTTATTGAGATTTTCATCGTATCATATAACACGCTATATTTAAAGCGTGTCACATCGTTATTTTTTAGTTAAAAAATCATAATAAAAGACCAAAACATTGAGATTTTAAAATAAGAAGACTAATTTCGCGGATTGATAAAAATAAAAAAACTAAAATTTCAATTAATCATTTTTAAAATCATAGCCTAAACAAGTTCTAATTTAATAAAATAACTAATATTTTAAATTATCACATAAATTTTGTTATTTTCATTATTTTTAAAATAATAGCATTAACAAGTTCTAACTCTCCACTTTTGCTACGAAATATGTAAAAACTCCATGATTTGAATTGATATTGTCTAGCTAGAGCAACTCCAAATCCAATGCACCATTCTAGAGTTTTAAGAATACTACTTGATTTTTTTCAGTATTGGAGTTCAGTTACATCACAACAATATGTATGAACTAAGAAAAGTATCCAATGAAATGGGAGTTAGGTCAAAAAGTATTTTAAATGTGGGAGGCCATTCAATTAAATTCAATAAATGAATATTCTTAAATCCAATGTGGCAATTGTGGATCCACAAAAAGTAACTTTAGCTCATAAATATTGTTCTGAGCTCTTCATGCATTGGAGATACTTATGAAATGATATATCTATCAATTCTACAATTGCACTTTACATACATCAAAATTGTTGTTTTAACATAGCAGAGTGCATTTATTATCTTGATCAAGTCACACACATCTTAGCCTAATTTATGTTCTAAGAGCATTTTTCCTCTGTCAAGAATGAATATAATAGATGACATTTCAAAATTGTGTTCTTATTTCTTTGTTCCTTCGTTTAGATTTCTTTGCCTTGACATGGCATATACAAAAAGACTAACAGAACCTTAATGCATATATTCTATCCTATTTCATCATTTTAACACAAGATTACTTTTTAAAACATGTGTAAATTATTTACCCCATCAGTTTATATTATTAAACACATAATAGTTTTCCATTGCAGTAGAAAAATGGAACAGCTCAATTAGTTTTACATGAGGAACAAATTTATTTGTTTTTTACTTTTTAAATAAAAGAAACATATACTGAATCTAGTTGCATTTGGAAAATCCCGAATTTATGATTTCTACTCATCTTAGATTCCAGTAGATCACATATAGAACAAGTGCTATTATTAAAGAATGCACATTAAAATAAGTAATTAATCATCTACATGTTGTTATATAGCTTTGAGAATCATGTATACAGTTGCAAACTTGAAATATTAGCAACATATGTCAATCAATATTTCTGTTTGCCTAAACTTCTATTAGTAGTTTATATGAATATATATCTCAAAATTGCCAGTTTTGCGGATCTACAATCTACATAGAAGCCTATGAAGTAATCTAAGGTAGTAATTGCTGCAGTTGATATTTCCTTTGCCAACCTTCAAATTGAATGAGGCTGCAATTTACACTTCTTTCTTGAAGCTGCCAATATATATAGTAATATAGTTATTGTTAGAACAACAATTCCGATTCAAAATAAATAGATACAAAAATCACAAACAAAAGATGCACTAGGTGTCCCTACATCTATGACTGCAGAGTGGTTGCAAATTACTATCATTCAAGGTTAGGGTTACAAATTAAAACTTATATTTAAATATTATGATTCAGTTTGCAACTCGCCAGCTCGAGCGACCTACCCACTTATTAGTACACTATGACCTATGCCCAAGTAATAAAATCTATCATAAATAAATAAAGTAAAAGGATTTTATGTCTAAGAATCATACCTCAAAGAGAGATGTGGTTTGTAAGAGATCATAAAACTCTTCTAAGAGTTGCTTCTCTTGTGCAACAACTTTTGCCAATTCTGATACCATTGCAACAGTCTTGTCAACCTGCTGATAGACCAATTTTTCCATGTGAATACAGTCCTCAAAGATAATATAAAATGACTAGACAATATGTAAACAAACTTACTGCATGTGAAAAAGATGTTAATAATGATTTAATGGATGCAGTGAGTTCGGAGGCCTGACGAATAGCAATTGATGTAAATTGTATGTTCACCTGTAAGTTAAACATAGGATTTCTGTCAATGCACCATTCTCTTTGTTAGAACAGCAACCTGAATTTAAAAGAAAACATATACGAAAACGCCAACAAAGAACACACGAGATTTGATCATGTAATTCAGAACGGCTGAAGTATCTTTTTATTATTCATTATTCATACTTAAGGTTATAAATTACAACGGCCTGCATGAGCTTGTGCTTAAATATTACGGTCCATTGTTCAATCTTGTGTGATTATAAGATTACCCTTGAACCACACACGACATTACTCGCCCTGCACGAGCAACCTGCCCACTTATCAATAAACTATGATTCATACCCAACCGCATCCAGATCACCAAGACTATAGATACATATACAAGTATTCATTAAACATATCTATGTACCTTAGCACCTTCCAAAAGAGGAACTCTGCATACAGCAGAATGTAAACACTCTTTAGTGGCATTAATTGTTGATATATGCTGTCTTTCCATTCCTCCCCAAGCTTCTAATAACTTCAACTGTTAAAAACAACAAAGCATCAATTAAGAATGAGTTCATTAAAATAATAGATTTGGCAGATCTTAATTAAATTAGATTTTTTTTGCAAAGGCACTAATTAAATTACGTTTACTACTTACTTGATGATACAATATAAAAGCTATCTTCATTTCAAGCTTTTCTCTGGCATATTGTATCTTCTTTTTCATAACAGAATACCGCAACTTGGCGAGACCATCCCAGACACATATCAAATTGCTCTGAAAACATTCACAAACCAAGAAGTTGTTAATTCAATTTCCCATTAGCTGTAAAGATCACATAAAAAAAAAAGATTTAAAAGACGCATTTGAAATAACTTATTTACATTTTATCTTGTCATATAGTACAAGCTTTAAGATAAACTTATGTTTTGAGCACTTATAAAAATAGTCAGCGATTAGTACAGAAGGTGATTTCAGCTTATGTCAACAAAATCTTCACATATATCTTATGAAAACAACAAACAACTTACAACTTATAGAAGTGCTTGTTTAATAAAAACTTCATAAATGTTCAGTTTGATAAAAAAATGGCAAATAAGTTTGTTGTTGATAACAATTAAACTTATAGGGGATAAGTTAGATAAAAGTTGATAGCAATATAAGCTAGAAGATTGAAGTTGAAACTAACATAAAAATGAAATGACATAAAAATATATTTTCATTTAAAATTTATTTTTTTCAACTAAGATAATGAACATAAAAATGAGAGAAAATATGACTAGTTATAATCTCCAATGCTACGAAATAGCACCTCAAAAACACTGTAAATTCGTGAAAAAATGTTATAAACTTGCGAGAGACTACTGTTACCAAACAATTATATTCTGATCATACAAGGTATAAGCTATAAATTATTCGCTACAAGCTAATGGTTTAACTTTATAAAAAAAACGAGCTTAAATATATGAGAGAAACATATATATATATATATACCTGGGCATGATGAGAAATATTTGCATTGACAACATGTGATCTAGCATTTACAAATCTCCACTGAATCAAACGATTATGAAGCAAACGAAGCTCATAAACATCTTCATTATTTCCAAAACCAACCGGCAACGAATTATGAACAACAGATTTCTTACTCTTAAAAAGATCAAAACCAAAGTTAAGAAATTTTTCAACTCTTTTCACCTTTGTAGGACTACTCAAAAACTCTGATCTCCCAGGCGACAAAGCCCATTGCGTCTTAGAACTCTTATACACCGCAACCGAATTAGTCCTCTTCATCACCGGTTTCGACAAATCACCACCGTTCAAATTCCCAATGTTTGAATCCGAAGCACCTCTTCTAGCTCTTCTAATCGTTGCATCACTCATAAACCTTGATGGAACCTCAACTACAGATTTTCTCGCCGGAGAAACCAAACCTTCATCGCTACAACGAGATTCGATATCAATCGAACTCGTTAAGCTCAAATTTCTCTTCAAAGAAAACGGTTTCGCATTTTCATCTAATGAAAATCTTCCCGGAACAATAACGGAACCGTTAAAATTGAGTTTCTTCATCGATTTTCCTGTGAATCTCGCAGAACCACCGGTTTCTCTAATTTCATCGTTTAATTCAAAAAATTTACACTCTCTGTTACTCTTTTGTTTATGTTTGGAATTTTGCTCTATGATTCTGTCTTCGTTGATCTGATCGGCGAGTGTTCCGCCGGAGTTATTATTAATTTTGGCGGTTGAAGGCCAGAGTTGTTGGTGGCGGTTGAAAACAGAGTCATCGTTAATTTTGTATCTCCGATTGTTATTGTCAGACGGAGTGGATGATGATTTACGTATGACAGAGGAAGGGGAAGGGAATTCGGTGGAATCAATGGAAGATGAATTAGGAGAAGGAAGTAAACGTGAAATTAATTGGCGATTAGTTTGGTGACGAAGTTTTGGAGAATCGTTTTGCGTTTTCATTGTTGAGACAGAGGAATGTGTTGTTTGCATGTAACTGAACTGTGTTCAGACTTTGAAGCGGCAAAATATATAAATAATCAATTATTTCGCCGGCACGGATTCAATTGAAACTACGTTTTTGCCCTTATTATTTCTTTATATGGTGACGATTTTTTACCCTAAAGATTAATTATCTACCTAGTCACCAATCATTTAAACTCACATAGATACCTTTATAATATTTAATTATTTTGTAAGCTATTTAAATTTTAGATTTTATTATAAAAACAATTTAGATTTCTTTTGTGATTTAGTAATTTTATTTAAAAATAAATTGAATCAATCTTTAATGTAAATTTAATTATCATTTATGATAAAAGAAATACCCATAGTTAAATAAGAATTTTCAGTTATTAGTCTTGTGGGTTACTTACGGTTGACATATTGAATGAGGAGAGTGGAGAGTGTACAATACAAATGGAAGAGATCGGCTTCTACTGTTTGAGGGGTGAAAGTTCTGATCAATATCTACCTGCCATTTGTTTGAATTCAGAGTTGAAATGGCTTTATTACTTAGTTGCTTTGTTTTGTTATGTTAAAGTGATATTTGTGCATTCATTTAAAAATAGAGTTTAACTGTTATACAATCAAAGTGTAAATTTTTTTTATTATTAATTCATCATAACTGTTCACTAATACAATTTTAATAGTAATTAAAATAAAAATTAAATATCTTTAATTGATTGTTTAAATATTATTTACACTCACCGTGTATATAAATTAAATCTTTAAAAATAAATGTGCGTATATCAAAATTAACAAATTATATGTACATTGTGTCACTGATTACTCTATTAAAGTATTTATTATAATATACATTGTCAAAGTTTAAGTAAAACTATTCAATTAAAATATTTTAATATATACTGTTAAGGTTTATAATTAAATTTGTTAAAGTATTTATTATAATATATATTGTCAAAGTTTGTTAAAGTAAAACTGTTAAATTAAAATATTTGTTAAACTATTTATTATAATAGATATTGTTAAAGATTTTTTGTGTCTTTGTCTCTTTTACCAAGAGGAATAAAAGAATAAAGCAAAAGAAAAGATAACAAATTAATACATTAATTTCAAAATTTATAGATATAACCTTTATAATATAATTTTCAATTGATTTAAAAAAATACTTATATCTAATATAATATTATAAAATTAGTGTAACTGTAATTATTGTTAGTTTCTTTAGTCTTTGTATGTCTTTTATTGGTTAATTTAGTTATATATATATACAAAATAAAAATCACCAGCAAGACAAATTTTTCCATCAAAATTTACACTCCTACAAGGACAAAGCATAATTTTTCCATCAAAATCCAGACAAATTAGAGTGAATATCTTCGGGAGCAGGTTAAATTAAATTCAGACAAATTAGAGTGAATATCATGTACTATTGCAGAGCTTATTTGCTTGCCTACGTATATGGTGGGTGGGTTAAAACTACGTTTAAAAATTAAGTGACTTTGAGCAAGCAACCTTTGGCTTGACCTAAATATGCATGGATAGGTAAACTATTTTTATTTGACAACTTAGTTTTTAAGACAGCCAAGAAGCAGTTGGCATTGTAGGTGAGATATTTTGGTTAAGTTTTAACCAACATATAAAGCCATTCACACATTTTATGATGATTGGGAGATTTTAATTACAGGTTTTAACTAACATTTAAAGTCTTTGTCAAAAACTAAACAAAACATATAAAACCATTGAGACAATTTATGATGATTAAGATATTTTAATTTTGAGTTTTAACTAACATATAAAGTCATTGAGACTTGTCACAAAAAAAAAAAAAAGTCATTGAGATGTGCAATTAGGTATACTCTTATCTGTTCCGAATTTCGTTTGGATTAATAATAAAATTATCATTAATATTACTATTTTTAATAATAATTCTCTTTATCAAGTTATAAAAACAAAGCCATAAGACATTTTATGATAATTATCCTTTTTATTAGAAAATGTGATAAATGTGAACAATAAAATGTTTATTTCATTTCTTCCATAAGAACCATAAAACTATTAACATAATAGTTTATTTATATTTTTTGCATAATTAAAAACAACACCATACATGCTTGACCTTTTAAAATTGTACAAACATTTCTTAACTATATGAAATTAATATCTCAATTGGTTTTTGCTTCTAAGTACCACTAAGCCTCCCAGCTGACTATTAAAATATAGGATTGAGATGGTTAACATTAGAATCTAAATCGTCTACAACGGTTTGAGCTTTGAACTTCTAGTTAAAGATCTATTCAAAACCAATCAATATTGCTTTGTTGTAAAACAACATTTACAAATGAGCTTCCCATATAATTGTAGAGAATTTAAACAAATTATAAAAATGTAAGACAGCGTAATAGCATAGTATAAAATCAAATTTAATTGACATATGAAGATTTCAACAAAGCTTTCTGATTTTGAAGTTTTGCATATAACGATATTTTACAAATGTGTATCCAGAGAAAATTCTTGTTCGTTAGCGGTTGGATCTGCTAGCAGTGCTGGTGTATGCTACCAGAAACAAACTTCTTCCCAAGGTATCTTGCTTCGACATATCGTAACAATGGATGCTTCAATATAATAGGACAAACGCTTGCGCTGGAAACTCGACATAGATGATGTGGAAGTTTATGATAAGCATGAAAATAATTCCAAGAATTAAGCTTTTGGGAACCATTGATGAATTGAAAGTCTCTAACAAGATTTAAATACATTGAAAGAAACTATCCATTTCTCAATCACACAACCTTACTGAATCTCTTTCACATTGTCTACATCAATGATCATCCAAAATACACTGCCACCCTCTTATCATTCTAATTTATTAATGAATAATAAAGTCTAATAAATAATGAAAGAACACATACAACCCTCTTTCAATGATAGAGTATTATCAAAAATCGAAAAACTAACGCAAAAACATTGAGTCCTGCAGTTAAATATCAATAAACAAAACAATCTTAAAAAATTAATTACAGTTCTTAATACTTAGTTACAGTTCTTAAAACAAGTGGTAACTGTATACAAACATTTCAACGACAATAGAACAGAGATTATACAAAAACCACAAGATTCTACAACAGAGAACTGTATATGAACGTTTAGGATCAGACTGACGTGCAAATAATAATAATTCAGCAGAGCTAACGCTTCTGTCGGCATTATTAACATCATTTCCCAAAACAAACTCAAACCCACAATGTTAATTTTTAGAATATGGAGGTGTGCGTAACCCCAATCTCAATGAATTTTGGACAGGGCTTTAAACACCACTTCAATCTATATGAGGAGTTAGCTGAATATAAAGCATTCATAATGTAAATCGTACCGCACAAAACAGCATTAAACTCCATTTAAGTTATTAAATGAAAATATAAACATATTGAAATAAAATAAATAAAGATTCCATGAAATTAAATTATATGAGAGGGTGATGCTCATATTCTATGGGTGTAACGTGTCTGTCATGCCAATAGCAATCAGAACGAGGAATTGTTTATAATCATCGCAATCAACCCGTTTCCTTAGAATTAGAGATGTAAAATAAATAAAAAGTTTCACCTTATTTTCAATATTCATAAATTTGTTCAAATCGGAACAGTCAACTTTATGCATGAGATTGATCATTTAAAGTAGACGAATTTCTAGTTTAAGATTTATTATTATAGATCTAATTTTCAAATGTTGTGCTGTTATTTAACTCCATTCTCGTAGGGAATCAAAAGATGAAGCTGATAGACAACACCAAATTTATGAGTTTTTTCAGACTCCAAACCATATAAAACAGTGAAGAGTATAGTTAAAACTCAATAAAAGAAGTAATAAAAAACTACACAGTTCTGTAATACAGTGTTAATTCTCAAAGTATAGATCAATAAAATGGATAAACCTCAGTTTAATCTCTGATGTCATTGGAAATGTAGTAACACCAAGTAGGTTCACCCTGTAAACAGGATCTTGGGTTAACTACAACCTCAGACAAGTTGGATTGTTAAAAAACATCATTGGTACAACAAAGGACTCGCAAAATTAAGCAGTCAAACTATAAATTAAAGTGTCCATACAAAACACAACAACGCATAGACTCAACTTAAAACAATCGAGGTCTAACAAATTAGACACAAATAACATTAGCATATAGAGACAAGTAAGAAAAACACAGAAAGAAAAAAAAAGAGTTTCACAATCAAAGCCTCATTTGAATCCGGTAATGTCATATGAATGTCCCTTCACCAAGTAGGTTCTCCCTGTAGACAGGGGCTTGGCTCCAAAACACCTCAATAATTTGGATAATATAATCACAGGCAAATGTGAAGCATCTGATTAACATACTATCATAGATCTAAGATGAAGACACAATCAAAATAAGCCAATGAAATTAAGGTAGATAAAACTTACAAATCAAACTAGTGTGGAAAAAGGCTCAGAATATATTACAGCTCTCTCAATCAAGATTTTTCAGAAGCAGAACTGGCATTGAAGCTGAATAAATTGTCTTCATAGCCAAATATCAGAGTAAAAATTGAAAGAAAAAGAATGAGTGAATAAACCAATATCAATTATAAGCACATAAATAAATAATTTTTGGCTCATATTAAGAAATTCAACCATTTATTCCGATATACTTCATAGAGATATCTCAGAAGCGCGGATAATATGTAATCATAGCCAATAAATTAGGGTTAAAAGACTAAGAACGTTAATTCTATGATGTGGCGAATTTTTTTAGAGGCATAAACAATAAAAGTTAAAACCACCACGTGAAAACCGCCTGAGATTCAATTTACGCCTCTATGACTAGCTTTGATTTTCATTGAAAATATTAGAAATCAAGCTAAAGGTGTAGTGAGGCGAATTAAAAACACACAAAAAAAAGGAAATTGAAATTGAAAAGAATGAGATTTAGCCATTGCTTTGACACAGATCAGCCGTGAGATTTAGGCAGAACTGCAACACGAACGGCATCGATGTAGCACGTGCATCGGGGCTTTCGCGTCATGAAATTTATCAGAGAAGCCCGGGAGGCATCGTGCTATCTGCTAACAAATTAACGAAACAATAAGAAAGAAGAAAAATCTGAAAGTAAATTGGAACTTGGATGAAGTTTAAGATCTGAAGAGGCTGCTTACCTCTATGATTCTGAAAAACACATTAGTTGCCTGTGAATTTATAGCCGCATAAAAACCCTAAAAGCCCACCCGAATTTTAAGTTAGGGTTTTGACTGGTTATTTTTTCACAGAAATTTTTTTGCGGCCACAGGTCATCGTGTTTTGATTTTTTCAATAAAATTTGTTAATTTTTATTCACAGTATAATAATTATAATTTTGAAGTTTAAATATAAATTTGTTTTATTTTATTCAACATAATAATTTTGTTTTATTATTCTGCTAGAAATTCTTGTTTTGTTATAGTAAAATATATTTAATTGATGTACACTATTTTCTAAACAAATTTAAGATGCCATCCAATTTTTAGTTTACTAATGTCGCTTTTTTTTAGTAGTTCAAAAAGGGCTGGTTGAGTGAAAAAAGTTAAACTCTCACAATATGATAAATTTGAATATGAATCTATGTTGAAAAATATATTTATATTTTAGTTTGATACACCTCAAATAAAACCTAATTAGTTGTATGAGAAATCAATTCACTAATGTCCATTTGATACACCTCAAATGAGACCAAATTAGTTGTAATTGTAAATCAATTAAACTTGTAAAATTTAAAATAATAATATTTGTATAATTAAATATAAAATTGGATAATATTTTTACTTCTCCCGTTGGGCCGCGTCGTCACGCGTTTATATGAAGACTATTCTACTACTAATTGAGCTCATTTTTTGTAAGAGTCTGACCCTTACCGTTATCGGACTGGTACAAAAAAAAGAGTTCAATTGTTAGTGAAATATTCTTCAATCAATTGTTAGTGAAATATTCTTCAAACTGTAGTGTTAATCATGACTTTTTCGCTCCCTTTTTCCCATTTGAAATAGTGAGTTTTTGCCTTCCGTTGGAATCGAACCCAATAAGCACCATCGTTAATCATGACTTTTTCGCCCCCTTTTCCCATTTGAAATAGTGAGTTTTTGTCTTCCGTTGGTATTGAACCCAATAAGTATCACCGTCCATTGAGTTAAATAAGTTTGTGTCAGTAAATGTGAGGTTTTTGAGGTTAGAATTTCAATGTACCTCTACAACCTCATGTGTCGTTCTTTTTGTACTGGATTCCTTTAGGGTTTTTAAAAGGATTATGTTTATAATCGTCAGAGATAGGAGATATGTGATTCTCATATCACCCTATGACGTGGGACATGTGTCCTCTTAACCGTGGAATGGTGATTGTCATCTGGTGGTCATAGTCACAGTTGAATTGTCATCAAGTGGCATACACATGTGAGTTATCATGGGTCATCATCTCCAGATTATCTTTTTGTCCATTTGATAGCTATGATTAAAGAACTAGGTGTGTTACCATATACATTGACTTCAGATCCCATCACTAAGCGTAGTATGTTCTAATTTCGAGAAGCTTATTTGTCGTTGTTAGTCGGATCAGGTCGATATGAGGTGGCCTGATTTCTTTAATGGGTTTGGATTATAATGTCCTTAGTTCGACTCGTAACAAGTATAAATAACCTGTTTTTTATCGTTAGGTGTAAATAATCTTTTATTTGGGGTGGCGAATAGAGTTTTTAAAAGTCTCATGTTGTAGTTTGGGACACATTCATAATAATCACGATGGTTTTGGGTTTGTGGTAAATGAAGAATCAACTATATGTTTTTTGTGATGGTGCCATTGTGAAGAGTTGTGGTTGTTATTAAATTATTATAAGTTGATAAATGACAAATTTATCTAGTTTTCAATATATATTTCATGACACTTATTAACTTGAATTCATTGAAAACATATGATTTTTCTCAAGTTATTGTATATGTTTAATAATTAGGATTTGATTTCAAGTTATTTTATATGTTTAATAATTAGGATTTGAGATATGAGAATGGTGACATTTACATATTTTTCTCGTGTTTGTAGGTTAAAGAGAGTGAGCAATCAAACAGGAACAAATCATTTGAAATCTAAAGGTAAATTTGAAATGGCTTAGTGAATTCAAGTTAGAAAGTATGCAGGGTATAATTCGCTTAAAAAATTAAGTCGGTCTAAACACTAGGAATTGCTTCAAGGTGAAAGAAAATTGATTCGTTAAGCAAGTAAGAAATTTGCTAACCAAATTTCCATTTTTTCTAATATTATAAAAGACAATTCAAATTAATTTTTGAAAACAACTTCACATTTTTCGAGTCTCATAACCAAAGCGAAGACAAAGAGCGACCAAGAGAGGGAGAAGCAATGATGGAGAAGCTTGAGGAATTATTTTCAACACTCTATATCTTCTCTTTCTTCATGTATTGTTATCTTTATATCGTGGTCCATTCTCGTTCTTAATGCTTTTCCAAACTGACAACTTCAAATTTATTTGACCTTTTGATTTATTAAGTGTTTGGAAAGATTTTTTAAATAAGGGAACTAGAATAAATTCATATGTGGATGCTACTTTCTATGAATAAGGATAGCTTTACAGTCACAACCTGTTGTCTGATCGTTAATGTTATCGTATCGATTAACTGAGCGAGAAATTAAAAGTTAATCGGTACAATAGATCTATCATTGTTTATCGAGAACAAAAACGTATAAAGAAAGACTTGCGAAAATATCAATGAAAACTTGAACGTATGTAATTGATCAAGAGGATACATTAGAAAGTGGTTGATGAAACTTAATCTCAACAATCTTATCTCTCTATTATTTTGCTTTTCATTCATTGAATATATACAATCTTATGAACAACACTAAATCCTACTCTTTTAAATAAAACAATATTAATTGTTGAACAACACTGATACTGCCAAGTCTTTGTGGATACGATAACTCTGAATAATATTTTTGATGTGTTGAAAATTACAACCTCATGAGCATAATACTCGTTTTTTCGATATCATGGTGGACTGTCATGGTTTGTTGGTTATGAATCTTATGGATATTAGTTTTGTTTTTGGCTCTCATTGGTGTCTGATCTTCGGGTTGTTATTGGACATGTGTGGTGGAGGCATAATGATGTTGTTTTCGATTCTTGACTGCTTTCAAATGTGAATCTTTTTCAAAGGATTAGAAGTGTTATATCTAGCGTTGAATTAACTTTCAATCAAACGAAGATGCTACAACGTTAAGATCATACTGTCTTGAGCCCTATTCGATGGGCTATGTTGCAAGTAGGGGTGGGCAAAGTTCAGTTCTGAACTAAAACCGTTTGAAAACTGAACCGAACTAGTTTCAGTTCAAAAAACCAAACCGAACTGTTTTATAAACTAGTAAACCTGTTTATTTTTTTGAACCGAACCGAACTGGTTTAACTTATTTTTTTGTTCATATAAGTCAAATTTTACATAATTACCCCTAATTACTTCTAAAAAAGAAATTCGCTTCTAGTTTTTTCGAATTAAAAACCAGTTCGGTTCAGTTTTTTGAACTGAAAACCGATTCGGTTTGGTTTTTTCGAACTGAAAACCGGTTCGGTTCGGTTCTAGCTTAAAAAAATCAATTCGAAAACAGTTTGGTTATCAAGTTTTATAAATCAGTTCAGTTCAAAAACAGTTCGGTTCAGTTCAGTTCAACAATTTGGTTCAGTTTTTGATTTTTTTAAACACCCCTAATTGTAAGATGGGTTCGTGGCACTTAAAATTTAGCTTGGTGTGGAAGAATTCAGTTGAGTTCAATTCTTAAAATAGAGTTATGTGTATTTTTAATTGGTTGAACACTGCTTGGAGTATACGTTTCTAAGAGATTCTTGTCTTTGCTGATTATTCTCTTGCATTTAATTTGCTTAAATCGCATAGCAATGTAAAACAAATACACTTCATGTCACTCTTGATTTAAAAATCATGCGATCTATTTTCCATTTTCACAAAAATAAGTAGTGTTTGGGATGTAAATACTACTAGAGTACGCATAGTGAAATGGTCCTATTCTTCGTGTTATTTTCAAAAATAGTGACTACCACCTATAGAGCTTACTGTCTAGGTTTATATATATAAATCTTAAAAAATAAAAAATAAAAAATAAAAAGTTTACTTCTCTACGGGGTTTAAAAGAATACATCAATTTATGTAAATTGTGAATATATGGCAAATTAGAAGCAATTATTGAGTCTATTTCTCTATGTGGTTTATACTTTTCTAATTATTATATAAGGATTTAATTTGTGTAAAAAACGGTTTATATTTTAACAAATATGTTTTCATATGAATCTAGTAGGACAACTAAAAAAGATTACTAATATGTGCCCTTTCAACACAACAAATACTTCATTTAATTTTTGTTTACTCAAATTGTACAGTCTCTGTTTGAAGATATATTCAAGACATGTCTTAACAAATTATACATCATTCTAGTAAGTTATAACACATAGTAAGTAATGATCAAATTGAATTTATCTATGTTAAGCTCTCCAGCTGCATGTCTCTAACATCACCATGGCAGCCACTCATGAAGATCAACATCATATTGCAATAAAAGATCATCATATTACAACAAAGACGACGCGAGAGAATAGTGCGCGCCAATGTAAACTTGTGAACTTGAAGACCTCAATCAGCCAAAACTACAAACGCAAACCTCTTAAGTCTTTCTTTGCCTTCTCTTTGGCTTGAAATCTCTTGGACCAGATAGACAAGTTGATGATGAATTCATCTCTTCTGAAAGTTCTGTTGCCAACTCAAACTTCTCTCTTTTATTTAAATTATGGATTAGTGCTCTGTAGATTTGCATTGAAGGAACAATCCCCTTTAGTTTCATATCCCTGAAGCATTTCAATGATTCCTCAACCTTTCCTGCTCGGCCAAAAACATTGATTAAAGCAGTATATGTAATCAAATTCGGCACATTTCCGTTCTCTGTCATTTCCTTAAAATATGCAAAGCACATATCTGATCTTCCAACCTTTCGCAATCCGGTTATTAGAGTATTGTAAGAAACAGTATCTGGGACAAAACCCGTTTCTTTCATGGATGCAAACACATAAAGCATTTCATCTACACGGCCTGTACGACCCAAGATATCGAGAACAATATTATATGTGATTATGTCAAGACAACT
Organism: Cicer chorassanicum; assembly: GCA_037974735.1. Lineage (NCBI taxonomy): Eukaryota > Viridiplantae > Streptophyta > Magnoliopsida > Fabales > Fabaceae > Cicer > Cicer chorassanicum. The sequence continues at coordinate 47,942,926 of JBBPBP010000002.1, read as the reverse complement.
ATCGTTCCATCTTTTAAGATGATCAAATATCATCAAGGCCTTATCCTTCTGTCCACTCTTTGCAAAGGCAAAAATGATCTTGTTTATGAATGATGTTATACTTGACCAACTTGTATCTGATATTTCTTTAATAAATCTAAGAAGCTCCACATAATCATTTACTTTTCTGAAAGCTTGGGCAAACTTAATGCATAAGCTTGCACTCGGAGATTCGCCGGATAATAATAATTTCTTGAGCACTTGGCATGAAATGTCAATGTTGTTCTTTTGACTTGCTTCCACTAATATGAAATTATATGCATCAGGTGAAACAACGATGTTTTTATCATTTAAAATTTGTAGCACTTGACTTGCGGCTGAAAGGTTTCCATTCTTGCACATCTTATCAATATATGCAAAATAGACTTTGGGAACAGATGCTGGAGTATTTTCAACGATGGCAAGAAATTCCTTCAAGACTTCGGACGTCATTCTCTCTTTGTCGAGAGATGCCTCTGTTGAAAAAGCCTGTAAACTGCGAATGGATTAACTTTTACTGGTTAAAAACAGCCCGATTCAAAATAGATTGGTTGGATGGGAATGATAAAGTCAAATATTGTAAGCAGAGCATCAATATTGAAACCCAAAAACTAATTATCAGTTAATTTACTGTACACTCTTCATTAAGAAGTTTAAATCAGTGATAATCCAACAGATTCCATGTGAAAACAAACAACCAAAAGTCTGTCAACTGATGTTTTTTACAGGAACTCTGAAAAGAAATAGAAAATTCAAAAGAAAAGCACGGTCCTATTGAATGAATTATAGAGAATATGAGGGACCTCCCCTGTCCTTCCCACCTCTTTAACTATTTATAGTTGGGAATCTCTACTGTATTTTGTGCCAAATACCATATAATCTAAAACTACAACAAGGTCACTAGTAAACTGGATAGGGATAAGTACTCAGGTGCTAAAGCTAAAACTAAATAAGTCACCTTGGAGAAGCAATAGGAATGAGCTCAAAATATTCAACAATCAATAGTTATATGAAGTCTTTCCAGCTCAATCAACAAATCTTCACATCTTCCATGTGCCCATTTCGTATTTCCATTGCCTGATCTAATACAACTAACAACTCCTGTTTCTCAGCTCTGCACTCCAAATTCAGTGTCTACACCAACCTCTTTGAAATAAAATTATGGTGCTAGTGGTACAGCAACCCACCTCAATTACTATTGGGAGACAAGCTCAATTTTTTTTCTTTCAGTTTCATAGTTTTAGGTTGAAACCCTCATTCTATCTTCATAAGGACTTGCCATTTTGCAATACATAAGTAATCTGAAGGGTATATATATATATATATATATATATATATATATATATATATATATATATATATATATATATAATATAATATAACACAAAGATAATAAAATCCTAATTCCTAAATAACATGAATATCATCAATCCTATTACATAAATAACATAAATCCTAATTCCTATTACATTCTACGGATACTGCCCTAAAGGCAACAAATGTAAGAATAGTAGGAAAAGACGTACCATATTGATGTTAGAAGAGGAGGATAGCGGAAGTTGAAGTGAAAACGGGAGAGAGACCTTGATATTGTAGCACAAAATATCATATTATGGTAAAAATATTATATTATTTCGTCATCGAAACTGTAAAGAACGAAAGGATAAAAAGAATGGAAGGGTATTATTATTGAAAATGGAGAATGAAATTTTTTCTTGGTTGGGGTTACCCCTCGGGTTTCTCCTTTTATAACAAGTTGGAAGCAACTGCTGCTATTGACGCCGACAAAGATGTGAATTGTGGTGACGGAGTAATGGTAGTGGTTGTTGGTGGTGTGAGTGTGAGGTTCAGTTGTTTTTGTTGGCCTGGTGAGTGGTGAGTAAATAAACCTCATACCAATCTTGATTGTGGTTCTCTAGATGCTATCTACACCCCGGGTTAGCTACACTTCGCCTCTATAATTTTTTGTTTTTCATTCTAGTACATGCCAATATATTCTTTTTATTTTTAGTTGTTAGTATTTTATTTTATTCTTTCTAAATTTTGTTTAAATTTAAACTGGTATTTAAAATTTTATTGTAGTCTTTATTTTAAGAGACAAAAATTAAATATTTTATTTATTAAAGAGACGTAAAAAAAAAAGAGATCAATTATAATATATGTAATTTTTATAGGGATTAAAATAAAATATGACATAATTCAACTAACAAATATTGATATTATTAGATTGAATATTATATTAAATTCATATCCAAATATCACAATAGTGTGTGAATTTATTTGTCATTTCGTCTATGTCAAAAAGTAAATAAATAAAACAATAAGGACTAAAAGTAAAGAAAAATCATTGGTGTACACTCGTACATCTTGTGTATATATTGATTAAGATAGAAACAGAAAAAATGATATGATATATTTATGATAGAAAGTGAAAGAAAGAGAAAAAATGTAGAAAAATTGTAGGTATACAAGTATCATTGATAAAAAATAAAAATGCTATATTTGCATAAACAAAAAAATAAAGTAAATACTATTTTCATTTTTTTTTATAAAAGACAATTGAATTATAAATTGATCAATAAAAGTTGTTA
>JBBPBP010000002.1:47927462-47940152 GCA_037974735.1 Cicer chorassanicum | reverse complement strand
TAAATAGAAAGAGGGTAAAACATTATATTTTTTTATTTGTTTAGTAGAAGAGCACATGATAAATAAATTAAATTATTCATAAGATCCAACGATGCAATATCCATATTGTTAGATATTTTTTATATTGATATAAATTTGAATTTGAGATATTTACCTTACGTGTGTAAGTTTGTTAGTAATATTTGTTATTTTATTTCAAAAAACATATAAATTAAATTTATAAACAAATTGGTTAAACCTATCTTTTTTGTCTTTTTTGTTGAACCTATTTTAAATTTGTAAATTACAGAAAATTCATTAAAATATATATTAGAATTGACGTTGTAAAAAAAAGAGATTAACTTTCTTTTTGACAAAAAATAAGAGAGATTAACTAGAATTCGAAAATGCAGTGAAAATAGAACTCACCTGATCACTGCAAACAAAAAGAAAAATAATGACATAGGAAAAATGAAGGAAGCGCTTAAACCGTTAATGCTGAAATTGTAAAATTGCCCAAAACGAACAAAAGGTTTCCTTTGGACACCGAATCCATCATTGTGTTCTCCTTCAAGCTTCAAACCAGCCACTTATCGGAGAAGCAAAACCTCTGCGATTTTTCTGTTAACTGTGATCGAAACTACCCAATTCACTTCCAAAAACCTTTCTACCATCGACAATCAAGTAAGCTCTTTTATGAATTTTATTTATCTTCTCAATTTCCATTTAATAATTATCATAATTTTTGGTCAAAAAAATGAAATTGATAGATGGATCATGGGAGGCAAGTGTTCACGGTGGACCTTCTCGAACGACATGCTGCAAAGGGCCATGGAGTTATCACCTGTATGGCTGCTGGAAATGATGTCATTGTTATTGGAACCAGCAAAGGATGGGTTATTAGACATGATTTTGGGGGTGGCGATTCACATGGTAAAGTTTCAATTTTTCTGTTTTATATTTTTTATTTATTTATAACTTTGCTCTGTGTTCTTCATAGTGGAAATGAATTGACATTTCACAATTTGACCCCCTTGTTGATGTAGGTTCTCAAATTTAGTAACTTTAACCTTTTGGGTGTCTAAATTGGTGATTCATTTACCAATTATGTGGTGATGAGTTTGATCCTAGACGGGTATCGATGGAAAAATACCTGTTGGGAGATGTTATCCCCTTAAATGGGTCTAATTACCTTGAAGGATTAGTCTGGCTTTCTGTTGGGGATACCTAGAGCAACCAAAAGAAAAATTGGTGATTTATTTGTTACTGAATTGAGATAAAGAGTAGGGGTTTGCTGTTTGAAATTTCAATGATTCTGTTTTATTGGTTGATAGTGCTGTGCTTTAGCTTATGCTGGAATTGGGTTTTTTTCTTGTGCTTTGATATCATGCTTGTTCTATTGGGTTGATGAGAGTCTGATATTTTATTTTATGTTGGAGTACAGAGTTTGATCTATCTGTAGGTCGTCAGGGGGACCAGTCAATCCACAGAGTTTTTGTTGATCCAGGAGGGTGTCATTGTATTGCCACTGTTGTTGGCCAGGGGGGAGCTGAAACTTTCTATACTCATGCGAAATGGACCAAGCCGCGAGTTTTGAGCAAGCTTAAAGGTCTTGTTGTGAATGCTGTTGCGTGGAATAGGCAACAGATAACTGAAGGTAGTTAATTAATCGCTTATCTGGCTGACGACCATTGCACAGTGATTAATGCACAGAAAAGACCTATGCATATTCATTTCCTGCTCGAGGTTCTGATTTATGTTTCAAAATGTAGTTTCCACCAAGGAAGTCATTCTTGGTACAGTTAACGGTCAACTTCATGAACTGGCTGTGGACGAGAAGGACAAGAAGGAAAAGTATATAAAGTTTCTCTTTGAATTGACAGAACTGGCAGGAGCTTTAATGGGTTTACAGGTATGTCTTCTTTATGTTTAGTGTTTTAGGTTCTATTTCTAAAGATATCGTCTTTGGTTTCATCCTATTCTTTTTTGAGAAATTAAAGTCAAAGACTTTTTTCCTAGGTTCCAAATGTGATTAAGGCATTCAATTTCTGGTTATTGTCCTTTCTGTTCAGATGGAAACGGCTAGCGTAATTAATGAGGCTAGATATTATGTGATGGCAGTTACTCCTACCCGGCTTTACTCTTTCACTGGCTTTGGGTCACTAGAAGTAAGTCAAATGCTATAAATTTCACATTTATGGATGTCATTTTTTATCGTCTTTGGGTGTGTTTCATGTCAATCAAGGCACAATACAAGCATAATAACATAGAAGAATGAAGAAACACTTGAGTCACAAGTCAACTCTTGCTTCTGGTGTGACACCTTTGTATTTTCTCTCTTTAGTGTTTTGGTGCTCCTATATAAGGAGGTCTTAAGTTTGAATTCAGTAACATGTTAACGTAAGAAGTTTTCTGTAAACACAAGACAAATTCTTGAGCACAGTGAATTTTCTTCACTAAACTTCATCTGTTCTTCACTAAAGTTGTCACATGGTTTGTAGAGTAACCAAATTTTAAAGTTCTTTTTATGTACTTTACTCCTTGATTTGTTATGTTCTGTTTTAACAATTAAAAACATAACAAATCAAGGAGTAAAGTACATAAAAATAATTTTAAAATAATTATATTAAAATTTGGGCTAAGACATTATCTTATTCTGTCACATTATTTAATATTAATCTTGGGTTTTTATCTTTTTATTATACCCTCATTATATTTCACAAGTTCAAACTTTGCTAATTGTTTTACAAAATGTAGACTGTGTTTTCAAGTTATTTAGACCGTACAGTGCATTTCATGGAACTTCCTGGTGACATACCAAACAGGCAAGTAATCGTTTTTTCTTATAAAAAGTAATATAATATTAGTAGTGCTTTGTCATGTTAACATTCAACTTGAAATGCAAGAATCCAGAGGATGAAGATTCCCTTATTATTTACAGTTTCTCACATTTTGTGTTTTCCCTTCTAAGACTTCATTGTTTTGGTTATCTTTCAGTGAGTTGCATTTTTTCATTAAACAACGAAGAGCTGTACATTTTGCATGGCTCTCCGGAGCTGGTATTTACCATGGTGGCTTAAACTTCGGAGGGCAACAAAGGTAATGTATGCCATAACCATGACTTGATTTTGTTATCTGTTCTATCTACGTTGGATATTGATGTGAAACATGCTCATTATGTGGGTAATGGTTCTGCAAATCTCATTTTATAGCATGCTATTTTTGCTTCATGATGAGTGGTTCTAAATGTTGTTTTCTGTTAATTCCTTCCACATTGTTTGTTTTTTTGGAACTTATTCACCTTTCTTGCTAATTTGTTTAAATACATATAGCTCAAGTGGAAATGGAAATTTTATTGAAAACAAGGCTCTTTTGAACTACTCCAAGCTGTCTGAAGGAGTTGAAGCGGTTAAACCAAGTTCAATGGCATTGTCTGAATTCCATTTCTTGTTGCTTTTAGAGAATAAAGTCAAGGTGTGTATGCACTTATCTATCATAATTTTGTTTGCATGATAGTGCCTATGCCATGCACAAGCTCTTTTTGAGTTAACCTTTGCTTGCTAAAATATTTGAACATCTATAGGTTGTAAACCGAATTAGTGAGAACATCATAGAAGATCTTCAGTTTGACCAAACTTCTGATTCAGCATCAAAGGGTATTATTGGATTGTGTAGTGATGCCACGGCTGGTTTATTCTATGCATACGATCAGAACTCAATCTTTCAGGTTTGTGTTCTCCGACTACTACAGCATTCTGTATTTTGGATCTGACTGTCTTGGTTATGATCAATGCTGCTGCTGTTTTTTTTAATAGGTGTCTATCAACGATGAGGGTCGAGATATGTGGAAAGTGTATCTTGATATGAAAGAATATGCCGCTTCTTTAGCAAATTGTCGTGACCCTTTTCAAAGGGACCAAGTATACTTGGTGCAGGTGATGTTCATTTGCATTTATTGTGACTTGGATATTGTTTCTCTATAAATTTAAGGTTTATTTTACCACAATGCCGCCGGGGTTGGTTTTTTACTAGAATGATTTGTGGTGCAGGCTGAAGCTGCGTTTTCCTCTAAAGATTATTTTAGAGCTGCATCTTTCTATGCCAAAGTAAATTCTCTTTTTTAAGTTTACTATTTTGGCGTATTTAGTTTGTTACATTAATGCAAGAATTGCGGTTGCTTTTGTGACACTTGGTTGCCTAATAGTAAATGTGCTGACCTTTGGGTTTTGATGCACTATGTTTAGTGATGGACTTGCCTTATGGCAATAAACTTTTAAGACTACCAAATCACAGTCCAACCATACTGACAATTGTGCAAATCATGAAGTTTAAAAGTGCAATGCTTTTTTCAGTTATGTAAGATTGCATCCTAAAGATGGGCCATTAGGGATGACAACACAACCCGCCCCTGCTAGTACCCACCCGAACTCGTTCTGATTTATGTGAAGAAACCCGTTTTGATTGGGTGCGAGTACGGATTTTCCCTGAAATTAAAACTCGGAGGCGGAGACGGGTTTGGGGGTGTTGATATCCACCCCGCACCCACACCCGAACCTGCCCCGCTAATAACATTATTGTCATTTTTAAATTTTATATACATGTATATATTCAATATATTTAATATTTTTTTCAATATTAAAAATTATAATCTTCTCTCTATAGAAAATATGATTTTAATATTTTTTTAATTTTATTATTGTATAATAATAATTATTTTACTATATTAATTATAATTAATATGACTTTTAAATTTATTATTTTATATATATGAAGGAGTGCAGGCGGGGAAATCCGAACCCCGTCACAGGTGGGGATGAGGACTTAAATTTCACACCCGGTAAAAACAGAGGCAGGTGTGGGAGAAAACTAGTCGGTTGTGGGGCTGGGGGAGGCAAAATCCGCCTCCACCCCGTCCCGTTGCCATGCCTATCGGCCATTGATTATGTTATACACATGCTCAGTGTTGTCAAATAGCGGTTATAACATTATAGTATACTTAAATTGGAACAAATTGTTGTTGTTCCACGAGACGCTATTTAGTACAAAGTGTTGTTAAATAGTGCTATAACTGTAGCATAGCGGAATTTGAACTAATTTCTATTTACTGCAATTTGCAATTGACAACAACACTACACATGCTGATAAAATTCAAAAAATATGTGCACATCATGTTCACGCACTGCCTTTTGCACTAAAGATATATGCCTACCATGCTTTCAACTCTCAAGTAGTAATACTTAGGAATTTATTATTATTATTATCTAAAAAATAAAAAGTCTTGACATGAACATGCCTTGCAGATCAATTGTATTTTATCATTTGAGGAGGTCACTTTGAAGTTCATCAGTGCTGGTGAACAGGTACTTTTCATGTTTCTGGCCTTTTAAGCTATATGAAATTGAAGAGATAGCCAGTTTTTATTCCTTAAATATGAATCATATGGCTGCACAATTCGTTAGTGCACTGCCAGAAAAAGTTTGTTTTAGTATTGTTTTATTGGTAGATTCATATGATTTCATATGCACTTTCAATCTTTACAGTTAATCTTTTTTATGCGGCATATGCAAATTGATTTGAAATGGTGAACCTTGTTTTTAAAATTTATGGAATTAATATTTGACTCGTGTGTATGCAAATTCACTAGTTTCTCTTCTTATTTGCAGGATGCTTTGAGAACTTTCTTATTGCGGAAGCTTGATAATTTAGAAAAAGACGACAAATGCCAGATAACAATGATATCCACCTGGACAACTGAATTATACCTGGACAAGGTTTTGATAGGAAAATTGCTTCCCGTTTTATTCCTTTATGTCTTTTTCTGTGAACAATTGCATGAATGACGATAAAATATTGTTGTTTGTAAGAAAGGAATAAACCTGGTGTTTGTAAGAAATAATTATGATAATGCAGGGGAGCAATTTCTGAGACTCTTTTAGGGCTTTGGGAAATTAAATTACTACAAAAGTTGTGTTTTGTATCCCTTTAGTTGTGAGATATTTATTGTATGCTCATTAATTTGAGTTTCATTTATTGATCTTTAGATAAATCGTCTGCTTTTAGAAGACGACTCTGCTGTGGAGAATAGCAATTCAGATTACCAATCAATTATTAAAGAGTTTCGTGCTTTTCTCAGTGACAGCAAGGATGTATTGGATGAAACAACTACAATGAAGCTTTTAGAAAGGTAGTATGATAGAAACCAGAATTTTATTGACTGAAATTGATGAGCTTTGAAGCTCTTACAATGGTGGAAATCTGAAAATGCAGAAAAGAAACTAAACCAGAGTTCTAAGAACTCCTAAACCAGAGCATAACCGCTCCTAACCAGAGAATCCTCGCCTAACTGTTTTCTAACAATATTTTTGAATGATTTTCTAACTACCCTTCCCTCTATTTCATAACAGAGCCCCATAAAATCAGGGAATATACTAACTAACTCTTATTCTCTAATCAACCTTTCTATTTGGCTAAGGCCCAATATTTAGTGTCCTATCATAGTAATTGACACTTGATATGCCTGCTGCATGTTGTTTTTGGTGCATTCCCATTTTCTTCAATTTTATATTTACAATTTGGTTGCATATGAAATAATCTCGACCACTAGTTATTTCATTTACTACTCAATTGAAAAGTAGATGTAGAAAAGATAAATGATATGCTTCATTTACTTTTGCTTTTGCAAATTTCGACAGTTATGGAAGGGTTGAAGAAATGGTATATTTTGCTAGCTTAAAAGGGCAGTATGAGATTGTAGTTCACCATTATATTCAGGTGCTCTGGTTTCACTTGTGTCTTATGTGGTTTACGAAAGACTTTCATATTGGAATATACTTTCTGACTTCAACTGTTTCTCTTATATCGTTCTTTCTGGTTTTGTTCATTCTTGATTCAGCAAGGAGAAGCAAAAAGAGCACTGGAAGTTCTTCAGAAACCTTCAGTGCCTGTAGACCTTCAGGTAAGGTTCAACCTCAGGGACTTGGGATATGATAATCATTTGGTTTCTATTCTATCTCATTCTTTTAAGTTTTTCTGCTATTACTTTGTTTGAGACTACTGCTTGTCCTATGCAGTATAAGTTTGCTCCAGACCTTATTGCCCTTGATGCATATGAAACTGTGGAGTCATGGATGGCTACAAAGAATTTGAACCCAAGGAAACTGATTCCTGCAATGATGCGTTATTCAAGTGAACCTCATGCAAAGTACTACATTTTCAGAATTTCAATTTCAATCTTTCAAATGTTTAAGTCAGAAATGATGAGTTCATGAATTCATTTTTCTTTTCATTTTTTGTTCTCTCTCCAGATCTCCTCACTTTTTAAATTTCCATTTCTAAATTTTAGTTTTAATTATGTCAACTGTTTTAAAATGCAGGAATGAGACACATGAAGTTATTAAATATCTTGAATATTGTGTTCATAAACTGCATAATGAAGATCCGGGTGTTCATAACCTGCTGCTTTCTTTATATGCAAAGCAGGTTGAGTGGTTTGCTTTACACATCTATGCACCTATGCCATTGTATTGTAGTGTTATGCATAAAATATGTATATTCCTTTCGTCTCTTTATATTAAGACTTCTTTAACTAATTCATACTACTTCGTCGTTAAATATAGGACTCTCTTGAGAAATTTATATGTCCCTTTCTATAGATCCCTCTTCAAATCTTTTAATTTTCAACTGCATTAATTATTACTTTACCAAATTATCCCTCATTATTTTACCTCTTTTTTTGTAAGCAATTAATACTATGGTGGAGAAGATAAATTATCCTCTCTCTTGGGATAAACTTAGAAAATAATACTAATTGTTAACAAATTTAATACTACTAACGACTTTCTTAGTTCTCCTATTTTAGTCAACAAAGTCTTATATTTAAGGACAAATGTAATAATAATTAAGAAAGTGTGTTTGCGTTATTTTTCTCAAACTACCTTTAACATTATGAGGATCATTATCTGATTCTTCTACTTATCAACATATTGATATTAACACAGTGCCTATTTATGTATTTAAGTTGTTTCCATTTTTGGCTTCTCAGGAGGATGATAGTTCACTTCTACGATTCCTAGAATGCAAATTTGGAAAAGGACCAGACAATGGTCCCGAATTCTTCTACGATCCCAAGTATGCTCTACGTCTTTGCCTCAAGGAAAAACGAATGCGTGCATGTGTTCATATATACAGCATGATGTCTATGCATGAAGAAGCAGTTGCTCTTGCCCTACAGGTGAGACTAACACAGTGATTATGTTTCTACTTAAACCTGCATTAACACAAAAGTAGAGGTATCTGACTTGTTTCTCTATACTAGGTTGATCCAGAGCTAGCTATGGCTGAAGCCGATAAGGTTGAAGATGATGAAGATTTGAGAAAGAAGCTCTGGCTCATGATTGCCAAACATGTTGTCGAACAAGAAAAAGGAACTAAGAGGGAAAACATAAGGATGGCAATTGCATTTCTTAAAGAAACCGACGGTTTGCTGAAGATCGAGGATATATTACCGTTCTTTCCAGATTTTGCCCTGATTGATGACTTCAAGGTACATTTGTTTTTGTTCTTAGTTTTCCTTCTCGGTCAATTTTCAAGTTATATTAATGATATTTACCAGTTCATTTTATTTTTTGTTCATTAAAGTATCTGTTTTTGTGTAAAAAAAATAGCATGGCTTCCTTTCAGAATATTAACAAAACTTGTAATATGCCAAGTCATTTGATATTTATCTGAATTTATGCAGGAAGCTATCTGCTCATCATTGGAGGATTACAACAAGCAAATTGAACAGTTGAAGGAAGAGATGAATGACACAACCCATGGGGCTGATAACATCAGAAATGATATCAGTGCACTTGCTCAAAGATGCACTGTTATTGATCGAGACGAGGAATGCGGGGTACTGATCTTCCTGATATAACATTTGACAAAGTTGCACCATCGTTAGTTGTTCAGTTTTTTCCGTGTGGTTGTGAACTGCAACTGTGTTAAGATCATTCTGCTTTTGTTTATATGGATAGAGTGAGCTGAATTTATGCTTACATTTCGAGATGATTGTTAATCTGACTCCCTAGGTATGTCGACGGAAGATTCTAAATACTGGCAGGGAGTTCGGCATGGGCCGTGGTTTTACATCAGTAGGACAAATGGCTCCATTTTATGTCTTTCCATGCGGACATGCTTTCCACGCACAATGCCTGATTGCCCACGTCACTCGTTGTACAGTTGAGGACCATGTGAGTATACAAATTATTTCTCATATTTTCTTGACATCTCTTTATGACTGTCTCTCCCATGTGCTACCTGAAAGTTTATTGTTAATTTTCCTTGTCAGCACCTCAATCTATTCTTGTTATCTCTAATACCCTCATTTAATGAATTCTTTTGGGAAATGTTGCAGGCTGAGTATATTCTGGATCTACAGAAGCAACTTACTTTGATAAGCAGTGAAGCAAGGAGAGAATCCAATGGCAATCTTGCTTTAGAAGTGTCCATTCCTAGCATGACCACTATAGATAAGGTTTGTTCAGAACTTTCTTTCATGCATCAGTACTGCATTTTACCTGAATTGTAGTTTCAGTTTGAAATTCATTTTACTTGCTCAGTATTACAAGTTCATTAGGCATGAAATGTTGTGTTAAATGCCAATTTTTCATGAATTTGAACTAACTATGTTTCCTCATGTTAAAATTGATGGCAGCTCCGATCACAACTAGACGACGCTATAGCTAGTGAATGCCCATTTTGTGGCGACTTGATGATCCGAGAGATTTCTTTGCCATTTATCCTCCCTGAGGAAGATCAGCACGTGGCATCATGGGAGATAAAACCAAACGTTGGAACCCAGAGAAATATTCCATTACCTGTCTGATTTGGAATTCAACTGAATTCTGTTAAAAAACTTTGCTATTTACAGGGCTTTGGCTTTTGTTATCTATGTACCATAAACACTATTCTTTGCAGTGTGTTCTGTTGTGATATTTCAATTCATTTTATTATTTTTTAAGTCACATTTTTCCTTTTTATTTTGCTATTGGTTATCTGATTTTATGATTGCCATAGTAAAAGTTTGTACCCCAATTTCCCCACTGTAAATCCTGTACCTTACTGTAATTTAATTTAGAGTTGCATCAATTTTTGATCCAACAGCATTCTTCTCTGTTGATTTAGCTTCTTAACTATGTACATTCCCTCTTTTCAATAAATTCTCATTATAGTTTGTTCATGGGAAAAACAAGGAACAACTAATCATTTGGGTGTGGATTCTTGAACCATGATGTAATGACCAATCATAGTAATATTGTTTATAGGAAAATGCTAATATTAGAGCATTCAATAATAAAATAAAAATTTTATTTTGAAATTTGTATATTTAACTCTATCAAAGTTCAAACGTTTTTAATACAAATTTTTTACTTTTTAATATCTACATAAAAAATGTACTTCTAATTAATATAAAAAAACTTATTTGAAATACTAGATACATTTTTTTTCAAATGTACTTATTATTATTATTATTATTATTATTATTATTATTATTATTATTATTATTATTATTATTATTATGTGTGTTAAGATATTTTTTTAGTCTTAATCCTCAAGTTAAAGTGTGGCAAGACCCTTGACTAAGAGGTACCAACAGTCTTCTCTAGTCCATGGCATTGAACATTGGTTTGTTTCAGACCTTATTGACCACAACCAACAAGTGGAAAACCAATTTGGTCGAGGCTATTTTTACTACACGTGAAACAAACTTGATATAAAATATGTATATGTATTGCATAGAATAGGAGTATTAACTAATTTGAAGCAAAAACAAAGATGGAATTTTTACCGAGCATACTATACTATGGAATCATGAAGGAGTTAAATGGCTACACAAATTTAAGGGTGGAAATATCTTTTGGATGTTGATATGGAAGTTGAAAGTACCTCAAAAAGTTATTTGGTTACTAGAAGCTATTATTTGGTTACAAGATTTGGGTGTTCAATGAATTATTATCGAACTACTTTGCAAACTAGTGGTGGATGAAGTCAATGGAGATCTATTTTCATCGAAGATATATAAGATTAATTAATTTTATTAGGAGATAAGCAAACTTTGTTCATCCTTCCTTTGCACATCAAAGTTTTAGGCTACCTCCCATAGTATTGATATTTTTATGTTTATAATTTGAGTCATTCTATTGAAAAATAAATAAGTTTCTTTGTTACTTAAAAATCAAAAAAGTTAAGGCTAAAATTTACCAATATGAATGGTGTGTACATAAAACTCTTGAATTAACCTTCATAAAAAAATAAATAAATAAAACTCTTGAATTAACCCAAGGTTGTGAATCTTGTGATGGATAAGATTTTTAGGTTAATCTATGCTCAAATCATGTAGCCCTTGACCGAGAAATTGAAATTCCCAAACTAATTTTTTTACAAAATTGAAAGAAATTTGTTGAATTTTAGCAACAAAAAAACTATCATTTCAATTCGTCATTATAATCACAAAATTAGGGATTTGCTCCAGTTGATCGAGGAAGAAAGTAAAATCGATTATCAGTTAATTACAATTTACAATAACGAAAGCCAAAACCATCACGACTTTCCCTGAGTCAAGTCGACATCAAACGATTCGAGTCAGTCGATTCAGATAAATTCTCCGGCGACTGCGGCGACTTCCACCGAGTTCAACGCTACCTGTGAGGTTTGACTTCAGTAATTTACACTTGACTCCACTGCTTTACACTTGACCCCAGCAATTCATGTACATCACTTTCCGGAGAGAATCGTCGGTTCGTCTCAACCTCTCTTCCGCCTCAGAACTCCCGGTTACATCCGATACAACAACGCCGGACAACGGCCGGAGATCCGATAAACTTCCGGCGGAGAAGAGGCGAGTTCGGTTTTGGTGAATAGATCCGAGAGCTGTTTTGCACTTGTGGCCTGGATCAGTGTGGCCTTGTGCCACCGCCACGGTTGCCGCCATCCAAACACGGTTCAGGTAACTCATAATTGTTTTTTTTTTGTTTCTTTAAACAAATTCTTAATCTTTTTTTTTTCGCTGTAAAAGATGTAGTAGTAAGTGCGTATGAAACGTGTGAGAAGATAAGAGGAAGGGAGGTATTTATAGAGGAAATGAGAACCATTTATGTGTATTTTTTAGTTAATAGTATACTCAATAATGCTCGTTTTCTTAGTGGTGGGTGGGTTCCACCTCAAACTACAAACAAATGGGATTTGTTAAATCACTTCTGAGTGACATTTACATAAATTATTTATAAAATAGTAGTTGTAGTATTGAAAAGATCTGTTAAATCACTTCTTAAGAGTCACTTTACATAACTAATGATAAAGTATTTATAAAAAAGTAGGTGTTATAATATTGTACCCAAAAAAATCTTATGACCATTATATATATTTTTTTAACGACACTTTCGTATAAATTAAAATTAATTTCACATCATAATTTATGTTGAAATTACTTTTTATACATATACTATCGGTATTAGAATTTTATACCGTCAGTAAATTCCATTCACTCTCATATATAATTTTAGAAATAATTAAGTTTAAACTAAAATATTTTCAGTCATATTATTATAAATGACAGTAAAACAATATTTATAATAAAAATATTTATAATTAAATCAATTTATTTTTAAAAATTATTCAATTTCTTTATTAGTACTAGCGTGCAAACAAATATTAAAATGTCATTTTATTTTT
>JBBPBP010000002.1:47913180-47927314 GCA_037974735.1 Cicer chorassanicum | reverse complement strand
ATATATAAGTATATTAAATGCAATTATTTTATTGAGAAAAAAAAGTAACAAAATTATAAATAGATTAAATATTAAAATTGTAAGAAAAATGTCTCATTAAAAGTTTTTGTTTTTGATAAGAATGTCACATCAAAAGTTGGTACCAATAGATAAGTATAGATTTGTAACTTTAAAAGCCTTTTTTAAATAAAAATTACGAATTTATTTCGATTTAAATTGAAATTTTATAAATCATGACTATAAAAACTCTTTTGACTTATTAATTAACTAAGTAAAAATTTCTTTTTCTTTTTTTAGGCACTATGTAACAAAATCTAACTACTATGGGACAATTAGCATGTTAATTATTTACTATTATTATAGATTCTCTGTATCTTCTTAAAATGTTTTTAAATGTTAAAATTATTATTAGCACTGCACTTAGTATTAAAATGAAATGAAATGAAATATTTTAAATGGAGGAGAGTGGGGGTTCGAGGAAACAGGTGGAGGGCTTATCCAAAAAGGACATTTTCATTGATGACTCATCCGTAGTACACCAATCGCTATCCAACAAACTATTCATGTTTGATTTCTTTGTTTTTTCTGATTTTTCTCTCTCTCTCTCTTTTCAAATCTTTATATGGGTTCGCCGGGCCCATTTCATTAAATACTCTGTCTTTTTCGACGGACTCTGGCCCAGTTAGCATTATCTTATGCAGGGGTGTTTTTGTCCTTCCACTACAGCAGAACGATCCCGAATGAAATTTGGGTTCATGTACTATAGTCATTGGTGAGTCACGTGTTGAAGTGTTGTAACGTGACACGTTGAAGCTTGATGAAATGGGCTCGTTTTGTTGTGTCCGCTGAGCCTGCCTCGGTTCATGGGCTAAAAATGGCTATCACGTGCATGAGAATACCTCCGAATTCAATGATTTGCATGCACTACACACACTTTTACACTTGTCAAAATTTGGATAGCTCACCAAAACAAACAAAAAACTAAGTTAATTTTATTTTATGAAGTTAGAAGTTTAGTAGTAATTAAAATGTAAAAATTCACACACACATACTGGAAGTTGGATTTTTGTTAGTCAAGGATTTTATAGGGTGAGAAACTATTTATTTTTCAAGCCTTATTTCAGATTTGGGTTCCTTACATTTGCTTACGATTCATTATGCTACAGAGTTGTTGGAAAAAGAGAAAAATTAATGAGACATCGATGAGTCATTCTATATCGGTCAACTATATTTGTTTAAAAGAAGATTATGGTCACTGGCAAATAATATGGTAAAACCGAAAAGCAATTTATTGACGCTGAAAGATTATAAAAACGTAGCTTCACCGCTAATTAGTTATAATGTGAGGTAGACATATAAAAAAATGACAAATTCTACTATATTCTAAAAAAATAGCGTGGATCGATACAATAAATATTTTTATATAATAAATATTGATTAATAATTATTTTAAATTTATTCTTATTATAGTATTTATTTAAATTAATTAAATTAAAAATTTTAGTATATTTATTTATTTAATTTTGACTTTAGTAACTAAATAAATTGTTTTTATAATTAAATTTTTTAATTCAAATCATAACAAAAACGTCAATTCAAAATAGATTTAAAAAATAAAACTTAAATATTTGATAGTGTTAAATTTAAAATATAATCAAATTTATTTATAAATGAAATATTATTTAATTATTAATAATTTAATTTAATAATATTAAAATATGTTAATTTACGTAGAAGTCTACTTAAAAAATGTGGCATAAAAAATGTGAGAGGTTTCAAAATTGAAATGCTAACATCTGATGAAGTTAACACAGCTATACGAATGTTTGTTCATTTAGAAGAGTCGACTACTGTATATACGATGTTTTCACAATCTTCCAAAATAAGGAATAAAGAGCGGAGAAGTACTATACATTTTGCTACTAATTTTTAATTTTTGTCCTTTTCTTGGACGAAATTTATGTCCACTCTTTGATCATTGTTATTTTTAGGGATATTGTTGTACTTTCAAAATAATCAATAATCGCTTATATATTTATCTTCCTCTTATACTATAAACAATTAATATTCTTATAAAAGAAAACAATACTTTAAATTTTATTTGTTTCCGGTGATAGAGCTTAGTGAGGACTTGTGGGACATATTGCAGTTAACTCCAAATCTCCAACATAATATTATATATATATATATATATATATATATATATGACTTTTGTGAAGTATTTACACCTCCCTCCAGAGACTAGTTGATGTTTTGAGCGAGTAAATACATTAAAGCAATGAATTGATTGAATTCATTTAACAATATTGTGTATTCATGACTTTGTAGTTGGGCGATAATGAATCTAATATTTAGGTTAGTGTTGAGTAAAACTTATAGTTAGTGATTAAGAGATAGATTGTTCGGGCAAGAGTGAACAGGAGCTCCGATTCTGAGGTAATCTTGTGAAAGCTAATATTTATATTGATGGAAATGAACTACAATTGCTTTGCTTTGTAGTCCGAGACATACCTATATAATTAAATAGTGTTTCTTTGTTTTCCCTTTTTCATATCTATTTTCTTAAATCAGAGATATTGTCTATACATTAAGAGTCTTCTTTTGATGCTAAAGAATAAATTTAAGTGTCTAATAAACATAATAAAATAATACACATTTTAACACATTCATTAGAACTAAAAGTTTGGTACCAAAAATACAAATTAAAAATATTGGAACTTTTTAAGACCACTAATCAATGCTTACACAATTGAGTACCATTCAATGACTAATGACATATGACAAATTTTACTTTGATATACAAAAAGTTTCAGAAAAATTGAACTAAAGTAGTTTATAAATAAATATATTTTCAATGTATTGAGGTTTCTTTTTACAAAAGATAAAATTACGAAGACTTGCATAAGATCCAAAACAAATAATACTTTAAAAATATGATATTGTATACTTAAGTCGGAACATTGATATATATATATATATATATGTGTGTGTGTGTGTGAGAAAACGAATTTACGAGGAGTTCTGCTACACGCATAAAAAATATTCTTCCCAATAGAAAGGATTACATATATATTTATATAGTCACTAAAAAATTGTTGTATTTTATTTAGTTCTTATAAAAAAAGTAATAATTTTTATTCCTTACAGATATCACATTTTTCAATTAATAGTCCTTACAAATATCACTTTTTCCTAAACTTTAAATCTTAAAATTTAAAATAATAATATTTGTAAAAACTAAAAAAAGTTAAAAAAAATTATAAAAACTAAAACTGAAACACAATAAAAGACTTAAAAACTTTTTTTTTTTAAGTCTATTAATTCATAGGTTCAATATAGATCTAACACATGCATAAAAAAAATACGGATACGAATCCTACACATATTGTTGAATCATTAATGATAGTAACATTAGGACTAATGTCAAGATTCCCAATAACAATATGCACTTAATAATATGCTTTCAAAAAGGAGATAAGCTCACATGTCCCCTTTGATGTGGACCTGCCCACTTTGTGATCTTGAGAGAATACTTTGTTATATTTTTATTTTTATAAAAGCGATTACTTTATCTTATTAAGTTTGTTAAATCAGCATTTAAACAATAGTAAGACCCAACCAATTATATGCAGAATAAAAAATATCTGTCTAGTTCAAACCATTAAACTTAATAATTAGAATAAAGAACAGTAGACGATAAGATCAGTAGCTTCACCTAATCCTCAAAGTGATGGGGTTTTATATAACATTAATTTAATTAAAATAATAGTACTTTATATTTAGTATATACAACCAATTATTATTGAACTTTTCAAGCAATACAACAATTAAGGCACAAAGAATACAAATTTGCTTTGTCTTATATCTCTAGTCTAGAAAATATTAGCATAAAGCAAGAGTGCTTTCCACTAAACCAATAAATAAAGGCAAAGCAAAATGCTGCCAGGTTGGAAGGGCATCCTGTGCTCTGGTATCACACAAAGAATGCATTCCATTAAAGTGGTTCTTTATTAATTATGAAGGAGGAACTAACATATTTCTCTCCTCTCAACAAAAGTATTAACATTTTATTTTTAAGTATTAGTATTTGCATAATTAATAAAAATCAAGAATCGAATGAAAAATTGTATGAGATGAATAATTATTTACTAACCAAAAAAACATCTTATATTAAAAATAAAAAAACCATTCAAATGAGATTGTCCCAATCAAGTGAAATTCATGGCTTTGTCACTAACATAAAATGACATTAAAAAAGATAATTAAATTATATAATTATAATATCGCATTTAATTTAACATAAAAACGAAATGAAATATTTGCTCTGTCAATTTTAATTTAATTAAAATAAGTCTTTTGGTTCAACGAAAGAAAGGAGAAGAGAAATAGATATATATTTGATTCAAAAGAAACGAAGGAGAAAAGAGATTTTTAATTGTGTTTGGTTCAAAATTCCCTCCATCTACCTTTAACCAAACACGTTCAAGGTTAGATAACTCATTCCCTCCTAAAATACATGTCACTCTCAAAGTCTTTCTGATTTAAGTGTTTATAGATATATCTCACCAAGAGCTATAGATATACCTCACCAGGAACTACACCATCATATCCAACTCCAACCATCACAAAGTTCCACACCAGTTCAATAAAGGTAAACAAATACATTCTACTAATTTATAACTCAACTCGTATTTTGTCATAAAAACTTACCCTGTATCAAAGAGAATAAAATAATATTCGCAATTTATTTATCATATTCATATGATTCATCAAGATTACGAATTTACCCTCATATGGTGTCTCTCTTATCGTAACCACCAAATCCCCTAAGAATATCTAATGCAAGAAATGCAATTGGAAAATAAAATGTCTACATAAATAAATTATGATAAAATACAAGTACTAAAAAAAAACAATTTAAATTAATTTTTTCTTCATTTTCTTTTCAATGAATATGAATATAACTTCACTTCTCAACTAAAAAGAGAATCTTTTACTTTTGAGAAACCAAATCCTTTAATATAATTTGAAAATGGTGTTCCAAACTGAACATGGCAACAAAGAGGTTACAACAGTATGCAATCTTAAGCAAATCCAAGACCAACAATGGCAATAACTACATGAAAAGAAAAATCTAGTTCACAATTTAAATTAAAACAAACAAGCTATCTACAAGTTATAGGAGATGATGCAAAAGAACAATTGAGTACAGCCGAATCATAGCATTAATTCACTCACATTTAACACCACAAACATTATTAAAATGAAGGGAAAAAGAAGTGTCTTCACAATATCTCTTCATACCACTGAATCAAAAGGAGAACATGTAAAACTTTGACACAAGATCAGAAGATGAAAGAAATAAGTACTTTACAGTTTACACTGAATCAACAACACCTTCAACCTGTTGCTTTGCCAAGTATCTTTCTCTTCTTTCTTTCTACACAAGGAACAAGGAAACATATATTGAGAAAAATGGAAGGTGAGAGCATACAATATTCCCTCTGTCTTATATTAAGGGTCACATGTAGAATACTTATCAATTTAAAATAAAAATGGAGCATTAATTACATTTTCACACTAATATTTTTATTAACGGTATCTCAATCTGCATAACTACTTCACTAACTATTACTCCCTTGGGATGAAATATAAACAAAAAGAGTATTTGAAAAGTCTCTGTATAGATACATCAACTATTGAGATACCCTATATATGTCATTCCGAAGGGAGTATATCAATAAGGGTATTTTGGTTAATGAAACTCATTCAATGATTTTTTTTAAGTGCATAATCTTAAACGATACTTAATTTGAGATAGAGAGTATCCAAAAAACGATGAGAAAAAATGTATGCAATGTCTAACCCATTCATCTATAACAAGTCCCTCTCCAGCTACTCGTGGACCGGTCTCCTCTGGTGGTTTCTTTCGTGCTTCTAGTGCGGCCTCCGCCTCGGCTAATTGACGTTTAAGCTTTTCCATGGCCTTCAGGAAACAAAAGTTTTCAACTATGATTCCAAATGAAATTTGAAGGTTATAAATATATTAAAAATGTATATTCTTACAGGGCTCGGCCGGTCAGGGTCCAGAAAAATAACTCGAAGAATTTGCTCTACAGCGACTTGATCTCTTTGCTCATCAAACTGCAGGGAGAAACATGTGACATGACTTTGATCAGCATCGCAATTGTTCAAGGTAACATGATTGAAATACAATAGACTTGGATTATCGATCATTTGCAATTGATCAAGATTAATGATTGATAAACCTAAGAATTAAAAGTTACACTTGCAACGGATGGAACATAAAAACAGATTTTGTGAACAAAGCCACATACATAATACTCCCTCCGATCTTTTGTACAAGAGACAAGTGAGTTAAAATTTGGTCAACAAAAGTTGATGTATCTGGTTCATAATATGAACAAGATACATCAACTTTTGTTGACTAAATTTTAACCCAACTGTCTCTTATAAAAAGGACAAGCGGGAGTAGTTGATATCAGCTTAACGCTTCAAGAAACGCGGTTTTCATTTTAATTTATCTATGACTTATTAAATGCAAATTAAGTAGCTCCTATACTGAATTTAGCAAAAAAATTGAAATGCTAGCAATGGAAAGTTAAAGAACTTTAGAAAAATCTTAAGCATTCACCTAGAATAAAATGCATCAAGAGTAGAACATGTTGGAGAAAACAATTAATATCAAATCCATATTTAGTTATACTAACTTTTGCAACTATAATATTTTTTCATTACATATACACAACATGAAAACTTCAATTTGTTCAACAGAAAGAAAGAAAATTTTCAACTTAAGGTTACATAAACAAGCAATCATACAAATGAAAACTATGAAGGTTAATGCAGAATACATAGAAAAGGACCAATATCACATTACCAATTCAGGTACATAGTCCATTTCACCTTGCACTTTAAGGCTCATGATTTTGAACTTAACCTTGCTTTTTTGATCAGTTGGTTTCTCATTGTTCTCTGGTGGCTCAACAAACTTGAATACTGCGAATACGTTAGACAATTGTAAGAGGATTTGCCAAATTCAAAGCATTCAATAGTTTGGTTAAGACAAGTTTAGAAGGACATATTACCTGTAGCAATTATACTTTCTCCGGGTGAAAGAATACCGCCCGGAGGGCGCATGTAACAACTTTTAGGTGCAGTTGTTTGAAACTAAGACAAAAGAAAACATCGCCATTAGTATTTAGTAGTGATCTCAATAGTGGATTAATAGAAAAAACAACAAAAATGCCATCAGTATCTATGAAGCACAAACACCTCTGGGATTAATACAAGAATGTCTGTGTTCATATTGTCCTGTATGATGGAAAACATGATATGTAGATGATAATTATCAACAAATTACAATTCCTATCATCTAGAAACTATAGCAAACATTCTCAACATTTTGATGGAAAACTCCCTAGGTGAAAACTCTTTCAATGTTCAAATGCAAAGTTTCTCTAATTTTTCATAGAACACTTCTAGTTTTCAAATTTTTAGGTTGAAACACAGCCAAAATAGTCGCTTGTTTATCCTATGAGTAACATGATAATGTCCTGTCAAACAGCATTTCTGAATACAAGTAAAGAACGGAATAAACAAATGGAGACATAAACCACACCTTGAAAGCTACATGAGACTTGCAAGTGTTTTTAATTGTGATTGCGCTCCTAACTTGCTTACCAGGTTCATCTTCAAAACAAAAGCCACGCATTAATCAGAGTCAGTTTAGATAAATATCCTTATAGAAAAAGAAATCTATCAATAACTATTAATTTTTTTAACAGAAACTTCCCAATAAGTTGAAATTAGCCAATATCTTTTATTTTTCCATAAATCCTAAATTTTAGTTTTTCCAGAATCATCAATAAACTTCTTTGTGTATGAAAAACAAGCTTATAAGAAAGTAATTGATAATCCAAACTGAGAAAAGCTAACTGCATGTTTGAATTTTTGGTGAGACTAACAAAATCACCATTAGAAAAACTACACTTTGGAGCTTCAACAAAATCACAATGAGCCGCCATAATTTCGACAAAATCATCATCAATCCAAACACACACTAAAAATAACATCTACATGAAACTCAAATCATCTTCTAGATTTCACCCATTATAATAAAAACTTACCTTAACAAACAAATGAATAAAAGTTATGAACAACACAACCGATTCAACATACTTCAGAACAAGCAATTAAAAAAAATTAATACATAAATAAATAAACTCGAAAAAGGAAGAAAACAAAACAAGTTAATAACAAAAAAAAAAGCTTCAAGAGACACATACAAGGAAAGTAGAGCTTATTAGGAGGATCAAGACGAAGCCTTCTCCTTGTAGGGAGCAAAGACTTAGCAACAGATGAAACTGTAGCTGAAGATTGATGAGTGGATCTGTCAAGAGAATGAAGACTCTGGCTTTGGTGATGAACATTGTGCATATAAGATGTGGATGAAGAAGTAGTAGTAGTAGTAGTAATTGATGATGATGAAGGATTGTGACTTGTTTGCCAAAACGGCATTCTACAAAAGTTCCAAACTTTTCCATCAGATCCTCCTGGCTTTTCACTTTCAACCTCCATTTTTCGCCGGAATCTCACCGGAAATCGACAGTTCCGGCAAATGGGTCACCGAATTGGTTGAAAAGTTTGAAGCTTTATAATTTAATAACTGATGGGGTCTTTTTCTTGAAGAAGATAGATTTATTTTGTAGCAGAAATATTGTATTTGGGTGTGAAACTACGCAAACGTAGAAAACAGCAACGTTGTTGAGTGTGTCCTTTCGTTGTGTTGTGTACACGGTTTTTTTTTTGTGTGTGTGTAAATTATAAAACGGTGTTTTGAAACTTGTTACTGGTGGTTAGTGCCTTTATGAGTGAGACAATTTGGTGACAGTGGGGAATGGGGGATTGATTGGGTCGTGTAATTTTACTGTGATGATGCATGATGGAATGAGTGAACAATTCGGATCTCAATGTTGCTAATTTTGTGAATTTTATTTTTTGTTTGTTTGAGATCCGGATGTTTTATTGGTTCCTCTTTTTTACAGTTGGTTTTGATTTGATTGATTCTACTGTCTTTCTTTGCTATCATTTTCTACTTTTTTAGATTTCATGTTTAAGATTTTTGTTCTTTTTTCATGTTTTTAACGAGGCATATCGACCTTTTAATGGATATATCTAGTATTGGAGTAAATTAGTTTTGGTCTTGCATAAATGTAATTTTTTAATAATTTCGTTATAAAAAAATGTCATAAGTTCGTTGCGATACTAACATAAGCATGACGATGATAAATTATAAAATAAATGATTTTTATATTAATTTTTTATATTTTTGATTAAAAATACATTTTTGATTTTCTAAATTTTCTCAGTTTTCGTTAATATTTAATTTTCGTTTTAAAAAAATGTCACGTGGTCGTTACTATATTTAGGTGTGTATGATGGTAACAAAATATACAATAAAGGATTTCTATGTTGAGATTTTATATTTTTGATTTTCTAAATTTAACTCAATTTTTGTTTAATTTTAATTTTCATCTTTTTTATCTTCGTCATCTTTCTCTCAAAAAATTTAAAATTCAAATTTTATAATTCCAATATAAAAATTCAAAATATCAATCATGTGAATTCGAAAAAAACTCAAAACTCAAAGATATCTACCGGAAATCCATTAAAGTAAGTTGACGTAAAAAAATTAAAGTCTTTTGCAATTGATTTTGTTTTTGTGGGTTTCAATAGAAGGTTTAGGATCTCAAGTTACTATTTTCTTTCTTCCAACAGTACAAATTAAACTATTTATCAAATTTTTCAGTCATTCTTTATCATAAATTTAAAAAAATATCCAAAAATATGAATATGGATCTAAACCTAGAACATTAAGTTTATATTGAAGATGATAAAAAAAACATAACGGTTCAAAAGAAATAACTTAATAGACTTATTCGAGAAAATTAAAATATAAAATGGGTTAATTTGATAAATGAGTCAAACTAAAATGATCTTAGCGAGTTTTCTTTTTTCAGTTTTTGAAGAATTATAAAAATTGTTTTTCAAAATTTCTACTTTTAATAAAAATTAATATATATATATATATTTATACTATATAAGTATTGTTATGTACACATTAATATTATAACACATTATCACATTTTTATACAGAAACTACTATAAAAGAAAATTATTTAAACTAATTATATCTTAAATGTTAACATTTCAAATTAAATATAACATAAAGGATAAATTAAAAAAAACTAAAAAGAATTTAATTAAACTTTAATTTTAATAATTTTGTTTATTAATTTTTTTTATACCAAAACTACTTTTTATTTTATACTTTGCGTTACCCAGATTGACCTGTAACTGTCTGCTAAATGAATGACTTGGCTGGAGCACATGACTGCATCTACATATGTAATGTCATTTTATTATTTTTTCCCTCAATTTTTTTTTTAAATGAATGTGATTTAAATTTTTTGAATACATATTAAAAAATACAATAATTAGAAGAATGAGAAATATTTTTTTAATCAAACTATTAATCTTAATTATTGATAGTTTTCATTATTATTAATGTAAAGTATAACAATATTTTTAAAGTTGTATATATAATAATCATTAGAAGTTAATATAAGAAAAAAAATTTAAAATTGCATTGAAAATTGTAAATGACATTAATTTTAAGACAAATTTTTTTGTTAAGGTGACACTCACTGTGAGATAGATGAAATAACAATTTACGAAATTGATCTCCTTATTTTAAAATTTGTTGGTTTTATTCTTCATTCATATTTTTGAACTTAAAAATAATTATGTAAAATATATTTTAAATGACACGACATACAATATCATGATATAAAATTATCTATATTGCATTAATTATTTATATATAATTAATTAAATTATAAAAATAAATAATTTTTAAAGTTGAATACACAGTTTTTATATGATTTTATTGTTATTTTATAGGTGTTAATTATTCCACACCATATTATCATATGTCATGTCATTTTAAATATGATCAAAATTGTCAGATTTTAAAATAGAAATATAGATGTTCGGTGAAAATCTACTATTAAGTTTATTTTTTTCTTACACGATCAATTTATTTGAATGCAACAAAATCGATAATTAGTGGTAAACAGCAACACAAACAAAAGAAATGTGTAAACATTGTGATGTATGCTCTTATGAGCAAAAAAAACAATTTAGATAAGAACAAAAGTAAAATGAGCGTGAAAAATCAAGTTGGCCACAAAAAGGAGCGTGGATTTATGCTTTTTACTAAATTGACGTTTATTTCATAATTTCCTGTTCAATACTTTTGTTTGATTCACATTGTGGTCGAAAAGAATACTTAAAAAGCTCCTTTTAGCTATGAAAGATTATTAGTCATGATATATGGTATGGTGGTGGAACATTACTACTTACTAGTGGTGCTTTTAAGAATGACAACACGGGAAATCCCACTTACCCTCTTATTTATGTCCTCACGCAAAAGGGCATCTATAATATAATACACTTAATAAAGATACTTGTGTGTTTCATAATTACCGTTCAATCACTAATAGCAAATATGTTAAGATATGTAGTTTCTAACTATAAACCAATATTTAAAAGTCATTTTAAATTTTAACGATTAAAAGTCACTTTAAATTTATTGATGATTAATGATATTTTTTTAAGTATAAATTAACGGTTTTGTTCATCTTTACAACTCAGATGATCTATAGTATGATTGACGACAGTTCGATGAATTGAATTTTGAGAGATAAATTCATTTTCTCGTATATTTGTCGAACTGACATTGATTAAATCATTGTCTCAACTTTAAAAATTAAGAGATTCGTTAACTTATATTTCCAAAAAGTATTTTATCGTTAGAGTCTCAATTAATTTTTAATTACTGGACCACCTATAAAGATGATCCACCGTGACATGAGTATTACTATTATTATTTCACTTATTGTATAGTTAGTCTAATAATGTTAGTTAGTCAAATGGTTGGTTTGTTTTCCAAAACCCTTTTTGGATGCTTTTGCTATAAACTCTTTCGAAATTTCTAGTTAGATTTTCGAATATTATTAAGAGTCTTTGCATAGAAATTAAGTAGTTAGGTCTTTAGGATTTTGGGTGGTTGCTTGATGAGCACATTGATTATGAATAAGTTAAATATTTGATATATAAAGAGATTAATCATAAACTAAATACATTAAAGTTTTGAACAGAGATATAGTGTCAAAGTCACATATGATGCTGAAATATTTAACACAGTGTTGTTCTAATACTTCATGTTAAAGAAAAACCACAAATAAAGATATCAACAAAACACAGTATAGTTTTAACATGGAAGTAGCAACATACCAATAGTATGTTTGTTTCTTCGTCTAAACGATTTTCAACTCACGTCTAAATATAAGTTATAATAGGTAGTTTGTGGTTCCAAACGTTTACTAAAAGTGCAACAAAAGCGAAACAATTTTTCGCACGACCATCCACAGGTGAAACCCAATTTTCTACTTCTACTTTTTTGCTGCGCCGCGCTATTGTTCTTCTCATTCTCAAGCGGCAACACCCAAAACTCTCCATATGTGGTATGAGAGCTCTAATTCGGTTTGGTAGAAGAGTGAGATTGGATTTTAGTATTAAATCTTTATATCCAAAGTCTTATTTGTAGTATAGTCAACTAACATATTCTATTCTATTGATAATAAGAATGATGTAACTATAAAATGCAAAAGACACACACTTAAGAATTGTGTTAGATATATAAGAAAATATTGTTAGAAATACCATGATAAAAATATTGTTGGTGTCAAAGTATCTCGTGTTCTTGATCGATTAGGCAGATGTTGCTATGTAAACATTGCTTCGTTTGAGTGCTTTCTTTTGAAGACTTTACCTTTAGTTAATACTACTATTAATTTAAATTTTATATATGAACTTTTCTTTGTAACCTTTATTATTAATTATATCTTTGCTGTTTAAAAAAAAAACTCATCCACCGTGTGATTATATAGATCTTCCTCTACTTTGAGCTTTTTGATCGGGCAGAGAAATTATAATTCAAAACGTTGTTTCACCTCAAAGGCAGCAAGCACAATAATGATAAAAAACACATAAAATTTTGAATTTTCGGAATATTTCCAAAGTTCCATTTTCCAATTATAAAAAATTTACATCAACATATGTCCAATATTCGAAAATCAATTTTGGATACTTAACAAGCAACCACTATATATTGATCACAAATACAATATTTTTCTCTTTTCTAATAGCCCTTAATGGCTCTAATTGTTAGGACCCCAACAACTTAAGTACATAACTGTCCTTAATGATTCCTCTGATTGTTTTGCCTCTTCCTTTAATCTACTTGAAACCATACCATAAGAAGTTGAAGAAGAAAGTTTCTTTGCTTGAGACAAAGATCTCAAATGATTTTTAACATGATGTTGAGCTGATTTTAAAGCATAATTCCATCTACACAAGCCTTGATCCTTCAAGGCTTCCACAACTCCAACACTAGCTGCAACTGTCCAAATTCTACTTGTTGAACTCATCATGAAATAGTTAAAATTCTTGCTTGAATATTGTGACTTAATAAGAAATTGAAGTTTCTCTAGCTTGATTTTTGTTTAGATTGAGAAAGTGCTTGTGTGTGAGTGTTTTTAAAGTAAGTTAAGGACCAAATTTTTGGGAAAACCACTGGCATGAAGTGGTAGCTAGCTGCTGGTTTTGGTGGAAACCAATGGTTTTTTTTTTTATTATGACAAATAAAAGCTTTGGAATCAAGTTCAATGAATCATCAATTTTGGGACCAGGTGTCTATATCACAGATGTGTCACACATATTATTTTCATTTTTTGTATGTAGTACAAAGTAGTATTGTGGATTTCAAACAGCTGTTTAGTCCTGGTTTATTTTATTGTATGGTTTTCAGCTAGAAGGGCAAAGTAGTCCATTAGTAAAAATGAAAGGGCAAAATCGTCCAGCTTGATATGTCTGCCAGCATAAATAATTTGAAAAAAAAAAAGCTTCACCGGTTGGAGATTACAAAAAAATATAAGTTGGCGATAGTAAAATGGATTTAATTGATAGTATATTACACCCTTACCAT
>JBBPBP010000002.1:47891626-47905518 GCA_037974735.1 Cicer chorassanicum | reverse complement strand
ACAAAAATTCACGTCGCATATTCTAATTGACTTTTTTTTTATGACATGTGAAGATTTTAAAATATTATTAATTTAATAATTTAACTATTTAATCTTTAATTTAACAATATTATCTTTAGTTTGAAGTTATTGATACATTAGTAAATATTCAAGATTAAATAGTTAAATTATTAAATTGATTATATTTTAAAGTCTTATTAATGATATATCATCAAAAAAGTCACTTTGAATATGCGACGTGAACTTTTGTAAATAATAATAACTAAAATTGGTAATAGAAAATTTAAAAAAACTAAATTTTGAATTTTTTTTAAAAAAAGAGATTAAAATGTTAATGTTTTTAATAATTGATATATGATTTATGTGTAATTCCTTCTTTAGCTACGCATTTTATGTTACCTTCAAAATCACCAATCGAAACTCACATTGGCCACATAGACTACTGTAACAAGAGGGACTTCAAAATTCAATTCGTGTAATTGAAACTTGAGAGTGCATCACAGATTTAGCTAAAGACTAAAATAGGAACTTCATTGAAGCTTTTTATGATAAAGGGATATTGTAATGCAGTTTAGTGTGGATCTTTGGACTCTTCTTTTGGAGATTATAATTTGCTCAAGATACCCTTAAGTAGATTCTAAAGTGGCAGTTGATACAGTAATTTTTAAGAGAATCTACATTTGTTTTCTCCATATCTCTTCGATAAAATTACTTTTGCATAATTAGATTTTACTTTTCATGATACTAAAAATGTTGGTACTTTGAATTTGTCTCCTAGTTGTTTCATCCTGCTATATAAAAAAATTGCACAAACATTATAACTTTACAACTCATCATAAATGTCTTTTAATTTAGGACATATAGGACTATCATTTCAACCCGTTTAAACATTTTCACATTACATTATTTGTGTTGTTCATCGTTTAAAAAAATTCAAATAATATATGCTGTCATTTAAAAAAAAAGAGATAAAATAATATATATGGTTCTGCGACTCAAGTATTTATGGTGTATTGTTTAAGGGTGTTCACGGATCTAAACGATCTATTCAACTCGGTGACCTTTAACGATCCAACTTGTGATTAATCCGGTAAGTCTATATTCGTGTATAATTATTTATAAAAAAAATAATTCACTTGTAATTAACTTATACATTATCTAATAAACTTTTTATGAGTCCAATTTATTTATTTATTTGAGGTTAAATTGCATCCGCTTAATTTAATTTCAGTTAACGTTTTAGTTCTTTATCTTTTTTTTTTCTTCCTGATTGGTCATTTATTCTTTATATGATATTGTTATAGATGAAAATATGAGTTTATTTAAAGATTTAAGTTATGAATTTGATGAAATTTGCATTATATTGAGGATGATAATTAATTTTATAGGTTTTGTTTGAAATTTTTTATGAATTTTTGCACAAAAAAAAGGATAACATTGTTGACATTTTAAAACATAAAAGATCAAATTGTCACTTAAAATTAAAATAAAAGACTAAATCGAAGAAAAAAAGAAGATAAAGGACTAAAACGTTAACTAAAATTAAGTTAAGGGACCACAAATGTAATTTAACCTTTATTTTGACTAATATTAAATTTATCACTAGTCTAAGTAAGTAGCAGTCAATTTTATTGTTTTACGTTGCTAAGTTATGTTATATTTAATCATTGAAATTTATAATACTATCTCAATAACTGTACCCATTAAAATTTAAACAAATTAATGAATCCTCGTACTACAACACTTTGATATTTGGCCTAAAAGTATCATATTTTGGTTACTGGTCGGGTATGCAATTTTCAGTGATGGGAAACAAAGATGTGAAGAAGATACTTTCTTCATTGAATTATTGCCATTTGGCATGACAATTTTTGTACAAATAATTAATCTATCATCACTATGTGTAATGTAAAAGAAAATTATTTTGAATTTAATCAATTGGGACCCCAACAACTCAAGTACATGACAGTCCTCAAGGATTCCTCTGCTTGCTTGGCCATCTTCTCATCTTTTGATTTTCTTGAAACAACTTGTGAAGAATTAGAAGGGAGAATCTTTGCTTGAGACAATGATCTAACATGATTTTTAAGGTGGGGGTGAACTTGTCTTAAAGCATAGTTCCATGTACAAATACCTTGGTCCTTCAAAGCTTCCACAGCTCCAATACTAGTAGCCACCATCCAAGCTTTGCTTGTTGCACTATTCATGATTATGATATGACAATAACAAATTAAGACGTAGCTAGTGTTGTTTCGTTTGGTAAATAAGAAAGTGAGGTTGATTGATGGAGAAACAATGAGTGATGGTTGGTCTTATTTATATTGAAGAGTAGAATAAAATACTAGGAGCTAGCTAGATAATTGGAAACAGAATTGGTTTGGAGAAACCTTAGGCTATGTCTACCGGTTTTGGAAATAAATAAATGTAAAAAAACCAAAATGTTGGATACATTGGATCGCTTTACCTTTCTAAACAAATTTGGACCACATAGTTTACTCTACTATGGACCACTTTGTCATTAGTCATTACCTTCATACATTGATAGGTACATAATAAAATAAAATATTAGAGTATACCCATCCAACCCAGTTTAATGGTTCCTTATCTTGAAACCTGCCTCAATTTTTTTTTGGATTTTTGTTTTTTGTTTTTGGATACACCCACTCTAGTCAAATAGAATGAAAAGGAGATAATTTTCTTCCTAAAGAGTTTTAAGTACTAGTATATTCTCATCTTAAAGAAGAAAATGAAAGATATTCTTATCATCTAATATAAAATGCTCCTTTAAATATTTGCTCAATATTACTTTTCTATTTTTTAGGAAGACTAAACTGAAAAAGAGGGTGATGAATTTTTCCTCTAATTTTTTAGAACATGAATTAGGAACCACAATTTCAAATATAATTGATGCTAAACTTAGTTTTTCTAAAGAATATAAAAGTAATATTGATGGAGCATTTTATATTAGAAGATAAGAATATTTAATGAAGAAATTTATTACATTCTTTTTCCTCTAATTAAGAACGGCGACATAAATTTTAAATTTTACGATCATTGAGTTTCTAGCAGTACACATCACTACTACACTTTCTAGAGTATCTATAATTTAAATTTTGAGAACTTGCCCTTGCTATGAAACTAACAATGAGATAGTTCTCCATGTGCTTTGTGATTGCATTTTCGCAAAATAGGTATGAATTAGACTTGTTTTTTCAAATTTAATGACCCATTTTTTTCTCTTTTAATTGCAGTGATTAAATCTTTAATCATCTAAACATCAATTGGTGGCAGACAACTTTCATTATAACCTGTTGGCATTTATAGAATTGGCGTAATACATCAATTTTTGAAGAAATGATCTAGTGACCTACCAACCTATCTATGTTATCCAAAATTTCATTAGGAATATTGTTGAAAACACTTACACTCACCTACAGGGATATCTTCAGAATCAGGAAATTGTTTACATTGAATGGAAGAGGCCTCAAAATGGTTAGATGAAGTTTAACTGTGACAGGCTGAAAAAGGAGCATGATGACATTAATTACAAGGTGTGACGAGCTACTTTGTGACTCACATGATAGATGGATCAATAGTTTTAGGCAAAAGATCGGAGCGTGTGATTCCCTGCATGTGGAGCGTGTAATTCCCTACAAATGTGCGAAGTCGTTGGCTTGACTAACTTTAGTTTTATTTTTACTTAGAATTTTGTTGTCTTGGGAGTATCCTCTTGGTGAGCTTAAACAATTTCTATTTGTGGTTTGCATACCTATTAACGCAGGGCTGACCCACATGCAACTCAAAGTGTGCACCTGCACCTCTCAATTTTAAATAATTAGAGCTATTTTTCTATATTACTTCTATTTTGACCACCCTGAAAATTAAACTTTGCACCTTGCGACCAATGATATACCTTGTTGAACTCAACTTCTCTCATTTCTATAGCTCAACATCTGTCTTTTCAATTTCTGCAGTCTACTTGCAGCATACCAACCAACTTCTCTCTATAATTTTCTCATTATTTTTCTTTTCAATATTTTTTGTCTGACCAACTTCTGTCCTCAAATACTTGCTTTATTATTAATTAAATATATTTAGTTTTTTCTTCATCATTTATTTACTTTTTCGAAAGTATTATTGGTATTTAAATCGCAAAATGGCACCTATACTTACCAAGTGGGATCCAGCCCATATATCCCATGGCTAAGTTCACAATAACATTGCCATTGAATCAAAGAGAAAGTGATCTCTATAAAACGTAGATAACACTTTTATATATGTTGAGTAATCAAATATTTAACTCAAGGATAATTATAAAATATATATAATTTTTATGATTTAAATATTTATATATAATACATATTATAATAATTATAATTTTTATTGTTAAAAATTTTACACCCCTAAATCCAGGTCTTGAATCCGCCACTTTATGAACGTGCATTTAATTTCCTAGCTTTCTTTTATACTCTTTTGCAACAGTTTTATCTGCGATAATACTAATGACATCTTATTAACATTTGGTGATATTTTAATTTGAACATCCTTAAATTTTATGGCGTTGAATTAACTTTGTTAGAATATTTGAATATCAAAATTGTTTGGTTGAATTTCTAATCCATGCGTAAGGAAGAATTCATATTAAGAGAGTTAACTACTTAAATGAATTTCAATATTTTAGGAGATTAGTCTCAATGTTGCTAAGAGATTCAATATTGGTTTATAAAAATAAAAAATGATCAACACGTGACAAATTTATGAGAGAAACAATTTCTCAAGACTTGTTAATCATGATATACTAATAAATCCTCCTATACACAAATTTCTATACAAAATTTAATTCTTCAATGATACATTGAATTGAAAATATCATAATTTGCTTAGTTGGGACCCCAGCAGCTCAAGTACATGACAGTTCTCAAAGACTCCTCTGATTGCTTGGCTTTCTTCTCATCCCTCAATTTGGTTGCAACAGATGAAGAAGAAGAAGAAGAAGAAGAAAACTTGTTGGCTTGAGACAAAGATCTGATGTTATATTTAGCATGTTGTTGTGCTGATCTTATCACACTGTTCCATCTACATATTCCTTGATCCTTCAAAGCCTCCACCACTCCAACACTTGTTGCCACACTCCATGTCCAAGCACGGCTTCTTGAACTCATTTTCTTGTTCTTGAGAAAAATAAAAGGTAGTGTTAATTAAGTTTGATGAGGTAGTGTTGATTGAGAAAATGGTTTCATGTTGTTGTTAATATATAGTGTGGGATCATACAAGAGGCATATATTAATGAAATACCAGAGGCTGTGGTATACTATTGTTGGTGTGGGAAAAAAGGCACATGGTTTTGGTATTATTTTGTTTTTGGACTTTACTTGTAATTGTAGGACCACGCAAGTTGCATTTGTCCATTGCTCATGTAAACGACAAA
Organism: Cicer chorassanicum; assembly: GCA_037974735.1. Lineage (NCBI taxonomy): Eukaryota > Viridiplantae > Streptophyta > Magnoliopsida > Fabales > Fabaceae > Cicer > Cicer chorassanicum. Next base: position 47,900,090 of record JBBPBP010000002.1, on the reverse strand, counting down.
ATAACATAATGTTGGTTATGCTTATTTGAGTGCTACTATATCTACATATATCCTTTTAAGTAACGCACACATTGTTTGTAGCCATTTGTTAACACAAGGAAAACCACTAGGCCAAGATATGCACCGGAAATTTGGTACTTGGAACTATGCGAATATTTGTGGATAATAAGGTGTGTCAGAATTCAATTGGAATATTTAATTTAATAGAGTAAGAAATCGACATGTGATATGATGCTTATACAAATTGAATAAGTTGTATAAACAGTTTTCATTTAAATCATTTGAGTAAGGTTAATTTCCTATTCACTAGGATTTACTATTTTTCCAAGTAAGTCAACAAGACTGCACAAGTTACTTGATCATTTTAACACTGAAAACAAATACATTACATTAGTGGAATCAAGATTTGCTATTCTTAAAATATGGTGCAATATAGTTTTTGAAAGTGGATCCGTAGTTTCTGATATATACCATAATTTTTATGTTAGATATTATGGTTAGGTTCGAACTTAGGATTTTACAGTTGCGTATGAATTTTTTTACCATTTTTTCTATAAACAAAAAAAAATTCAAAAGTATTATCTAGTAATATAAGTTGAGATTTTCAAAAAGTATTAATAATAAGGTTCAAAATTCAGTCCTTAATGATAACAAATTATCTTTCTTAACAAGTTAACTAGTAATATTTGTCTGTAAAACAAATTGGTACATTAAATCTAAATTATTAGATGGAAGTTACATGAACTAGATTTCAATCTTAATACACTGAATTCAACTTAGAACGTAAAGTGTCTTATTTTCATTTTTGAATCATGTATGTATCATTGTATCTTATTTTTTGATATTTAAATCATCTATAACTGTTGTATGATACAACAACTATGAAGATAATTGAATTTAGAGAGATAAGTTTTTCTCTCTTAATCTAATGATCCTGGCAATTGTTGCACCATATAAAAGTTGTAGAGGATTCAGTCATATCGTTTTTTTCACCACTGACAAAATTTGGTGAATTATAAGTGATGTTGAATTAAAAAACACTTGACATGTTTTATAAATTAGAATAGCTTGAGTTTTTCTAAGTTAAAAACAATGTAACATATTAAAACTACTCATATGTATAAATTTAAAAGTATCAAAAAGTCAAATATTTTTAATTATTCGACATTTATAATTGACTAATAATATAAAAAATATATTTACATTAATAGAGTATATAAATTAAATTATTTTGAGAAAAAAAATGAATTTTTGTGAGAACTTCTCACAAATTTAGAGTTCTTTCACTTAGAACTAACAGATCATCATAGTTCTTTTACCATAATAGTAAAATGAGAGACTGTTTTTTTTTTTTTTTATAAAAAAAGTTGAGCTGTAAAAGTTATTTCATTTATATGAGAAACTATTATCCTAAAAACTCATAATACATTACTTAAAAACTCTATAATAGCTTGTTGAAAAATTTGTTCAAACTAACTGGTTTTTGTTTTAGTTTATTATATTTAACATAAATTACAAAATAATGAAGATAACATAAAGAAAATAAATTATCTCACTCAAATTTAAATTTGGAGGAAAACTTAGAAAATAATTTCACAGCACAAACTTTCTTATGATCAAATTAAGCTGGTAAATTTTTATTCAAGCAAATTTACACTCACAACATCTAATCGATCATAATACATTCACGCATCAAATTCGATAGTGCTGTTTTTTCTTGGGAGCCTTCAGCTCTCAAGTTTGATACAAAAATATATGGTTCAATATGAAGGGTGACACCATATTTTTCTGTGATGCTGAATTATACCATTTTTTCTTTCCATTTATGGTTCTAAGAATTGGGACCCCAAATACTCAAGAACATAACGGTTCTTAGAGACTCCTCTGCTTTTCTCTTCTTTTCATCACTCAATTTTTTTGAAATTGAAGAAGAAGTTAGAGGCAACTTCTTGGCTTGAGCTAAGGATTTTATTTGGTTGTTGGCACGTTGTGCTATTGATCTCATGGTGGTGTTGTTCAATCTGCAATACCCTTGATCCTTCAATGTCTCCACAAGTCCAACACTTGTTGCAACAACTAAAGCTCCTCTTGTTGCACACATATTTGAAAGTCACTAGAATTTCAGTGTATAATTATGATATATCAATAGTTTATACTATGACTAGTTGTGAGTAGTGAGTGGCTACTTATATAGATAGATTTTAATTTGTTATTAATTATAACAATACAAGTGGTTTGGACTAAGTGGATATAAGGCAGGGCAGTTTTAATTTCACTTATGTTTTGGAGATGTATCTCTATGCACGTGGTTTTGCAATAAGCCCATAATATAGCTAAATTGGACCCGTAGTTTGGGAGTGATACCATTAGTTTATTTAATGTATAGACATAAATGATGATGAGGTGGGGGCATATATAGCCAAGAGGGCCACCTTAAGTTTCGTGTTAGTTTAAATTTGAAGGAAATTAAAAGGATTGAGAAGGGAAATTAAATGTAAATGATTTTAAAAATGAAGGGATAAAAATTACAGAATTTCATAAAATAGAGATTTAAAATTGCAAAATTTCATAAAATGGAGATATTTTAGTCTAAATAAAAATAATATAGTTCTTAAGTCATATGTCAACTGACAAATGTCGATATTGTTAGGTTGGATGTCTTGTCCATATTTGAATCCGAGACTTCGTAGTTGTGTGAGTTAATTATGGTGGAATTTTTAACCTCTTTTAATATAAATATATATAGCCAACAGGAAATATAAATATATAAAAGATACGAGTAAATGGATTAGTCCGAATGAGCCGAATAGTAAAGGCAAAAATATATTAGGTTTAGAGTTCAAATTTTGAGTTTGATTTAAGGTTAAATAAATTTTTATTCCCTATAAAATTTAAATATTTTATTTTTAGTCCATAAAAAAATGTTCTTAACTTTTTAGTCCCTAAAAATTTTCTATTTTCATTTTTGGTCCCTGCTTTTAAATCATTTCATGTATGTCATTCAATTTTTTTTAATAATTTTTTTTGCAAATTTGTTTAGAACATTATAAGAATCTTTCCTACAAAATTTAATTTTTTTTTAATTAAATATGAATTTTTAAGTGTCAAAATCTTAGAAGTTCATATTTAATTAATTCATTGTTAAAAAATTATGAACTTTTATAAGAAACATGTTTTAATATCCTAAATATGATTACAAAAAGTCATTTAAAAAATTCGACGGATATACATAAATTGACTTAAAAGTATCTACCAAAAATAAAAACTAAAATTTTTAAAGACCAAAATGGAAGAAAAAAAATTATAGACTAAAAGTAAAATGTTTATATTTTATAGCAATTAACCCTTTAATTTATAAGAGGATTTTTTTCATGTGTGCATGCATAATTTGAGCCCATGGCATGCTTCAGGTAGCCCACATAAGTCCACGTTAATAAAATGTTTATTTAAATTTAAATTCTACCACTATTAATTATTAAGTATAAAAATTAGTATTTTGTTATATTTTACTATTAACTATATATACGTGTGCATGTTAATTTTTTTATTAAACTTTATTTTCATATTAACGATTAAATATTTATTTTTCATACAATTATATATACATGCACATATAAATCTTTATTGAAAAATAATTAAATATATTACTATTACTATTTGAATAGTAATTTTATTATTTATTGAATTTTATTTTTTATTTCCTTTTTTACATTAACTCTAAATTATTTGTATCACAATTTTAAAATTGTTTATGTTAATTAAAACATGTATTTAGGTTCAATTTTTTGTTTTGATGTAACCTTATTTAATAAAAATTTAATTGATAGGAAATAATGTTTTTTTTCTTCCAATTTTGATAAAAATAATTTTAAATAAAAAAAATAAATTTGGACCAGTTTGAAAAGTCTGTAGCTGCACAAGGCCAGACTCAGATACCAATTACCACTTGATTGTATCAGTTTGATGCGAGTTGGATAGTTCATTTTAACGACGCATGTGTTCTAGTTTTCCAAAACACCACTCATTTAAGGAAGAAAATAGGTTGAATATGATTCTATCAACCATTTCATCAATTGGCTTGAGTTTATCGCTTACTTTACGGTAAATTCATATTAGATCAAACGTTTTTTAAATTGGCAAGACTGAACTTTTTTTTTTTAAAGTTTATTTAATTAATTATTTTCATTATTATATTTTTGTGTTATAATAAAAAATTTTGAAGTGAGTTTAAATATTATTATTATTATTATTATTATTATTATTATTATTATTATTATATTAAATCATGTATTTTGTGTTTAAACATAAATTTGTTAACTTTTTCTATAATTTAAACACATTAATATATTTAAATACATTATTATAAAATAAAATTTAAATAGAATGTCATATATAAAATTAGATATTTTAAAAAGTCGAGACATATTTGTCTATATACGAAAGCTCATAACTCAAGTGGTGTAAGTTTTTGCAAAACAAATCAGCATATAACATGAAATAGAGCAAACTCAATTTAACGTTTTTAAAGAGCTCAAACTCATGTTCAGTAAAGTATAGTTTAGCTCAAGTAATTCGTACTCTATTTGAATTGGACATGGGGATCCACGTCTATCTTAAATTTTAAAATGATTTTTCAATTCCAAATACTATTCATCATTGAAATAATAATTCATTTCCTTTTTTTTACGAAAAATAACTTCTTCCCTCAAATCTCTTTAATAACCTTTTTCTTATTTTTCTTATAAGAGAATATTAACAACCAAATACTTTTTGATGGTCTTGAGCTTGCCCTATTTTCATTCACTTTTAAGACTTATTTACCAATTAGTTTATTTCAGCATAAAACATTAAAATTTACATAGGTATTATTCTTGTATTGAGATCATATTGCACATGAATATATAAAAAAAGAATTTTGTTGATTTGTTCAAAAAAAAGAACTTTGTTGATATTGAAATAGATTTTTCAAACAAAAAAATTGAACTTATAGTACTGTAAAATATTACAAATACAATGTACTTAACTGACGTGTATTTTATTTTATAATGAATGTTAAAATTCATTTTCTCCTTTGATTGATGATATCTATCCATTTAAATCCAAATATGGTAATCATAATGATTATAATTATTTATTTTATGACTGATAATTATCATCTTATTTAAAATTAAATTATTACATTCTTCTTTTTTACTCAAATTATTATTACCAACAAATCGTATGTTTCGTGAATCGACATATTTATCCATTACATAAATTGTTTACCTTAACCACAAAATTAACTAAAAAGTCACTTTATTTTTAGTCCAATGAATCTAATTTGCTTGTACCTTGTTTAAATAGAATTATATATTTCCATACACAAAAATGAAGTTCTTCGCAAACAAATCCACTTTTCCATATTGAGATCCCTTCATTTATGAGAGTAACAATAGAAAGACAATTTTAGATTTAAGCTAGCCATGAAAGAGCAGGCATCATCATGCCTTTGATGATCAAAAGTGGGGAATGCAACAAGTACCTTCATTTGTTGGGGACCCAAATAGATGATAGATTTTATATTTCAATGTACATGTAGTTTGTGTGTTTTTTTTTTTTTGCAAAAATATTAATAAATTAAGAGTTATGTTAGTATCTAGAGTTTAAATTTTTTGTTGCTTACTTACGACAATAATAGTTTATGTAGTGAAACAGTTAATTTGATAAATAATTAAAAAATCTTACATTTGGTATCTCAACTTAATCATTTAAATTCTTAAACGATAGTTGTTTCTTAAACGATAGTTGTTGATCCTTATATATAATCTTATTCAATTTGATGATCTATTTTCAATCATACACGGAGGATACTAAATTCATTTTAATTTATTAATCTTATCGTAAAACTAAATATCTATTAACGCACCCGTATAGTAACATTTTCTAATATTTAATTCGGGTGGATATTTATTTATGGGCAGAGCTCTATTTATGATTTATAAAACTGATAATGAGAAAATATCACAAATAATTGAAAAAGTCTATAATTTTGAAGAGGTGGGTCACAGAAATTACAAATTAAAGATGCTTGACAAAAACATTCTAAATAATGACAAGATTGAATAATTGTCACTTGGCAGAGTCGATAAACTATCATAATAATAATCATTAATTGTCTAGTAGAATACTACTATATATGAAAGTTATAATACGACAATTGCTACTTACATCTCTATATTCTGCATACCATACTCTCTCTACATTTGTTTCAAAATATACTTCAGTCTTCTAAAAACAATCCAATACCTCTCCATACTTATTTGTTCATTTCTTCATAGACCGATTTTCTCAACACTTTTTTTGGTATTTTAAAAAGAAAATTAATTATGGTAACAAAATTTCAAAATACAAATTTCTTTTGGAGGTGAAAATAATTTAAAAATAATAGAATTTGAATATCAATTTTTGAAATACAAAATTTATGTTTCATAAATTAATTTATGGAAAGTATAAAAAAGGACTGTTGGGTAATAAGTTTTGAATAGTTGTATTTTGTGCAGTTTTTTACAACGGAGGCTGTGTTGACAAAAACAAATAAAAGAATGGAGGTTGTGCTCCGTTAACTTAATTTGTTTTTAAATAATTTCAGCGTTACCATTTAAATGAAGTTCCGTTAAGAAAAAGTTAAAAAATTATTAGATAATTGCATATGGTCATCAAACTTCTAGGAACGATTACCACCTATCTAAATACTCGTAACTCCACTTTTAACGAATCAATTCTATTTGAACATTTTTCTAAAATATTTCCTAAACATAAAAGGTAACTTTTTCTGAAAACGGAGGAGGATTTTTTAACTTTTTCTTAACGAAACCTCATTTAAAGGGTAACACTGAAATTATTTAAAAACATAAAATACCAAATAAAAAAATAAAAAACTAAATCGTTAACTGAAATTAAGTTAAGGGACCACAGATAGTATTTAACCTATAAATAAATAACCATAAAAATTATCTTAATTTTTTCCTTAGCCCATAGCGACCAACAATACTTTTAACAAACCTCTAATGATCGGTCTAAAAGAACTTGTACTCAACATGCTTGTACAAGTTTTCCTTTCGGTAAATATAGATATCCTACCTATAATAGTGGAGATTAATCTCTTAGGACCACTTTAGTTTCTCATCATGTACTGTATTGATAAAGCCCTCTACCTCATGTAACAAATCACCATGATAAAGCCTAGCATAACATAATTCAATCTCCCGGCTATAAAATTTCACAAACAACTACAAAATATCATATTCATATAAAAGCATTCCAACATTCACATCAAAGTAAAATAGGGGTTAGTTTATTGAATTTAATTCTTATACACAGTTAGTATAAAGAGATTTTAGACCGTATGTCAATCACAATCATTAAACCAGTAGAAATGTTTGACTTTTACCGTTATTACTTCTAAAGTCATATTCATAAATGATTATGATACGCAGACAGTATAAAACTTTTTACACTGTCACTGTCAGTGCACGAGAATTAAACTCTAGTTTATTATGTTTTCCTTAACATTTACATAGCTCTATAAACATTCAGCTGGTGCTTATCTTTACAAAATTCACTACTCCTACAAAGCAAGTACAATATATAGTACAGTATAATTAAAAAGCAGTAGCTATGATATATAATTTAAGCTGCACCTTTAGTTAGGACCCCAGCAACTCAAGTACATCACAGTTCTAAGAGATTCCTCTGCTTTTTTAAACCTATCAGCAGCATCAACATTGTTGTTATTGGTAGCAGCTTGATGAAACACATTTTCAGAAACACAGTTCTTTGATTTGGAGGGACAGTGTTGTACTCTTGAGGAACCTTTGTGAGAATTAATGAAGTTATTTCTCTGTGATCCATCTTTGATTCCCTCCTCCATGTTTGGAACCACTTGAAAAATATCTCAGATCATATCAAATTCCTTTAAATCATCTCTAATTTCACAATTATGTTTAACTCACTCTTAAATTTCTAGGGAAGAGAGCTAGATACAGTTAGATTTGGGACAAGACAGGTTAAAGAAAACAACTTGATATAAAGAACATAAAAGAGAAAAACTCTCAAGTCTCAACTACTCAAGGCATTTAAAGAGGTTGCCTAGCTTGTTTTATATACATACAAAATTGAAATTATACGGCTGATTATTTAGATGATATAGTTTAGATAAACAAATTATAAAAATAAAAAAAGTGTTTAATTTTAATAAATTGTAAGTGCTCAAGTTGGCATATTAGTTTAAATTTTAAAAATAAACATCATCATGATTTTTAGTGATGCATAGTTATAGTGTAGCATATTGTTGAATAATATATAATATCATTTTAAAATTAAATCATGTATAGACTGTGAAAATACTAATTCATCATAAATATAAAAACTTAAAGTTAAATTAAATTTAAAATTGCTAAAGGATATAAATTTGATTTGATATTTA
>JBBPBP010000002.1:47850072-47888591 GCA_037974735.1 Cicer chorassanicum | reverse complement strand
AAGTGTTGGAGCAAAAATAAAAAATTAAAAAAGGCGATTTTTTTATAAAAATTATAAGGACAAATTTGAGATTCACATTGTATAAAGTATACAAGGAATTTCAAATTCTTATCTTTAAGGGAGTATTTGAACTTCTTCAAATTTAACTTTGGCAAAATAATTCATAAAATCTCTTCATTTTAATAATTCTCTAAATTTATCGGTCTAAAATGAAATTACATAGAAGAATTTGAATTACACTCTAAAATTATATTATTTCAAAACATTCTTTCATCTAAACACACTCTAAAAGTATTTATACTTAATTTTTAATATTTTATAAATAAAATTTATAAAGTTATATATTTATCTACAAACAGTTGCGTAACGTGCGAGTCTAAATCTAATTAATCGTAATTCTCACGTTTTATTATAAAACTATGAGAGATTGATTTTGACATAATTACGAGAGATTGTTATAATAAAGTAAGCTGTGACAGGTGATTGCCAACAAGATTCTTTATCTCTAATCTACATCAACGATGAAGATAAATAATTAATGTAAGACCAAATAGGATGTTTGTCGAATCTCAATATTATCTTTTGAATTATTTTATCCTTTTTATATAAATTGTACTAACTCAATTATAAAAAAAAGTAATTAATTATATATAAATTAAGAATAGTGCTCATCATCTTTTAATTTTCTTGATTCGTTCAAAATATTTATTATATTTTTTAAACTATTCATTCTTTTTATTTAATTTTTATGAAAACTTGTTACATTTAATGATATTTTGATAATAATAACATTAACTAGATTAAAATTAAAAATAATTAATGAAAAAGTTAGGGTAAGAAAATGTTGAATATGAAAAAAGAAAAATAAACATCAATTTAAAGGCGCGAAATAAAAAAATAAAATAAAATAAGAAGCGTGAATTACATCAATTTTTCTAAAAGAAATTGTTAGATATCTTAGTCCTAAGAAAAAAAACATATGTAGATTACTAATTTATACTTTCATAGAGGTAAGTGTAAATTAACAACATATTGTATATACAAGTAGGGATGGGAATAGGTCAAGTCGACCGACATAGGTCTACGACTTAGTTTACGTTAGGCCCAAGTCAAACTAGATTTTTTTTTTTAAAACAAATAAGGCCAAATTTTTAAAAAAAGTATATTTAATCATAAAAGGTGAGACTACATGCCACATAATAAGCTTTATAGGCTTATTAGACCGACCTATTTAAATAAATATAAATAATATTTTTTTTACTATTATAATTATTATATTAAATTTTGATCTTTTTGTTATATATATATATTCAACTTTTATTAATTTACGCATATTAACCTATTTAGTTTTTGACCTATTTAAATTTATTATTATAAAATATAATTTAAGTAGGATGTATATAAGTCATATTCTTCAAAATGTGATGTTAAATATCAAAATAGAACTTAATTTCATTGACATATTAACTCGTTAATCTATTTAAAAATATGTTTAAATACTTATTCAAAAATGTTAAAATAAAATATATTTTTAAATAGGCTAATAGGCAATACCATACGTCGGCCATATTCAGACATAAAAAGTAAGCTTATGACCATAAGTTAGGCTTAGACCTTGAATTTTTTGATATGCCAAACTCAAGTTTAACAAAGCTTAGCTCGGTCCAACCTATTCCCACTTTTATATATAAGCGGGTACGGGTACTTAGTACCCACTCTGCATCTGCATTATATATATATATATATATATATATATATATATATATATATATATAAATTCAGAAATCTACAAAGTTTACATTAAATTATGTTTTTCTTTTAAGAAATTAAAAATGAATTTATATCAAAATAAATAGTTTTTATATTGTCAATCAATTACAACCTTTAAATTATTAATAATATTTTACTTTTGTTAAAATACTTATAAAATCACTCACATAATTGTTCATGATTTTTCGACTATGTAAAAAATTTATACCGACAGTCCATAAAAATTAATCTCATTAAAAATTTACATGAATTAGATCTAGTTTAAAAAATATCAAAACTCAAACAATGTTTTATAAATATAAGCTTATATATTAAATATCCACATTTCTTTTTTATTTATAGATGATATAATTACTATTATAAAAATGTAATAGTAAGTTATCGACATTTATTTAACCCTTGAGCTATGACATTCTATCCACATTTCCCTTTAATGTCGAAACAATATGACATTTGAAAATTCCACATTTGACATTGGTATGACTCCCTAATATTTTTTGAAAAAAAAAATATTTACGATGTTCTTGGGCTAGAAATTCAGTGTTACTTCCAAATGTCAACGTGTCTTTATGTTAGCGGCTTCTTAGGATAAGCTTTTGTTTCTTCTTTTTCTTGTCTTGTTTCCAACACAATGCAAGTCACCTCTGAATTTTGTCCTTCCATGACGGGTATTTTCTGAGTCTAAATCTCTCTAATTTTGTTGTATTTCCATTTTCTAGTTATGGCAGCTCTCACTTCTTTGTCATTCTCAACATTAACTCAATGCTCAAAGAGAAAATCAACTCTGACATCCACTCGTTTCCTTGCTTCCAATTCTGATATATTTGGAATTCGGACACATTTCTCTTACCATCATAATTATGTTGGTGTTCGACCTTTCAATTCTACATCTAAAATGGTTATTCAATGCATGTCTTCTATCACAGGTTTGTGCCTTTGTTTGCTTTCATGTTGTTGAATTTTCTCATGCCCCTATTCATTTTACAAAATATTTTTTGTTTTTTTTTTCGAGGCAATTAAGACTAATAGAGATTTATCTAAATTTCAAGCATGGTTAGAGTTTTTTGTCAAAGACCCCAAAATATGTATACACTGCCCTGAAATATATAGTATGACATTTGGTTTATTAAGGAAAAGTTCCTTCAAACTACTTATTGTGGGTTACTTTCTTTTAGTTTACATTTGCTGTTTGCATGCATGATTAGGCATTAAGCTGATTAGATCATATATACTCTTTTGGTAGATTTTTTTTTACATATGTTTTTGGTTAACTTAGGGCGGATTCTAGATGTATCTAGTTAATAGGTGGTTTATTGTGAGCTAGTACTTCAAATCGAGTAAATGAGCATTTCTAATCATTGAAATCATAAGGATAGGTCAATTTAGTCACTCAAATATGTGACATATTAATTTAATCCCTTAAATTAAAATATATAAGTAATTTAGTTATTTCAAATTTAGCATCACAATTTTAAAAGTTTTATATTTGTCTTGATGAAGTAAGAAACTATTCAAGTCAAATATGCATTTTTTTATTGGTTTTGATGAATGTTTACCAAAGAGATACTTTGATAGAGGAATACATTGATTCATGTTCTTGAATTTAAATGAATGATTTGCTGCTATTTTGTAAATTTGAGAGACTAAATTATTTGATTTTTACGATTTCGAGGACTGAAACGTTAATTTACTCACCTAAAATTACTTGAAACTCTAACGACATCACAACGGTTGTCCCTCAAAAGTAAAAGCTCAGGGTTCACTTCATCTTTACATATAAGTTTGTGACTTTATCACATAAACAAAGAAAAACAGTTACGAATTGAGTTTTTGAAATATACATTCATTTTTTTCTTTTATTTTTTTCAAACAAACATTGACTAAATCACACTCCTAGCAGTGAGGATGAGGAAGCCCTTAAATTTTTCCTTCTAGAAGACACGTCTATCTACTATCGTAATTGTGAACACCTATCAACGTGGTCCACTTGACACCGTAGAATTTGACTAACTTAGGTTTGAGTGTATGACATGGCGTGAAAATTTTATATTAAGTTTGTGATCATCTTTCTAACACCTACTACCAAAAAGGAAAGAATAAATAAATAAAAGAAGAAAATGAATATTATTATCAATATTTGATCATGCTTTATCTAATTAATGTAGATATTCCCAGTGTCTCTGAGACAAAGTTAAGTTTCCTAAAGGCATATAAACGACCAATCCCTAGTATCTATAACAATGTGCTGCAGGAGCTCATTGTCCAGCATCATTTAATGAGATACAAGACATCATACCGTTATGATCCTGTATTTGCTCTTGGTTTTGTCACAATTTATGACAAACTCATGGAAGGTTATCCTAGTGATGAGGACAGAGATGCCATCTTCAAAGCTTATATTAATGCATTGAAGGAAGATCCACAACAATACAGGTTACATGATTCATTTCCCTTTGTTATCCTTTATCCAAAACTTTGACTCGATGATTGAAAATAATAATAACTAAGAATAGCTACAATGTAATTCACTGTTGACTATGTTCACTAGAATCTAAGTTATCATCTGTTGGGTATGGTTCATAGTGATAAGTGGGCAAGTCGTTCGAGCGGGAGCGACTAGGGTGTGTGTGGGGCAAATCCCTTGCATATACGTTTTAAGGGTAATCTTGTAAACTCGACTTTAGTATTTAATCACAAGTTATACACTATTAAATCCTAAGTTTGAAATTAATAGCAAAGTATTGCAGTTGTTCTGCAGTTTGAGACTTAAACACAATTAGTCGAAATTTGCGATCAAACATGTCTGTTCTTGAACATGGTTGTTGTACTAACACCATGATAGTATCATTGATGTATTTGATGATTGTTCCCAACTGGATAAAAAATAAAATAAATTTATTAACTTTAATTTGCACATGTTTTTCCTTAGTACTTAGTAACATATTATTTGAATAATATCATTTTGGTTCAAGAAAATTTGAATAAATTGCATCTGATTTTTTTTTTTAATCTTACATCAAATGATGTTTTATGTTACCTCTATAGAATTGATGCACAGAAGTTGGAAGAGTGGGCTCAGGCTCAAAACTCAACTTCCTTGGTTGAGTTTTCATCCAAAGAAGGAGAAGTTGAAGGGATATTAAAGGATGTTGCAGAAAGAGCAGGAGGAAAAGGTGAATTCAGTTACAGTCGGTTCTTTGCGGTCGGCCTTTTTCGCCTTCTTGAGTTGGCAAATGCAACAGAACCAACAATTTTAGACAAGGTAGTCCAATTCATTCAAGGCATCATCATGCATGACTGATAATTTGAATTATTCTAATAAATGTTTTGGTTTAGTTTTCTGTCTTAGAATTATTGAAGTTGAACCTATAAGGTCGAGTTCTCATTTTAACATGCTCTAGCAAGCTACATGTCATGAAATTTCAACATAGTTTGAAGTGATTAAATGAATTTAACCTGATAAGTCTTCCTCCTATGATTGCTCTCAGTAGCAATATTGTAGAAGTATCTATCACAAACGTCTTGATGAATGTTTGTGGGATTTATGATAGTTAATTTTTCGTGTCAACATAACAGCTTTGTGCCGCTTTGAACGTCAACAAAAGAAGCGTAGATCGGGACTTGGATGTGTATCGGATGCTGCTTTCCAAGCTGGTTCAAGCAAAAGAGTTGCTAAGAGAATATATTGACAGGTAGACATCAAACATTTCAATGCCCTTCAGTTGTTGTTCTTCCTCTATGCTGTCACTACTTTTCATTTTGATTTTGATATAACTGCAGTTATAACTCTGCTAAGTGTGTGTTTGCTTTTACGGTGAAGTCCATCATAATTGATTTTCTCTTTGATAAATACACACCAAATTTTACATTAAATTTGTTCAGAGTAAAAACATCTAAACCAAATCAATTCACAAATTCAAATTGATTCCAAACCACGTTTGTCACCTAAACACACTAATTTCCTTATTTTTTAGAAACAGATTCAGCATTTTATATATCCTATGTACCCTTTCCAGAAAACATGATATTGCAAAACTTGTATATAATAAACAGAGGAATTGTTTCAAGCTCATAATTTTTGCTTTGAATTTATACGAGTTGGGCTATTTTACTTCTGAGCTCTGACAATCTGATATTCCATCTGCTCTAAAAATCTGAGTATGCCATTCACTAGTAAAAGTCAAATAGATGTGACAGATTTAAAGTTACAACTTGATGGTTTTCTCAGCAACATTTTGATTCATTGGAATATTTCTTTTACTCCAGGGAGAAGAAGAAAAGAGAAGAAAGGGCTGAACCACAGAACGCTAATGGGGCAATTGCAAAATGTTTGGGGCAACAATTGTCTGTTCTGTAGCTATGGTCTTTCGAAACGATCTCCTACCGAAGATTTCATATCCTTGACATGCCTTTTCTTAATCCAAAGGGTAGGATAAACAAGAATCGGCATTTAAACTGTGATTTGCGTGTATGTTTTTTCTTTTTACCTCACAATCACAAATGTATTTTGCAGTTCTCAAAAGTACGCCTGAAGGCATACATTCTGATTAAATAATTTTTTTTCTTCTATATTTCGCTGTGTAAACTCATTTTGACATCGATGGGCCTTATGTCTGGGGTATTCACTCCTCCATAGCCACACCACAATGTGCATATTAACAAGATCATATTCAATCGGCAATTCTCCCCAAGAGTGAGTGATTGCATTTCTTTACAATAATTATAAGTAGAACACAATGTGCGTTTAAGAACACTATTTTAAGGCTTATGAATTTGAAAAGTGTGGAAGATTTTCATTTATTTTATTAAAACGTACTCTCATTTCTGTCACTCCAAAAGAAGCTAGTAAAACTGACACTAGAACCTACCACATGTGAAGGTAAAGCAGAATTCAAAAGATATAAGTTACTTTGAATATTTATTTCAACCACAAGACGTTCAGGACAAATCAATTATTGCATCTCAATTCTAAATAACAACATGTTTGCAGACATAACACCGCTAGAATAGAGCAAACAGGTGATACATTGATGGAGGCTACAATAAATACATGATGTCTTAACAAGTAGGTCAGCAATGTCAACCACATAATATTAGAGAATGGCATAATAATGAAATATCTAACTAAGATGAGCAATATCTACCTCATCCGGGATTTTGAATGTATCTGCTGCACCAAATTTTCGAAATTCATCTGCTAAACTGTCTTCTTCATTAACATCATCATCTTCAGCATCATTATGATAAGGTGATGATGGATCATACACACTTTTAGACCTCGCATCATGAGTGGCAAGCATGTTAACCTGACCATGGTGAGAAATCTCTACCAAAACAGTATCATCATCAGTTGGGAGAGGTTGCTTCCAAGGTTCCCCATCAATCCTCATGTATGTATGATCTACTGCACCTTTGTGAAACTCAAAGCGGATTTTGCGTGCCTAATGCCAAGATCATTCAAGCCATTTTTAACTTTAAAATCAATAAAAATAATAATAATTGGTACAGATGTAAGTAAATTTTTGGAAAATATTTCCAAAAGAAAATCATGATTAAGATAAGAAGAATATTGTGGTTTGAGAATTTTTTTTATTAAAAAAAAACATGTTTACATTATTTCATCATATCCCACATACCTGAGCAAGGCGAGTTCCATGTCCATTTGGAGCAAGTAAAACAAGCCCGTGCCAGGCATCTCTAAAACCAACAACTTCAATAAGGCCATCATCTACATATGGAGGTGTGAAATCTCTCTGTATTTGATCAAGATAGCATATTTAGAGTTTGGTTTGTTGATTGCATAATTATTACTATTTCAACTACTAACACTTAGACTTAAGAATTTACAGGGCTAAAGACTTAATAATTAAATTATTTCAGAAGTAGTTTATGATATTTACATCGCGCTGCCTCCTTCTGTTTGGTGTACCCCATGGATTCAATCCACCAGAAAAGCTAGGCAAGTTAAGGCATACAATTGATCGGATGCTGCAAATAAAATGGAAAAGCATGTAACAAATACATCATGTGTTATTCAAGCAGTTAACAGGAGCATAAAGAAAAGCAGATAGAAAAAATGGAAGTTGATATAAAAGGCCTTGCGGCTATAAAATTTCCACACTCAAGAAGTTGCCATTGTGATGAAAAGGTATGATTCACATGACAAATATGACAATAAACTTAGAAAACTATTGAGTATAGTTATGCGTGGCTATGGATGGATCTTTGACATTTTCAAAATGCAGTTTTTTTATTAACCAGAAATTTTCGCTAGTTTTCTTTTGCTAAAGATATATGCCAATGAGCTTGTAGCGTAATCAACATTGCCAAGTTGTAAGACCTCAGTATGATGTTGACGTGGAAGTTTCAATCCTGCACTAGACTATGTTTTTCTCTCCACTACCCAAGTTCTGACAACTCCAATATAACAAAAAAATAAAGATAAAAATTCACAAAATGGTTTTACCCGGAAGGTATTTGTAGATCTTCCCAATGACCAGGTGTTTTCATGACTTTGACTTTTGTCATATGTGCTATGTTCCTGCAGTTGAAGATCAAATTAAATTCACTTAACTGTTCCTGGCAACACAAGTCAAATTAAATTATATGTAGATTTTGTTTTCCTTAAGATGGACCTATAAAGATTGATTCAATGATATTGCATGTTTAATTGGTGCATGTGTGTGTGCAATTAAACATGGACCTATGAAGATTGATTCAATGATATTGCACGTGTCTAAACAAGCAATGAAGAATGGAAAGAACCGCATAGTATATAACATTCAAAATGATTAAAACTCTGTTCTCAGTTTCCAATAGAAAGCATCATATTTACAAGCATTTAAACTATTTAATTTGACATCTGAATAGAAGCAAAATCCAATTATATTCTTTTGAAAGAGTTTCTACGTCTATCATTGTACATTCCAATCTATGGACTTGGTTAAATAAGATTCGTCATAGGTGAGAAACCGAATAAGCCTCAAATTAGCAATGATTTTTCTACTAAGTTTACATCTTATGATTTTGTAGGATACAACTATTCTCAATGGTTTTACTTTTAGAAGAACCAGATAATGCTGTCATACTGATGTAGTGACAGACATTGTTGCTACAGCTTCCTAGTTCTGATCATAGGCCAGCAGCATTACCAATTACCTAATCCCAAACCAACTTCCAACAGGGAAAGATAGATGCCTGGCAAATGGGTTATGTATTGAGACTTGGCATGACCAAAAGTGAAGATAGGACTATGGTATATTTTAGAATTCAATGTTTCTGCTACCATAATAGCATATCAATAGAAGGCATGTATAGGGAATAATCAGGCCACCAACAAGGATATCTCGTAATTTTGAGATTGAATTAGAAAATGCTATCTGTCTACTTTTAGAAGTTTTTAAACACAGCGAAGGGTACTTGATAGTTTATTCCTCAAGTCTATTATTATCTAACGAATTAACAAATCGATAGTGGGATGGAGAACTGAGCATTCTGAAGATACATAAGCCAAATAAAAAAATCGAATTCAAAATAACCACATATTTAGTTGAAGGACCAGTTCCAAGTTGCCAATTTTAACTTTTACTTATTTTTGAAAGAAGAAGGCACTATTTCCTAAGATACATTGAACTTAATCTTCTTGATATGCAATGAACCTAGGCTTCTTGGAAAGTGGAGTATTAATATGTTTTAATTTCCAACATAGATGGCTCACAAATTCACTCAGCTGGGTAAAAGCAACCTACAAATCATAAAAGGAAAACATATAAATCCTTTGTGCAATCAAGACGGATTTACATGAACTGACCTGGACGGAGGATGGAATAGTGAAGCTAAAAACCATCCTTGTGTGCATCCGAGCTTAGCATAAGTACTCTGACATGATTTAAAACAGAACACAAAATCAATCACAAGAAAGAAAAAGTGGATAATGAAAGTACATTTCAGTGGTCTGAAACACTATTCCAATGACGAGTCAGCGTAGTTGCTGAAAATGAGTCGAGATTATGATCCATGTATTTACCTTATAGGATTGACATAGGAACATATCATATTGTGTAAATAGGAATAAAGTGTTCTGTAATTATTCTATTAATTGCTTTAAGCCTATATAAAGAGATTCCGATGTGTAGTTGAAATACATAGTGTCACAGTATGTCTTTCTCTTTTTTTCTCATTCAACAATTGTGTTGTTATTAACTTCAGCACAATATTTATATGTAATCATCATAATTATGAAGAAACAACATACCTGATTAACCAACTGGTTTTTGAATTTTTCAGGGTGCAATTTTCGTTCAGAATGAAATGCATAAGACACTTGAGCATCCATTCCTACAATCAGGAGTCATATTTTTCAACCACTGCTTAAGCAAGATGAATGAATTGATGGAATTTGGGAAGGAAAATCCCCTCTAATAGATTGTATGACATAAAATACAATCAGAAGAAGCAAAAAATAGTCAAGCTAAAAACAATTAACACTACTGATGAAAATGATCAATTAATTTTACTGAATAATCAAACTAACATAACAATGTACGAATATGTTTCCATCATTTCATACTCATACTTTTCACTGCTTATGTGAAAAATTAAAGGTTTTATTGTTAAATTAATTTAAATTGAATTTGGCAATCTCATAATTTTATATTACTCATTAATATTAACACTTAACCAAGATCAAAGGATGCAAAACAGGCAAAATTAAGTATTATAATGAAGAGTAAATCAACTAATTCATCCCTCACTAGACAAAGAAAAAAAATATCAGCATGGTAAAGTTAAAGTATAGAAGCAGGCAGCAAAATATATCTTTACCCATGCTGAAGTAATTCCAAAATCCCCCACGAAAAGTATGGCAACCTTCCTGAAGAGCGGTAAGAAAAAACCATACAAGGAAGTACAATGATTAGAAAAGAAGCCAAAAAATTCTGTAACAAAACATTTATGATGAAGTCCTATCACCACATAGTTTACTGTTTAAAGTTCATTAGTAAAAATCAAGGATAAAAATTAAAATATGCACATAGTTAGCTGTTTGTGATTGAGGAATACAAGGATCACGCTCATAATAGAGCATAACAAAAATGTCATCCCAAACTAGGTGTGATTTAGCTGCAAAACCTATATTATCTACTTATTCTACAAAGAATTGCCAAAGGTAGCGCCCAATCACGATGAACTAGATGTAGTATGAAATTGCTAAATAGTGAATGGTATAGTGTCTTACTATATTAAGTTCATCTGTCTCTGATACACGATGGAAGGCATGCAGAGAATGGGGTAACTCAAGAGGTGCAACGGGATCACAGGAATGTTTCGGGGTCCTCATCCGCATAAGAATGTGCCAGCTGAGGGTTTAGAAAAACACAAATCATCAGCCAAGCAACTAGTATACGAGATTTATGAAATATTTAATAAAGATCTTGAACAAAAAGTAGCCCTTAAAAAATCGTCACAAATTTGCTTTGGGTCAAGGAGCATTAAGAACTTGAGCAGTCAGTAAGGGAGAAAATGAAAACACCAAAGAAGAAACAAAGTACTCCTTAAGGCTTAATCTATTGGAACCACTCAAAAGAGCCCCATAAGAGAATAAAATAATGATAACAAAAGAGTGAATCCTGAATAAAAATAATAAAAATAATAATATTAAACAACAGTCAGCATGATGGTTTGAGATTAATAATAATAATAATATATGACACCACAGAAGATATCATATTAAAATGGTACAAAGAAAATGAAAATTAAATTACTAAATTGAAAAAGAAATCATAGGTTTTCAACTAGGATATCAATCAATTAATTGGTTTTACATTTTAAGGGTACGGTACTATCCCAACTATACTGTCATTAACCTGGCAAGTATTATACTTGTTATATTCTACGTTTAATATCCTTAGAATTTCCTCAACAGTACGAAGGAAATGTAACTATAGACTATTATGCGACCTATTTAACTAGCAGAATAACAAAATAAAACTTAATAAGATGAAAGAAAAGGAGGAAAGTTCATTACTTGTCAATTTTCATTTCCTTAGCTTTCAATACTTGCTCTAGAAATGACAAAACAGATTGCTCATCTGTTCCCGGGTTCTTCTTCCCCTGCAATACAGCAGAAAACATTTTGATTTATTGGATCCATAATTTTTTTATACTTTTCTAAAAATATTTATCATCACATTCACAGAAACTGCTGAGTACTTCCTCAACCTCAACATCAGATTGGAAGGCACACTAGGAACCACAATCTTTATAGTTATAAAAACCTATGGTTATTAATAACCTAGTTAATGCAGACATGCGAAAAGTTCATATAAATAAACCAGCATAATATGCATACTCCTGAAATGCATCCAGTCAAACAAGGAACAGGAATCAGGAAATCTAAAACTTCTAAGCTTTTAAACAATCATCAAGTCAAGGCAGAGGCAGCATATGTTTGAAACGTACTACTTTAAGGTATCATTAAAAGCACACATTGTAGAAATGCAATTTCCTACCCAACCAAATGCAAATGGTAAATTATTCCCAGTGCCCAAGGGAACCGTGGCTATGGCAGGCGGATGAGATAGTTTGAGATCACAAACAACTCCAAGCAACCAACCAGCTGTTCCATCACCCCCTGCAACCTAGAAACAAGAAACACATAAAAAAACTCCAATGAAAAACAAAAAACATTTTGATATAAAATTAGACATATCCCCTCTAACAAAAGAAAATGACAATTAACTGCTAAAATTGGCCATTTCAGCGCGCGCGCACGCGCACGCGCCCACACACACACACACACATATATATATATATATATATATATATATATATATATATATATATATATATATATATATATATATATAATTAGACATCTGGCTAAAACATGTTTACATTGTAGTGTATATAAATTAAATGCATTAAAGAAAACACAGTTGCAACCATTGTGGTCTAGTGGGAGTCAATTGTGTTGTGCCCCATGCAATTTTTGTTCACAATCACGATCTGATGTGATTGCATCCACCATAGAAATCAATCTACAACCTTCAGGTTAAAGCTTCCAATGTATATTGAAATAGAAACACATTAAAAAAAAGAATCTCAACTTACAATTAATCTCAATCTCTCCATAGTCCATATAGCAAGTTGATCACCCTGAACTTTCAGGTTTTCCAAATTAGCATAGATTCTACTCAGAACCTTATCAGGACCCTCTTCCCCCAAATCAAAAACCTAAACAAACAAAAAAACACACAACATAAGCTCTACTCAGTCCTACATAACAACAATACCAACTCCAAAAACAAATCGAAAAACGAAAAACAAAAACCTGTTTTTCTTTAAGAACCGAACGATATGTTTTCAAAAGGTCTCCACCTAGCTGGCCACCACTTTTGGAGTTAACAAAAACAAGCACAGGACACTTTGGTCCATCACCACCGTCGATCTCGCCATCATCAACCTTAGAATCCGGCACGAGCACGTGGTTAGGGATCCAAAAGTTCTTCAGGAATTCGGAATCGTAGTTTCGAGATGCCATTGTCGCATTCAACTGCAAATTATGCAATGCAGTAACTGAAATAGATTAAAACAAGTTATATGAAAGGAAAACAAGTGCTAGCGAGTTGACGTGTGACGTTGATAGTTACTGTAAATGGTTATGAAATTCAGTAATTGCGCTTACGTAGTTGAAATAATTAAAGAAAGTGATTTAGATGCAGAATTGGATTGGTTGAATGGTGAAACGTGATTTTTGAAGGAGAGTGTGATGGTGAGGTTGAGGTGTGAAATTGAAATGGAAATGCGAACGAACGTGATTTACATGAGGATTGTCGGGAAGATATGCGTGGTTGAAGCGTGATTGATTGATGAAGGGGAAGCGGAAGAAGAATTGAAATAGAATTGAATGTCAGAAAATGGAGCCAATCAGAAAAAATAGAGGAAAGTGTATAGGAATGGAACGATATAACAATCATTTTGCCATAATTATTATAATACTTCATCCATCTTGGGATCAATGAAAAACTTTAATTGACTTTAATTGTTTTTCTGTTAAAGTATTCTTCCATTTTATTATGTAAACAATATTTATAGTAAAATAATACTTTGCATTATGCGTTGGTTTGAGTTTAAATGAAACTTTGGTTTGAGTTTAAATAAAACTAAGTTTTAATTTAAAAATAATTTATTGATTTCTATTTCTAAATTATCATAAAAACAATTTTTTTTCTTTCTTTTAATTATAGTATCTATTGATATGTGCAAAAAAAAATTAAACGACATTCATTGTAAAAAGAATAGAAAACTTTAAAATATGTGATTTTGTACTATTTTCTAAAATTAATTTAAGAGTAAAGGGACATTTTGGTCTTTCACAAAAACATGTGGAAAAGATTGGTCCATAAAAATAACCTGACTCTTTTTAATTTTTGACCAAAATAAATCAGAACATGTTAGCTCTTTTATTAATTTTTTTTCAATTCTGTTTTTTATTCGGTTTTGAACTATGAATGGATTATGTGACATTCCACATGTCATATAATGGTGTTAGAAAATGAAATAATATCATCGCAGAAAGAAAAGAAACCACAATTTAAAAATAGAAACACGAAAAGAAACTAATATTTTGCGTTTCAAGGGTTTTTATGTTCCACCTCTTTTATTTTCTCTGGTAACTAGAAGTCTGCATCGTTTCCTTTTTATTTATTTTTATTTGGTTTTCAAATGAAAGACTAAACTATCGTCTTATGTTTTTGTTAAAAGTCGTGTAAAAAGTTTATAAACGTCGTTAATAACTTAACAATAGATGGCATCAATTTATTATACGATTGAAAAAAATATTTGTTCAGGAAAAATCCCTTTATAAAGATGTTTTAATGATAACAAATTTCAATAAGATAATAATTTAATTAATTATGATTTTATTAAGTGATCTAATGTGTGCTATGATCTGCTGTCACATACGAGTCAAATATGAGTTAATAAAAACGCAGCGTAGGACAACAACTCAAATCGTCTCGCAAGAACTTATGACTTAATTAATCGAATTTAGAATAAAAGGGGTTTTCGAATTTAGGTTCAGACAGATTGAGATAACGAAATTAGAATCATGTATAATGAAACGACTAATCCACCAGTTCGGGAATTTTGGATCGATCACATATTTTTAAAGGGTTTAATTTCTAACTAAGATTCTATTTATATTTGACTATAGAATTGATCAACAAGTATAAATCAACCCTATGTGAATTATGTTTCTTTAACAATATAAGATAACTTCAAGATCTTGATCCTTTTCCGAAATAGTGGATTAATCCTAAAATTTAACCTTCCATGAAAAATCTGGCATAAGAAGGTTCAAGTTCTATTATGAAAAACCTAAACTAAGTATCTTTTTCCAAAAAAACGTCTGACTTACTTTAAAAGGAAAAATATATAGTATTGGTTTTGGACTTTATAAGCTTCAAACCTGAAAAACAAATTAATGGTCAAATACCGATTATTATTAATTAAGGCTCCAGGTAACATAATCAGCATTTTTGACCAATCATAGTTTCGAATTGAGCTTTTTCATCAACATAAAATTTGTAGCTATGTCTCTTAGCCTTCCAATGCATGCTCGCATGCGTCAATTTGATATTCGGAGCTCAAATTATGGCCTGTAGAACGAGCAATGGTCAATATGCAAATAATTTTGAAAATAAAAAATAATTATATTAAAACTCAATTGTGACAAAAAACTTAGAAACATGCTAAAAAACTAATCTTATGCTCGAAAAGCACTCAAACTGTCAAAGTACAAAGCCATAAAGATGTGTCCAAATGCACTGATCGTGCTCTTGAGTGTATTAATCATAAGACATGTTTTTAAGAAGCTTAAATAAGTTTTTGAAACATATTCATCTATGAGCACGTTCATCATTCTTAAAGCTAGAAGTGTTCATTGCTTGATTTCATTAATTAAGGAACTGATGATATTAATTCAGGACAATCAAAACATAAATGACAAATGAATTTTGCTTTTATTATTCAAACAAAAGAATGTGGATCATATTACAAAAGAACATTATCAGATGACACAAAGAACAACAAAAATATTGTAAAATGGACAAATTGACATTGTTCACGAATGCAAAACAAATCTACTTTTTATGAAGATTTGATTCTGTTTTTCAGTCATACTCAAACCTATAAATAGAATATGCTTCAAACTACAATCTCCAAGAGACTAAAATAAAAAATATTTCACTTTCTTAAGTGAAAAACTATCAAAGTTCTTTTCGATAATCAAGAAACACACTACTTACTGTTGGGTGGGCTCACTTTCCAAGTGGAACCCACCAATTTTATTAATATTATTATTATTAGTATTATTATTTTTATTATTATTAAACAAAAAAAAGGATCAAAGTGGCATTATTGGGTTTGGCCCATGTGAAGGAAAATAAAAACGGATTTAGAAATCCCTAAGGTACAAAAAAATAGCAACAACAACGCAAGGAAGAAAAAAGAGGCACACGACGGCAGTAACTAAAACAGGGAGAAGAAAAAAGTTTGGTTCCGGTGGTGGTAACAGGTGTGTAGCAAACTTGTTTTGATCTACAATTTTGATAGATTATTTCTACCACTAAGTTTGTTGTTTTAATATACAGTTTGAAAAGTTTTACCTTCTTTGAGAGTTACTTTGAAATACTCACTTTAGTGGAAGGTTATAAGGTTGTTGCTATTGTTGATTGATATTCCCTATTGTTGTTAGGAAGACTCTGGTGTACCTATTAATTATTATAATGAAAGTTTTTACTGGATAAGGTCCCATGGTTTTTAATCTCTCAGGGAAGTTTTCCATGTTAAAAATTGTGTTTATCTCATATTTAATTTTCTGTTAATTATTATTGCTTTTGGAATTGTATTTTATGCCAATTTCCGTGGCCCATCCGGTCACCACTATCACCATGGCCCATCCGGTTACCATGTACTATGAGATGCATCATTCCGTGCCCATCCGGTCACCACTATTACCATGGCCCATCCGGTCACCATGTACTATGAGATGCATCATCCCGTGGCCTATCCGATCACCATGTATTATGAGATGCATCATCTCGTGGCCCATCCGGTCACCACTATTACCATGGCCCATAAAATGCATTAAATTCATTTCCAACAACATTACACCTTAAACCCACCAAATTTATTTTCCAAAATATTCAACCATAACACACCAAATCAAAACTCCAAATTTTCAACCATAAATCACTCATTTTCAAAACTCCTCATATTTCAACCACAATACACCCATTAATTTCCATAATTGCAAATATAAATTTACACCAAATTAATTTCCACAAATCATCCCTTAAACTCATCAAATTAATTTTCTCAACTCCACATAAAAACACCTTAAATTTATTTTCTACAAATCCACACATCAAACACACCAAATTCACACCCCACAAATTCACATATAAGACCCTAAACGCACACTAAAAGTTTGGAAGGAGCCCTTACCTCAACGGTAGCTCGAGTAATCGATTACGGCACCGCGATGGAATTCTAGTAAAACTTCGCTCGTGACGTCGCTTCCAAAACTAGCTCCCTAGCATCGCAACGTGACTAGGAACAACTTTCTCTTCAGTCACTTCGCGAGATGGAGCTCA
Source organism: Cicer chorassanicum (assembly GCA_037974735.1). Taxonomy (NCBI): domain Eukaryota; kingdom Viridiplantae; phylum Streptophyta; class Magnoliopsida; order Fabales; family Fabaceae; genus Cicer; species Cicer chorassanicum. Next base: position 47,871,165 of record JBBPBP010000002.1, on the reverse strand, counting down.
AAAGTCGAAGAAAAGTGGAGATTTACGTTTGGTGGTTTTGAAAACCACCCACACGTTTTTACGACACATAGGAAGAAAGGAGAAGAAAGAAAACGCTCACGTGGCAGGGAGGAAAATGCTTTGCTTTAGTTTCTAATTCTTCTTCCCTTCCATCACTTAAATATATATATATATATATATATATATATATATATATATATATATATATATATATATATATATACACACCAAACCAACAAAAATTAACATGCACATACACATACACGCATCCAAATGAATTAAAATTGGGTTAAATGCCTCAACAATTTAACACCAAATATACTAAAATTGCATAAATTATAGTTTGAAACTTAGGGTCTTATAGAATATGATTAAACTCAACTCTTCTAATTACACACTTTGGAAGACTCTCATGGAAGACATGTTTTACAGTAAAGATTTGTATGATCCTCTTGAGGGTGATACTGCTAAACCCAGATATCTATTTGACGCGGACTGGAAGAAGATGAACAAAAAGGCAGTGGTGTTGATCAGACAGTGGTTGGATCTGAGTGTATATCCACATGTTGAAACTAAAATAAATGCTAACAAAATGTGGGAGAAATTAAAAGAGTTGTATGAAGGAAAGAATGTGCAAAATAAAACATTCTTGATTCGGAAGCTGGTGAATATGAAATACAAAGATGGGGATTCAATGGCAGAGCATTTGAGTATTTTTCAGTATTTGACAACGACATATATTAAATTAGATGATGAGTTGCTAGCATTGTTATTGTTGAGTTCCTTGCTTGATAATTGGGAAGTCCATGTTGTGAGGTTGATCAATTCAACTATAAGTGGAAAACTGAAAATGTCAACAGTTAAAAAGAGCATGTTGAATGAAGAAGCTCGAAGAAATCAATCTAGAAAAGAAGTGATAGGCTATCATTGTGGCAAAACAGGGGGAGAAGTCAATCTAGAAATTTCCATAGACGCAACAACTCTGAAAGTCGTAGCAAGTCGAGGACTAGAAAAGAAGTGATAGGCTATCATTGTGGCAAAACAGGTCAGGTAAAAAGAAATTGCAGGTTCCTTAAGAGAGATCAATCAAGGGAAAGAGATGAAGACAAAGAGAAGAAAAATGATAAAGATACAACAGCAATTGCATCTATTAGTAATGTCTACATTGTTTGTGATGATAATTCCATAAACCTTGCATGTTAGGATTTAACTTGAATTGTTGATTCGGGTGCCTCATATCATGTTACTCTTAGGCGTGATTTCTTCTCATCTTATAGTGTTGGTGATTTTGACATGGTAAAAATGGGAGATGAAGAAGTATGTAAAATTATTGGTATGGGAGATGTTTGGGTTGAAACTGGGATTGGTTGCAAGCTTCAATTGAAGAATGTTAGACATGTTCCTGATATTCGTCTCAATTTGATTTCTGTAAAAGTCTTGGATATTGAGGTTTATCACACTTACTTTGGTGGTGGTGGTATATGTAAAATCACCAAAGGGTCCCTAGTGGTTGCAAAGGAGAAAAGTTCCACTTCTCTCTATAGGATGCCTACGAAGCTATGCAAGGAAGAAGTGAATGCAATTGAAGACGCCTCTTCTGATTTATGGCATATGTGCCTCGGTCACTTGAGTGAGAAATGACTCAACATACTTGTGAAGAAAAATTTTCTTTCTATGAAAGGTACGTCTCTAAAAACTTGCACTCATTGTTTTGTTGGAAAACAACATAGAGTTTCTTTTCATAATACTGGTCCTCATAGGAGGCGAAATACTCTTGATTTAGTTCATATTGATGTTTGTATGATGGATAGTAAATCTCTTGGTGGTGCATCGTATTTTGTTACTTTTATTGACGATCACTCTAGAAAAGTGTGGGCCTTTCCTTTGAAATCTAAAGACCAGGTACTTGGAGTCTTCAAGCATTTTCAGGCAAGTGTTGAAAGAGAAAAGGGAAGGAAATTGAAATGTGTTTGATCAGATAACGATTGTGAATACAGAGGTCCGTTTGAAGAGTATTGTAGAGAACATGAAATCAAGCTTGAGAAAACAGTTCCAAAGACACCTCAACATAAAGGTGTTGCAGAGAGAATGAATCGTACGATTAATAACAAAATCAGATGTATGCTCTCTCATGTAAAATTATCGAAATCTTTTTGGGGTGAAGCAATTAAAATAGCAGTGGATTTGATCAATCTTTCTCCTTCTATTCCACTTGATGGTGATGTTCCAAATAAGTGTGGACAGGGAAATATGTCTCTTACTGCCATTTAAGAGTTTTTGGCTGCATATGTTTTGTTCACGTTCCAAGAGATGAGACCAGACTATTGAAGATTTTGATAAAATTGAGAAACATAAACCAAATTCTAGAAGTTACATTGATGTTGCGCCTAAGCCCCCTGCAGAAACTTTTGTTGATGGGGGATATATACAAGTAGATGATGAGAATGTAACTGATGATCATGTACCTCACCATGATGAGCAGGTTCCAACTGCGCCACCAGACGAGTTTGAGTTGAAAAGATCTACTAGAGAATGTCAACCTTCTCAACGATATCCTCCACATGAGTATGTGATGATCACTATAGTGGAGAGTCAGAGTACTATCAAGAAGCTATTACAAATGTTGATAAAGAAAAGTGGTTGAAGGCCATGCAAGAAGAGATGAATTCGTTGCATGAGAATCACACATTTGATTTGGTAAAGTTACCCATGGATAGAAAAACACTCAAGAACAAATGAGTATACAATATAAAGGCAGAAGAGAATAGTTCTCAACCAAGATACAAAGCAAGATTGGTTGTGAAATGTTTTAATAAGAGAAAAGGTATTGACTTTGATGAAATTTTTTCACCTGTGGTGAAGATGTCCTCTATCTGAGTTGTGTTTGGGTTTGCAACTAGTTTGAACCTAGAAGTTGATCAACTTGATGTGAAAACAACATTCCTTCATGGTGATTTGGAGGAAGAGATTTATATAGAGAACCAGAGGGTTTCGAAGTTAAAGGTAAAAAACAGCTCGTGTGTAAATTGAAGAAAAACTTGTATGGGCTCAAGCAAGCACCTCAACAATGGTGCAAGAAATTTGATTCTTTCTAGTCATGAGAATTACTTGTGATAGGAAGAATAATAAATTGTGGTTGTCTCAACACAATTACATTGAGAAAGTGTTAGAGAGGTTTAACATGAGCAATTGTAAACCTGTTAGTACTCCACTTGCTACTCATTTCAAATTGAATTCTGATCAATGTCCTACAAGTGAGAAAGACATAGAAGAGATGAAGAAGGTTTCTTATGCATCCGCAATTGGTAGTTTGATTTATGCTACAGTATGCACAAGACCAGATATTGCTCATGCAATTAGAGTTGTCAGTCGGTTTCTCTCTAATCCTGGTAAAGATCATTGACAAGCAGTGATGTGGATTCTCAGATACCTCAGAAGCACTTCCAAAGTGTGTTTATACTATGGAGGTGGTGAACCTGTGTTGGATGACTACACATATGCAGATATGGCAGATGATCTTGATTCTAGAAAATCTACTTCTGGTTATATGATGACGTTTGCAGGGGGAGTTGTGTCTTGGTAATCAAGATTACAAAAGTGTGTTAATTTATCGACTACTGAAGCTAAGTACATTGCAGCAACTGAAGCTTCCAAAAAACTATTGTGGTGAAGAAATTCCTACATGAGTTAGGCCTTAAGCAAGACAATATTTGTGTTATTCTGTGACAGTCATAGTGCGATCCATCTCAGCAAGAATCCGACTTTTCATGCAAAGTCGAAGCATATTAAGGTGTGTTATCATTGGATACGAGATGCACTGGAAATGAAGTCATTTTCAATTGAAAATATTCATACTGATGAGAATGGTTCAGATATGATGATGAAGGTCTTGCTAGTGTCGAAGATGATATGTTGTAGAAAGAAAGCCGACATGGTTGAACAGTACATTCCCACTTGAGTCTTGAGGGGGAGATTTGTTGGGTGGACTCACTCCCCGAGTGGAACCCACCAACTTTATTATTATTATTATTATTATTATTATTATTATTATTAAAGAAAAAAAAAAGAAAAAAAAGGATCAAAGTGACATTATTTGTATTGGCCCATGTGAAAATAAAAAGGGATTTAAATATCCCTAAGGTACAAAAAAAAAAACAGCAACAGCAACGCAAGGAAGAAAAAAGAGGCACACAACGGCAATAACTAAAAACAGGAAGAAGAAAAAGGTTTGGTTACGGTGGTGGTAAGAAGTGTATAACAAACTTGCTCCGTTTGATCTACAATTTTGATAGGTTATATTTCTACCATTAAGTTTGTTATTTTAATATATATTTTGAGTATGAGAGTTACTTTGGAATACCCACTTTAGTGGAAGGTTATAAAGTTATTGTTATTGTTGATTGATATTCCCTATTGTTATTAGGAAGACTCTAGTGTACCAATTAATTATTATAGTTGAAGTTTTTACTAGACAAGTTCCCGTGGTTTTTATTCTCTCAATTTGATGGAAGTTTTCCACGTTAAAAATTGTGTTTATATCATATTTAATTTTTTGTCAATTATTATTGGTTTTGGAATTGTATTTTCTGTTTGACCATTTATCTGCACATGTGGGGGAATAATATTCCGCATTATTGAGATAGTTATCTCTAATTATCTCTGGTTTTTTCAAACACTTCCTACTCTTTGTCATAAATTTTAGGATCAAACTCTTAAGTGTGTTCTTAGTTCAACCTATTTCATTAATAGTATTGTGATAAGATCCAAAACAAATCATCATTGTCATCTTATTGTAAACACTATCAAGTTTGTCTAATTGAGAGAAAACTTTTGTGATTTGTGTAAATCTGTTGAGGATAAAAAAAATACAAGTATATAGTGAAGTGTGAAGATTAGGTTGAGAGAGTGTATTAATTCACATTGAGGGAATCATAATATTTATTTTGAGTGATTTCATTACCTTTATCTTTTATTATTAAATTGCATATTTTAAAAAACCACAATTCAAACTCATCCACGATTATATCCACTTCAATATTGTAGTTTAGAGACTAAATTGTCCCAATTTATTTTTGTTAGGAACTAATTTAATTTAATGCAGGGGACCAAAATATTCCTTCAATTTAATAAAATATTAACCCGTTGGATTAAGCGTCATTTATACTAGTGAATTTTAATAGTGAGGTGTACTAGGGGTGTGGACAATAGTTGGTTGGTCGGTAAGGGGCCGAAAATGCTAATCCGATCGGAAACCGCAGCTCCTTAAGCTTTGTCCGTTCCCGACCGTTCAAGAACAATCGGTTATCTCGGATGGCGGTTGTTTTGGGTGGTTTGTTTGGAGTCTTCTAAGACTCAGTGTCTTAACAAACCAAAATAGAACATAGAAAAGAGAGAAACAGGAAATAAATTAAGAGAGTGGCTGCAGCTCGCCGGTGACAGTTCTGGCAGGGTGGACGCTTCTGCATGTTGTATAATCTTCAGGACAGTGGGTTTAACGCTTCCATCATTGATGGTGATCTCTGCAAGATTGAAGTGGTTTCATATTTACCATGTTGATGGTGATCTCTTCAAATCTAGAACGTGATGAGAAAAAAAAACTGCAAATATGGAGAGAAGGGAGAAACAATGTTTAAACTACATAGCAATAGTTGTCTAAAATATCATGTCACCTACTTTAAAGTGTAGGTGATATCTAAACTTAAAGTTTTTCCTACTTTAAAGTGTAGGATTATTTCATCACTTTTCATTCATTCTATTAGAAAAAAAAATCTTTTAATTTTTAATACAATAATCAATTGTACCACTCTAATCAATATAATAATTTGCATTACTTTCATATTAATATTTTTCACCCATGGCACACAACAAATGCTTTATTTATAAAAAAAATTGTCTCTAAATAAATAATCTTCTCAAACTTCTTTTTTAAACTACTAATATTAATATCAGATTAACTTTTCAATTGTACCACTTTAATTTATGGTAACAATAAAATTGTTTTTTTAAGATGATTATATTTAAACACCTCTAATTCTGAAATAAAAATTAACACTTCACTTTCTTTCTATTGAATCACCTTAACATATATTATTACCACATATCACACCAACATTATTTTTTTCTTAAAAGAATAGATCACTATTATGCCATACTCTTTTGAGAGTGGCAGTTGCTGCCAAACCCGAGGTGCGAGCTTAATCAGAGCGGTCGTTGATATAAAGTTTGGTGATAGTATCAAATATTCAAATAAAAACTTTAGAGACCGAGGAGGAAAAAAAAATATGTGGTTCACACTTGCGTTAGTTGATATACTTTTTTTGAGAGAAAGTTATCTAGTAACGGGTGTCCAAAAATATTTTTGATTATTTTAACGGAGGGATTACAAGTTAACTCGCCCTTAAAGCCATCACAATTCACGAACCTATAGTAACCTCGTCCCCATATTTGTCCTTTTTTTTTATTTATCAATATCACACTATACGTGATTGTAAAATCTTCCACGAGTTGCTCGAGGATACATTAAAAAACAAAAATTTACAATAACCATATGTTCTGATGCCAGTGGGACCAAGTTGAGTAGTATATCTCCACCACCTCTCTTTCTCCTTCTAATTTCAGAACAACACAAACATACCTCACGAGATGAATTTCAATGAGAAGGAGACAATTATGAGGGTAATAGAACAGAGTGAAATTGCACCACCACAAGGTTCAGTTCCATCACCAACAACTATCCCCCTCACTTTCTTCGACATTCCATGGTTTTATTGCCACCCTATTCAACGTATCTTCTTCTACCACTTTCCACACCCAACTCAACATTTCCTCCAAACAACACTTCCTATTCTCAAACACTCTCTTTCCATCACCCTCCAACATTTCTTTCCCTTTTCCTCCAATCTCATCGTTCCCTCAAATTCCCAAAATACCCCTTACATACGTTACCTTAATGGTGACTCTCTCTCCCTCACCGTCGCTGAATCCACAGCAAACTTCAATATCTTAACATCCGATGCACAAGACGTTCAAAATTGGCACCCTCTTGTTCCAAATTTACCCTCACCTCGTACCGAACAAAACGGTACACGTGTCATCTCTCTAATGTCTATTCAAATCACCATCCTACCAAACTCTGGATTCAGTATCTGCCTCGCGTTTAACCACCTTGCTGGCGATGGAAAATCACTTCATCATTTCATGAAATTTTGGGCCTTTATTTCCAAAGCAAGAGCAAACAATTTTGAAATTGAACACTCTTTGTTGCTTGATCTTCCTTCTCATGAAAGAGATAGAGTTAAAGACCCAAAGGGTCTTAAACTCACTTACTTTAAACAACTACAAGACATTGTATCAGAAAAAATGGAATTCGCAGGTCTTGTTCAAGATGATAATGATGCTAATAAGGTACGAACCACTATAGTATTAAACAATGAACAAATTCAGAAATTGAAGAAATGGGTTAGTGTTAAATGTAAGGAAACAATACAACACGTGTCAACTTTTGTTGTTACGTGTTCTTTGATTTGGTTTTGTATGATAAAATCAGAACAAAGAAACAACGAAGGTGATTGCGTTGTAGTTGATGATCTCTGCTACTTTGTGTTTCTTGCGGATTGTCGCGATTGTCCTGAATTTTCAATACCAAAAAATTATTTTGGAAATTGTCTTGGTTCTTATACTGTGGTCGTAAAAAGGGATGAATTAATTGGAAAAAATGGAATTGTTGTGGCCGCAAATAGTATTGAAAGGAAGATAAGAGATTTTAAGAGTGATCCTTTGCTAGGAGCTGAAAGATTGATGTCTGATTATAGGGAGTTATCGAAATCCAATAAATCAATTTTAGTGGTTGCTGGGTCGCCGAAATTGGGTGTTTATGAGACTGATTTTGGGTGGGGGAAGCCTAATAAATCTGATCTAGTCCATCTTGATTCTTCGGGTTCGATTTCTTTATCTGATTGTAGAGATGGTGGTAGTGGAATTGAGGTTGGTTTGGCTCTTCACAAAATTCGAATGACTAATTTCATCAACATCTTTCAGGAACAAGTTGATAATATTTGTAGCATGTGAATTAAACAAACTTCGATGATCCTTTATTGTCTTTCACTTAGTTTATTGTTTTATGGAGTCTACTGCACTTTAACTTTACATTCAAAACTACTACATCCCATTTTTTTTTAATAAACAAATTAATTAATGAAATTGTAAGGTCTATCAAATTGATAGTTAAATTTTACAAATCAATAAATACATCATTGTAATTGTAAAATATTAATCAAAATAGTTTATATTTTAATTTTTATCTTTAGAGACTATAATGTGACACATTGATTGAATATGTGATTCATCTGCATTTATCTCATATAAATGTCATCACAACATCAATTAATTTTCTTCATGGATTAATTTATCAATAATTATTTCATGCATAATTACAATTACTCACAAATTTGTCTTTGAGATGACAAAATTTTATTGACAAATTTGTTCCCGAGAAGATGACAATGTGAGATCAACGTTGATAAATCACATATTCAATTACAGTGTCATATCAAAATATCTGACGACAAAAGTTTACTTATGAACACTTTTGATTAATATTTACAATTTCGGAGATGTATTTGACAATTTGTAAAATTCAAAGATAATTTGACTAATGATTATAATTTCAGAGATCAATTTACCTATTTACTCCATTTTTTTTTTCTCTTTTGGTTTATAGTTTTTTTCTCCTCTTAGTTTAGGCGTGCATTCTACTTTCATTTTTCTATGTTTGTTACTAGTTTTTGGTTCTCTAAGTTTAGGCAAGCAATCAATTTTATACAGAGTTACGAGCAATCCATTTTTTTGTTCTCTAAGTAAGCTTATAATAAAACGAATGAAAACATTAAAACTACATAGTTTTAGTTTTTAGGTATAAAATATTTGTGTTGGTTGATTTTTAAGATTTTTGTTATCGTGATAAGAAAACTTGGTAAACAAAGAGGATGTTTCGATGAAAGAAAATGATATTGCATACGAGAAATTGATTGTTATGAATTTGTTTAATTTAAATAATTGTTTTAAAAGTGAATTTTAAAATTATCAAATTGTATAATTTGTTTTTTTATCAACTCAATAATTAATAAGATATCACATTTAGTTAACTATTTTAAAATACTTTTTTCCTTGATTAATTTGTTTGTAAAAATGAATTTGAAAACTAACAAGTTTTACACGTGTCGTAACAACATAATGATACAAAATATCTCACAACTGATTCACTCTTAAATATTCAATTATATTTTATTTTTAGAAGATTTAATATTTTTTGTTTGAGAGGGGATCAAATTTTTTTTACCAAAGAGGGGAATCAAATTTAATATATAATTCTAAATAAAGAATTAAGACAAAAGAGAAAAAAATGATAAAGAGTATATTAAGATAAAAACAGTAGTAAACAAATGAGGTTGGAGCCCATGTTGCAAAAAAGAAAAACAGAAGTAAAGTCCGTTTAATGAAATATGGCCTAGTTTTTTTTTGTTGAATTAATTCAAAAAGCAGCCGTAGAAAACTAGAAAGGACAAAGGTTGGCACTAACTTGTCTTGGGTTAAAGGTAGATGGAGGGAAGAAAGAAGAGGAGGGGGAAGTGAAGTTTTTAAAATTTTAGTGTTTGGTTCAATTTTTAAATGGAGATGGGATGAGAAAGAATTTGAAGAAATCAAAATTAACATAAAAACCATTTAAATTTTCAAACAAAAGTAAAATAATTAATCTTAGTCTCGATGCTTTCTTGTCTAAAGAAAAAAGTTTTGATGCTTTCTATTTGATCTTAAAAGGGAAAAAAGAATAAGAAATTGATTAACTCCAAAACTTTATTATGATTGCCCATGCCCATTTCAAACAAAAGCCCCATGCCCATTTTTCCTTCAATGACAAAATCGTATGAATCCACGCATCTTGAGAAACATTATATGCTCAACTATGAAAGCATTCCATGTGTTAAAACAATTATACGTCCTCTTCATGTAGATCAATGCATGCTTCAAATTCTGACTAAAACTATGAGTTTTATTTTTATATAGATGATTCATATACCTTAAAGCATTTTTGTTTATATGCCAAGTGCACAATCTATGGACTGTTTATGACATAACTAAAGAAATAGCTTTAGCCATTGCAACATCTAAATATGTTCGAATAGTTTTAGGTTTTTCTCCATACATTGCTTTGATAAAGATTTCAAATAACCATGGAAAAAAGTGATTGTTTCATCATGTAACAATGTTGCCCTAAAAAGAATAGTTTTGTCTCTCATTATTAAGTCAAACAAATACTCTTAATGACCGATAATCTTTATTTATTTTGTATGTGGTGTCAAAAGTGACCACATAACCAATATATTTAGGTTAAAAATAAATAAAAAGACATTTAAATTTTTTCAATTAGGTAAATTTTGACACTTTATTTGATTAAGATTTTTTTATAAATAAATTGTGATTATAAATAAATAGTGGCAATGTGTTATAGCATTGACTCACATATTGTTGTATTTATCTCATTCCATTTATGTATATGGTCCACCACCTTCCACGATTGGTAGGTGGGTTAATTAAACTAATCTATGTCTATACTAATATCTATAGTTTGAGGTGAAAATAAGTCACACCAATTGGTAACTTGACTTATATTAAGTTCAAATTAGACCAAATTTTTTCTTGAAAACTTTTGTTAGTTTTTTCAAAAGTCTTATTAGCTAAAAATGTAGATTAGATATTACTAAAAAAAAAACGTTTGAGGCCTATCAAACCGATCTATTAAAATAAACATAAATAAACTTTTGTTATTATTATATCAATATTTTGTGTTAGATCATTAATTTTCCATGCTTTTCTATAATTAATGGTACTACTATAAAATATAGTTGAAGTATATGTTATGTAAAGTTAAATTTCTAAAATATTGTGCTGTTAGTTTATTGAATGAAATGTTCAATTACACAATTAGAAGAAGATAATACGAAAGTTTATACTAGACTTTAAAATAAAAAAAAATAAAAAGCTAAACTCAAGCATAAAAATAAGCATATGATAGTTTTATAATGGAAAATCTCACCAAGGTTGAGGATTAAATATTCTTAAGTTTGATAAATTATTATAAATTGTGTGTGTGATTCTATTACTCTTAACTCCTTAATTCCTATATCACTACTCACTAACTTAATAATTTGGTTTCAATACTAACTCTGATGAACATTGTGAAATTTAGCTTTCACTTTGTGCAAGAGTTACCTTCCCTGTAAAAATATGACACATAATGAAAGACAAACCCCTTCAAAGTATGTAAGCAATTAAGCTAGCAATTATGTAACTTACAAAGGATGATTTAAGGAGATTTGAACACTAGCATCACCAATTGAGAATCACTTTCCAAGCATAACCTCTGCCAATCACAAAAGGAAGAAATTTCAATAAAACCAATAAGCTCGACATGAAAATGGCAGGGCCAAGACTACATTTTGTTGCACCATCCAAATTTCACTTGATTTAGTAATGTCTAAAACTTAAGGCGACCAAGACCACTGACATATATTATAAATGGAAGTTATACTACTATGACCAACTGCAACCTTCAAAGTATTACTATGCCAGTTCCAAATGTGACACACAAATGGACAAGAACAAAATAAATACTCTATGTTTTCACCAGCAGCATGACAAAGACTACACATACTAACCAACTAGCAACCACGGCTTCAAAGAATATCATATTTAGGAAGTTTATCAAGAAACAACTTCCAAGAAAACACAAACTTAGAGGGAGGTATCGTAGCATGCCAAAATCCATTAGACCAACCAATCATCACCATGTGACTTAACATATAAATAAGCATCCTTAAAAGTAAGTACCCCTAATTTACAATCAATTAACATAGTAGGGGATATGAACATTTTGCAATTCTATAACCTACAACTTTCATGAAGACACTAGAACTAAATTCGAACTCAAAAGAGGAAAAAATGCAGTAAAAGTCAGACAATAGATCTTGTGCGTTGGAGCGCAAATACCTGCTTCATGAGCGCATTTCTATAGTATTTTGTCGATATGCTTCTGTCAAGGAGCACTGGACCGCCCCTAGCTTGCGCTGGGGTGCATGACGTGCGATAGAATGCATAAAAGTGCATTTTTTTTCACTTTCTAGGGGATCTTTTTTGCTATTTTGAAGTTCGCATACTTGTGCTATAGCAGAGAAACTCAGAGAAGGCTGGTTCTAACACCATTGAAGGAGTTTTATCATGAATCTTTCTTGGAATTCTTCTTTAATCTCTATCTTTTGTATCTTTGTTATAAGTAACCTAAACTCTCTTTGTTATGAATGATGAAATAAGATGAAACTCTTATTTGTCTGATTTGATTTCTAGTTATATGAATGAGTTTATTAAATAATTTTTCTCATATCTGTGTTTAATGTTTTTTATTGTTTGATCAACTTTAAATTGTTTTACAATTAATATTTTGAAACGGAAGTGGACTTTAAAAATGCTTGAGATGAGAAATTCATCATATTGTAATTTTTGATTAAATACAAGTCATAAAATTAATTGAATTATTTGTAGAGACAATAATTTTTGTTTTGTCACTGAGAAACTAGAGTAAGAATAATAAAAAAAAAAATTTAATATAAAATATAATAATATAAAAAACCGCTCATTTAAAGAATATTCTTAAATCAATGGTAACACGTGTGCATTTACCGAGGCGCCAACAGTTCAATCATTTGTTAATTAATTCGATTATATACATGTCCCAATTTGGTAAACATTAGCGCGTCATCATCATGCAATATTCTTTGAAGCTATGGAGAGCAGCGTGATCGTCCTACGTGTAGCTCAGCCATGCACCTCGCACACAACTATTAACACAACAAAAAATATTGACGAAACAAAGCCATGCAAGATTCAAAGTTTGTTGGTGTTTTGATAACCTCACAACAATAACATAACAAATTCACACCATAAACATATACTACTATATTATTCAACTAATTAATTAGGAGATGGATAGATTGCTATATTTTTAGGATATAAAAGTCGCTGCCAAGTATTCAATTTCACTTAAAGAATTGCAAAAATACACTAAATAGATCTTATCTTATCATTTAATTTGAAACTCTTAATATATTTTCTTACATGTAGGACTGAATAATCTGGAAGTGATTCAAGTGATCCAATAGTAGTAATTTGATAACATGTAACCCAATAAATCTTGAATAGACTCTGATATCATATTAAAATTTGGATTAATTCCATAAAAGTGATTTGTAGGATAAAGATTACTCACTAACTTTAAATATTTTGTCACTCATTATTTTATTCAATGTTTTATTCAATTCACCAATAAATTAAAATATACATTTATCAAGATATGGTGACGCATGAATGTTATTCAGGCCTCCTACAACACAGAGATTCGGTTTGTGTGGATTAGATCTAGATACGGTCGATAACCATGCACGAAACGCAAAGGGAAACCATGCATGCATATACTTTTCTAAAGCGTTGACGTTCATATATTTTACTCCCCATTTAACAAGGGAGAAATTTTATGGATTAAAGCAATAGTAATGACCATTTTGCAAATATTTTTTATGGGATATATGAATTCCTTTTCCTTAAAGCTACCCAAATTCAACTCTTATTACACTTAAGAGGACCACATTAAATAATACATTTGTTCTTAACTATAAGCATTAATTGACAAAAAAAATTGTCCTTTAATATAAGTTTATTTTTAATTTACTAGCATTTATTTTTTTTTATAAACATAACCTTAATTAATACTACTACTTTGTCTTAGAATATAAAAAGTTATTATTGAATACATCAATGCATAAATGATATTTTAGTTATTTTCTATACAAAATGAACACAATATTAATTGCACTACCAACGTTTTTTTAATAAGAGTGAAATTTGCAATAAAGACTTACATTTAGGGACAGAGGTAGTAACATATAGTTTGAAAATGAGTTTATAAATGAGAAACATCATTTATTTTACATGTCAGTTTTTGTTGGAACTTAAAGTGTAAATTGAAAAAAATATAGTCTCACATTGGAAAGTTTTCACACATTAGTTAGCTTTCAACTCTATAAAAGTTCCATATTGGATAGTTTACACACATGAGATAGTTTTCATCACTATATAAAGAGTGTCAAACTCTTGTGAAAAACACATCAAAGTAGGATGCAATTTCCAATTTGTTTTTCTTCTCCTCCTTCTGCTTAATGCATTTATGAGCTACTTCTCCATTTTCTTTATGTCCCTTCGATATTTTTAGAGTTGTCATTATACCATTGTCCTTTTGATTTTAGAGCAATTTTTGTATCGTCGTCCCTTCAATTTATGAGTGGTCTTAGTACCATACCTCTAGAGTGGCCATTATAGTTATATTGAGGGTGTAATTCTATACCAATTTTCTACAGTGCATTAGAATATCGATACAATTTTTAATTGGGCTATTTTATCCTAAGGATGTCATAGTTGATAGTCTACTTGTACAATTTTGAGCAATGTCGCGAAACGTCTTAAAGAGAGCGACCTAGTTCGCGACTTATCCTAGTAATATCTTTGGTGACTAATTTTTTTTTTTAAAACAGTTTTTCGAAACTCAAAAATATGGAACTTTTAAGACGTTTTGTTCTGCCATATATGCCAAAGAGATTTTGGGCCTAACTCTACTGACATCTTTATGAAATATGACATTCTAGTGGTTTCAGAAATAGTTGAACAAACATAAAACTTTTATACATCCATTATGCCAAATCTATGAAAGTCGAATGTTTGTCATTGGACGATCAGTTGATGAGGGAACTGCGTTTGAGAAGAGTTTTTTAAGTTCAAAACAATAGCCATATGTTCAAATCTACGAGTATTCAAAAGTCAAAATTACGCCTACTTCTCATCTCATTTAAACTTTTTCCCTCATATAACCATCCACAATGGACAAATTCCCTTTCAAATCGAGAAATAGTGAGGGCATCATAAAAAGTCATGTCCTCGTGATCAAGAGCACTGAAAGCAACAAACAAGGCAAAACAGAACATCAAAGAAGTAAGAGATTCTAAAGATTACAAACTCGATTAGATGATGGTGCAAATCTTCAAGAAGCTTTGTCGTGTTTGGATGCATATCTATGGCAAAAAGCTATAAACGGCGAGATAAATGCCCTAAAGTCTAACATGATCTAACATTTAGTATATTTTCCTCATGGTTGCAAACTGATAAGTTATAAATGAACTTTGAAAAAGAAACTAAAACTCGATGGACTGTTGATAAATACAAGACTTGCCTTATAGCCAAATGTTTTAGACATAGAGAAAATATAGATTTATCATCGGGCACTAGAATTACATCCATTAGGGTACTAATTTCCCTTGCTGCAATTCATAACTTGGTGGTTTACCTAATGGATGTCAAAATTACCTCTTTAAATGATGACTTCGAAGAAGAAATCTATATGGAGCAACCTGAAGGTTTTGTGATTCATTTACAAGAAAACAAGGTCTGCAAGTTAGATTAGTATCTATATGGTCTTAAACAACATGCTAAACAATGACATGAAAAGTTTGATAACTTGATTATATCGAACGAGTTTAAAGTGAATGAAAGTGACAAATATATTTATTAGAAATCAAAAAATGGCATTTGCATGATCATATGTCTCTATGTAGACGAATTTCTCATATTTGATTCAAACATTCATGTTGTACATATTGTGAAATCATTGTTGTGTAGCAACTTTTATAAAAAAGACCTCAGAGAAGCGAATGTAATCCTTGAAATCAAGATTACTAGGTCATAAAAGGGAATTTTTATTGATTAGTCTCACTATGTTGAAAATATCTTAATGAAATACAATTATTTTGATTGTAAGACTATTCAAAAGCACTAGTGAAAGTGTTAGACAAACTAAATACGCAAGTATCATTGGCAGCCTCAGGTATGCCACTGAATGTACTAGACCTGACATTGCTTACGTCATGGGACTATTGTGCAGGTTTACTAGTTTGATGCTACTTGAGAAACTTTTTTTTAAAAAAAAATTCAAGTGGGGGATTGTTGGAACTCAAAGTGCGAATTGGAAAAATATATAAAGTGTCACATTGGTTAGCTTTCAACTCTATAAATACTAAAGTCTCGCAATGGATAGTTTACACACATGAGATATTTTCCATCACTATATATAGAGTGTCAAGCTCTTGTGAAAAGCACACCAAAGTTGGATGCAATTCCCAATTTTTTCTCTTCTCTCTCTTCTGCTTGATGCACTTTTGAGCCACTTCTCCCTTTTCTTTTGTCCTTTGATATTTTTAGAGTAGTCCTAATACCACTGTCCTTTCAGTTTTAGAACGATTTTCGTTTCGTAGTCCCTTCGATTTATAGTGGTCTTAGTACCATACTTCTAGAGTGGTCATTATAGTCATATTTAGGGTGTAATTCTAGAGCGATTTTCTAAAATACAGTAGAATACCGATACAGTTTGTAATTGGGCTATTTTATCTTGGGAATGTCATGGTTGATAATTTGCTTACATAATTTTGGGCAGTACCGCGAAACGTCTTAAAGAAGGTGACTTATTTCATAACTCAACCTAGTAATATCTTCCGTGGCTAAAAATTATTTTTTAAACGGTTTCTGAAATTTAATAAACAACAATTTTGTTATGATTTAAACTCTGTTAGACTCAACCTAAATTTTAATATAATATTAAAGTCTATTCAAAATCTTCGATCATTTTGAATCAGGTCACTCGGATCATGCTCCCTTAGAAAATTGAAGGTGAGGAAGTGTGTTAATTAAAAGTCACATTGAATGTAATATGACCAAAAAATGAATATAAATAAGACAAATATCCCTAATCTTACAAATCGATTTTATTAGAATTGAGTTATACCAACCCAAATTCAAATACTTACCGCATCTCATAGTCAATGAAACATTTCTTATTTTTGTTTAATACAACTGAAAAAGTTTTGAAAAATTAATAACAGTATGTGTACCCTTGTCAAGGCATCAAACAAGGAGACAAGCATATAAATCATTATTACTTTTTTTTAGTCTAAATATCCCTATAAAAAGTTAGAGATTATTCAAGATGTAGAGAGTGATTTAATTAAGAGGCGGACCTCTTTCAATATATGTTCTTTAATATATGCACAATCGTAGATTCGACCACATGTAATTTATTACTCTATTTGTCTCAAAATAATCAACTTGTTTAATCATTTCACCCATATTTAAAAAAATAGAGAGAAAATAATATTTTTACTAATTTATGAAAATCAAATATTGATATTGAATTATCAGTGATTCGTATTTCAAGTATTGATATACTTTTACTATGTTTTATTTTGAGATCTCCTAAATTATTGTAATTGATGTGATCTTTGTTGAAATAATATTATTTTTTATAAGATTTTATTATTTTTAATTTTCAGATTAATAAAATATATAGGATCATAGACTCATGATCACATGAGACAAGTATAAATTTAAACTTTTTTTGAAGTGATAAAAATATTGTTTTGTGGCCTTACCCTTACCCTTAGATTGCTTGCATGATAAACAAATTTCCTTAAAATAAACACCATAAACAAATTAATTAAATATATATATACGACTCTTCTGGATTATTCTCTATGTGTACGTGGCAAAAAAGACCATATGTCTACAGTGAATTACAAGGACTTCACATTTAGCAAGCAATATCAAAGTGACATCAAAGTAAGTAGTTTATTAGCTTTCCTCTTAATTTGTGCTGGTTGTAACTTACAAAACAGGAGCAAAAATCGTTTGAGATCTCAAAGCAAATATAAAAGTATTATTTTTGAGAAAAAAACAAAAACTTAGAAGAAATGATGAAATAAAAAACCATTTGACTTATAAATTCCCACAATGTTAGATGGAGGGTTGATGAATTTTGCCACCTGATTTTCAATGGATTTTGAATTGCAAGGATATGCTAATACTATAGATGAAGCAACCTGCATATTGCTAACTAGCTTAAAGTTTATATGTGAACACATGAACTGTGTATAAGGAATCGTTGACTTCTTTTGTGGAATAAGAATGGACACATAGTCTTATAATTAAGCTAGTATTAAAGTTCCCTTTCGTAAATTTTTGGCCGTTTATAAGTAGACATGTGTCTAAGAATGTGAAGATATGTGTTGTGATTGACACATCATCAACCCCAATATTCTTGCATTTGACTTCACATTTTTTCCCAACTTATTACACTCAAAATCATAAACTAATCATTCGAGCATGATAAGATAAAATGCATAAAAAAAAATTCTAACATAATAAAAATTTAATTTTACTTTTTTTTAATGTTTAGAAAATTATTTCTTTTATGTATGTGATTAAACATTATTCATTTAATCTTATGATTATACAAAAATAAATCATCCAAAATAAAATGTTAGAAATATATATATATATATATATATATATATATATATATATATATATATATGATGTTTTAAATTTATACAATTAAATTCAAGTTAATTGTTCATAACATGATATGTATATATGTTTGTCATGATGCTCAATATATATAATATTTGACATTAAGAACACTTTTATTTTACTTCTTACAAAAATTTATTTGAAGAATTGAACTCTTGCAACAAATGATCTTTTATGTACATCAATCAAAAATCAAACTCATAAACATATATTTAAGATGTTCAATTATTTATCGAATTATGTTGGTTATATAATTTATTTTGTAAAGTATATAATAATTTAAATTTAATAGTTTAAAAATATGAATAAATAATTTTAAAGCCTAAATAATTCAAACGTTTTTATCAACAGATCACCTTCAAACAGAGCATAACGTAATGTAACAAAAAAAAAAACAGAGCATAAGATAAGCTGGAATAAAGAGTCCATAGAGCGTAAGGCAGTATGCATGATTGTTGTTATAGAAAAATACCAGTTCTTTTCTTTTTCATTACATAGCATTAATTAGTTCTGAGACATCAAAGGTGAATGGCTAAGTAATAAAACGAATAAATATGCATTTTGTTTCTTAAATGTAATGTGTCAATCTAGTTACTCGTATTTTCATAGCAATTTAATAATTTAGAAATATTGCAAGGTGTTCTAAAAAAAAATAGAGATAAGAAGAAGACAATAGCTATTAGCGATTGGAAAAATCATTCTAATACAAGTGAAAGTGAAGATGGTATTTTACACATGTGACTTCAATGGTAAAGAAAATAAATATTTAGAAAGAAGGTATATTATATAATTTTTGTTTAAAGATCAGAAAACCTGCATTTAAGGAATTTTTTTTCGTCTTAGATTAGGTTTATGTCCCTCTAATTTTATTTTTCTTTTTAATAAACTTTTAATTTAAAAAAAAATAATATCAATCAATTTATTTATTTTAGAAAATTTTATACTACAATTTTAAAGGCCAATATTTGTTTATTAAAAAAAAGTCGATATGTATCTCTTGTATTGATTTAATTGTGATGGATGTTTACAAAAAAAATATTTTGATGGAGAGATTTAATTGATTGATATTTTTAACATAAGTAATTAGATGTTAGTATATTAATTATTATGTTAGTAAATAATTATTATGTTAGTTTCTCGGAGTTTGAATTCGGGTCTTGTTTTTTACAACGCCTTCAATATTTCTTTAGCTCACCAACCAAATTATCTATCTGAGACATTGAATGATATTTTTTAATGAGTTAATACAAGTGTAAAAAGTTTTAGACAGTCAAAACATTATTAATAATCAAATGATTGTGATTAACTAACAATATAAAATACATTGACAATATATATATATATAAATTAATTTTTTTAATTTAATAAATTTAATGGATTAAATTGATCAATTAACAATTTTAAAGGCCAATTAAAATGTCTATTTATTCGTAATAAAACTCTAAAAAAAGGTGATAGTTAAATAATAAATTCATATTCTTTATATTTCATGAATAAATTTTTAATTGAGTCTTAGGTGAGATTTTAAACATGTGCATTATTTTAATTTGAAACTATCCTCTTCTCAAAAACAATAAAAAATGAAACCTGTTTAACCAACAATTAAAGTAATTTATTTTTGGAACCATAAAAAGTACAAACCATGAAAAAGTCGAAGTGTATAACCCATTTTTTCCCAAATGTTTGATATGGGAACCGAACCACCTTTACCACCCCTCCTTGCCCTCAATACATTTAAACCTAAGGTCAACCTCTAGTTGAAATTTATAATTTTTATTTTTTCAATGAAAAAGTCAGCCCCTCTACAACTATGCATTTTATCGACCTCAAACTCATACATTATTTTTTACAACTACGTAAATTAAATTACAAAAAATATGCAGCTAGCGTGTATAACAAATCAGATTCCTTCTACCTTATGATTCGTATGGTGCCTATGCATGCCAAGAAATCACATACTCCTGCGGACCGTAAATTAATGTTTAAAATTCATTAAAATTTTTAATATAGTAGTTATAGCTCGTAGGTTAATTAATTTTGTGAATTTGATTATTAGTCCGTCTTTTGATTTTTAGATCAAAATGTGAGAAGAATTGTAATATATTGATACAAATTATTATACAGATGATTTCTGGGATAAATATTTGTCCCTTATCAATTAACTACACATGAATGTTATTTACGAATCAATTACCTAAAATAGAGATGTTTATTTGGTTATTAGCATGCACATGTGTTTACAAGGTATTAATTCATGGTAAAAGTTTAACATTATAACATAAAAAAAAAAACATTTAAATTTCATTGGGACAATTATAAACTATGTATGTACAAAACAAATATTTATCAGTAATCAATTAATTAATTAAGAAATTATCATTCATAAATTAATTAGTTAAAAGATAAATGTGTATCTAATTAGTATGTATCTCTTGAACCTTTGAAGATAAAAATATAAATAGTATTATAATACACCAATTACAATTTACATCATAAGTTCTACACAAAACTAATATTTGTCACTAATCAATTAGTTAAAATATTACCCTTCACGGGTTTGATTATTAGTATGTCTTTTGG
>JBBPBP010000002.1:47837427-47849923 GCA_037974735.1 Cicer chorassanicum | reverse complement strand
TTTTTATTATTCATAATAGGAAATATTAAATAATTTTTACAATAAAATGAAAAAAAATATAATACTTTTAAACAACAAAATGATGTTTTTTTTCTTATGAAATGATCTTTTATAAAATAAAAAGGTCGACAAATAACTTTTTAACTAATTAAAATGATCGTTAATTTATTGATTTAAAGAATAAATGTACTAAAATAATTTAATTTAAGAAATACAATAGAAGATTTTATTCACCTTAAATGAAATTTTTATTTTATTTTAAAAGATATGATAAATTATACCATAATTAACTCACACAACTGTAAAATTTCGGTTCGAACCGAGATATGATGTTGAACTTAAAAATATCAATTTGTGAGTAAAAATAAATAAAAGGATTTATCATAGGGAAGCCGGAGACATGTATTCCTTTTGTTGATAAAAGCCTGAAATATATACTGAGTATATATTGAAAGTATTTATTAATTTATTAATGGCTTTCAATGTATACATTATGGCTTACATAGAGTATAATTTTCATAATTGATTATGTTCAAATTCAAGAGAGTAAGTAATAAGGCCCCTTTTTTATATTTTAAATATTTCAGGGCATTTGGAATTATTAAAGGAAATGTCATATATTTCCGGAGATAAACACTGATAAAACTTATGCTAAAATATATTTTTAGTCTTTAAATTTAATTTAATTTTTATTTAGAATATTTTTTTTTAATTTTTAAATTATATCATGTTTGCAATGTTAACTTTTAAGTTATAGTCCAGTTATGAAAATTTCATTTTTATAAGTTCCATTAAAAAACATCATGTGACAGTTATAATGCTGACGTGTACATAACAGTGTTGATGTGGTAAAAAAAGTTATATTTAATTTTTATTAAAAATAGAAATTCTATAAAAAAAAATTCTTAAAATTCTTCAAACTAAAAAAAAAATGAAATTTATCGTAGTCATTAAAATTTGACTTATTTACAAATGAGTCATTTACGTTTTTTAATTTTCTTGACTCGACCATATAAGTTATATTTTGTTTGAACTATTAGTCTTTCTTTTTCTTCATCATCTTCCATTGTATATCTATTGTTTCAAGTTGAGGTTCATGTTCAAACCTCTAAATATTTTAGGTTGTAGCTTCAAATTTGTTTTGTTTTTTATTTTGAAATTTTTGGGCTATTTTTAAGTTTATGATGAAGATTATGAAGGTTGATGATTAATATTTTAATTTGTGTTGTTGGAATAAGGAAGAACATGTAGCTTGAAACCTTAAACCCTTTCAATTGTGATTGGAGATCGATGAAGATGGACAAAGAAATCCTTGTTGAAACCTATAAAAACAAAATCAACAAATTAGTTCTTAAAACCTCTAATTGACATTTACAACTAGAAAAAATTATTCTTGATACTCATATAGTTGATTTCTATTTATTTACAACAACTCATTTTTTAGATCTTGTTGAAAGGATGGATTGTTTTGAGTTTTTCTCTAACTCACATGGTTTACATTTTTTGTTTTTCTATTGGAATTACAAATTCTGAATTTTAGATTTTTCAAAGATAGAGTGAAAGTGGAAAATGGTGAAGAGGAACATAAGGAAAAGATAGAAGATGAAGATTGAACATGAGTAAAAATTGACTTAAATTTAGATGATCATGAGTGTACTTTTCCAAAATTTAATAGATCAATATATGAATTATCTATGTTTATAACGTGTCACGTCAGCACTTTTATGTACACGTCAACATTGTAATCATTATATGACGTTTTCTAATAGAATTACTAAAAAATGACATTTATGCAACCATAACATAAAAGTTAACATTGTAAATATGATATCATTTAAAAAATCAAATCAAGAAGAAAGAAAAATTAAATGATCTAAAACTAATAGAACTAAAATTGTATATTTTTCTAAAAAATTTACTTTTCACCTTTGAATTCATCCGAAAAAAAATGATTCAGTTTTGAAGCTGTATATGACATCGTTAAATGTGTGCTGGCCTGTTGGGAGGTGGGGATCCATACTATTGTGCAATACACTGTGTGTAAGTATTGCATACGTATACCATGTATATAGTATCAAATAAATACAAAAATGTGCATAATTGATAATTTAAAGTACAATCATATTGGTATAGATTTTTGTGAAAAATATATTTATATGTGGATACATTGTTGAAATACGTTGCAGATGGACGGCACCAAATCCTTTTGACTTCAAACATATAACCTTCCTTTCTTGAGCTATAAAAACAGGGGTCATTGTGATTTGCATTAAAACAAATTACAAAAGTTTACTTTCTTCTAAATAGTTTAAGTGTTTTGGATTTAAGTGCACTTTTCGGCTACATCTTTTTGAAAATCATTATATTCATTCATTCATCTACACTATCTTTTTGAAATGGGAAGATCACCTTGTTGTGATAAAAGTGGACTCAAAAAAGGTCCATGGACACCTGAAGAAGATCATATGCTTATCAACTACATTCAAACTCATGGACCTGGAAATTGGCGCAACCTACCCAAAAATGCTGGTACTAATCTATATCAATTAATTTTATTACTTTTTCTTTATTTATAACGTTTTCTAATTCATTTTTTTTGGTTGAATACTATTATCATAGGTCTTCAAAGGTGTGGCAAGAGTTGTCGTCTTCGATGGACTAATTACTTGAGACCCGATATCAAGAGAGGAAGATTCTCTTTTGAAGAAGAAGAATCAATCATTCAACTTCATAGTGTCCTTGGAAACAAGTATGTGTCTCATTTTCTTTGTTTTTCATAAACTATACAATAAATATGTTTTTGTAGTTCAAGTTTAATTTTTTTTATATAGTGCTATATATGTTAATTTTCGACACAACTTGATTTAGGAAACTAAAATTGGCACATATAGTTTTGATCCATGTATTCAATTCGACCAATTAGGTGGTGTGAAAAGTTTTATACTTTGCTATTGTTGTTGTTGAAAGACTTATGCTAATCATTTTATTGTTTATGATGAATATTATAGGTGGTCGGCTATAGCGGCTAGATTGCCGGGACGAACAGACAATGAAATAAAGAACTACTGGAACACACACATTAGGAAGAGGCTACTTCGAATGGGAATTGATCCCGTTACTCATGCTCCGCGTCTCGATCTACTTGACATCTCTTCCATCCTTAGATCAGCTTTATTAGGAGGAACCAATCCAAATTTTCTGAACATATTAAGTGGTGCTCAAGCTTTGATGAATCCAGAGTTGTTAAAGCTAGCTACCCTGTTGAACTTGAAGAATGAAAATAACACAAACTTGGTTTCACAAAATCAACAACAAATCAATAATGTTGCTAATTATTGTACTCAACAACAATTACAAAGTCAAGTTTCACCACCACAAATTCAGTTTCAAATACCAACTCAAACCAACAACAATGTAGATAATGGCTTATCAAGCAATTTAATAAGCAACATGAGTTGTTCAAGTTCGGCACAAAATTCAAATCCTTGTTTTTTTGGGGAGGATTTGATTTCTCGACAATATTCAGAATTGGTACATTGTCTTAACGATACAAACAAAAGCAATATGGAATATGAATCTGTTTTGTCTACGCCTTTATCGACACCAACACCGTTGAATTCATCATCAACGTATGTGAATAGCAGCACAGAGGAAGAAAGGGATACATATTGCAGTGACATATTCAAGTTCGAAATTCCAGAGAGTACTCTGGACATTAATGATTTCTTGTAAATATGTGTGTAGTATATCGTTGTGTTTGTAAACTTCTAGTTAGTTTGTTTGCATATTCATTATTCTTATGTTATTTGATTTTTTTTGGAAGTTCAGAATAATTTGTTGTCGTGGTTGTTATTTTTTATTTGTAGTTATCAATGTTCTGTTGATAATAAATTTTCATTTGTATTACTTTATTAGTGTGACATATTTCATTTAAATTAATGTTTTTTCTTAATTATATTTTTATGTTTACCAAATAGCATGACATATTTGAAATGCTGATATGTATTTGGCAAAGCACTTAGAAGTATTAGAGCCTTATCTTGATCCTCTAATTTTACCTCAAGTTTTTCCAAATAATCAAGAATCTTGTTGTTGACAAGTTAAAAAATTGATTCAATACTTAGTCCGGAACATATTTGATATTCAATTTTCGTAAAACCTGAATGAACAATCTTACCAAATCAAGTTTGGAAATGTAAAATGTAATGGATTATGGGATGAATGATATAATGATTTATAAAAATGAGTTTCAATGCAATAAGACGTTTTAGTATGAGATAGAGATGGAATGCAATGGACTGTGGATGAAGAAATTGTAAACTTGACAGAAATTCAAGAACGCAGGATTTAGAATGCATGTTTTAAAAACAAACAAGTTGTTTGTGATAAAAATAATATGTGCATGGTTTTTAAAGAAGTGTTGCATAAATATAAATAAAGACAAAATCAATAAACATGAAATTAAAGAGCTGAAAAGTAAATAAGAAAGAAAAATACGAGGAATTAAAATGCAAGAATCATAAACAAAGAAAAGGAAAATTGCATAGAGTAAAGTGACATATTGTGAAATTTATGAAAAAATGGACAATCGTTTCAGTTAAATTTAGATTTCTGAAATTGATCGAGCAACCTCTAAAAAAGAGTTTTCTACGTCTACTTATAGAAAATATATGTAACGGCTAGTGGTATGACATGACCCACGTCATTAATTTAGTAAATGTTATTCTTCGACGCAACTTGAGCTTTTGCCAAAATAAAGACTTCGACGAGTGTTTCTGAGTTGCATATCTTGGTGCTAGTGACTTTATCTCTTTTGTTTCTCACATATCACGAAGTTCACACATTTTCACTTTTTAAAAACTTAAAAGGATTAACTCGATAAAAACAAATAACTTGAAGGATCAAATTAATGACACATTTAACCTTAATTTTTTAGGAAGAAGACTCATATTATCTATTTTGTATCGAATTTGATCAAATATTTATGCTCAAATACTTAAATGTCCATTTACGAGAGAAGGAGAGAGAAATATAAAAAAAACAAAAAAGATACATTTAATATTTTAATTACTAAATCATTTATTTTTCTCTCTTTTATAAAATAAACTCTAAAATACTTGAGGAGATCCAAACTCAATACAAACATCATTAATATTTTAATTAAGATCATTTAATATTTTAATACTGGTGTTGGCTTAATTAAGATCATAAAAGTAGAGAGCGTTAAATGCAGTTTTTCAAACGGATGTGTTTGTCCTTATTGAATATAAGTAAAAAAAATGTTACTAATTAATGTGATTATTATATAGTATGCATTATTAGAGTTAATAATTTTCTTATATGCATTAATGTGATTATTATTGTGCGTGTGAGTATTATATACTATGTGTTATGGAAGCAAGTAATTCTTGTATGATGACAAGCACAAATTTATATCATTTATGCACATACAAATGAAAATATGTAGAAAAGAAAAACATAATGTTTTACTATTATCATTGAAAAAAAAATAAATGTTTTGTATTTTGTGTCTAAATAATATAGATTTGTGCTTTGTGATCATACAAAAATTCCTTTACCGAAGCAGATAAAGAAAATAGAGGATTATTTTTTGAGGTGATTAGAGTATCTATTTTATTATTTATTACATCTTTTGCTCATAAAATATTTAATAAGATGTAATACACATTAGAAAAAGAGGAATTAATTATATGTTCAACAAAGATTGAAGAATTTGTAGTGTAGTTGTTCTTTTCCACTAAATTTGATTTTCCATATACAATAGTATATAGCTCGTGACAAATTGCTAACATGTGAAGTTCAAACTTCAAGTTGTACATAATAGTAGAAGGTGACACATGGAGTCATGGACAAACAAAAGCAATTATACACATTTTTCATCATGTTTAATCAAATTGATTTTATGATCCTTTCTACCGCCCACACAAAGAGAGTTTGAAGTTTGAAGTGTCACGTTTCTTACACACAACACAGCAATGAATAGCTGTCTTAAATCATTTTAAAGTTTACCTTTCTCAAAAGTGTATCCTTGTCGTTATATGCTCAAGTGGGGAACCAACGTTTAAACTTAATAAACCTTTCTATTTTCTTTTTCTTGTTGGCACATTTGTGGTATACACAACTAACTTATGAGATGATTGTATTTTATACCGTATTTATTCTCTCATACTTTTTCTTGTATTTACTTTTTCAATTTTAATTTAAAATTGCACTTATTTTTTAATAGTTTTTAATTTCATTCTATTGTTTTCATTAGTAGTGAAAATAGTTAAGGTTGAATAACAAGAGTTTATAGCTTCCGTTACATTCATGTAATGTTAGACTATTTTTTAAACAAACAAAATAACTTTTTATTTATTTAAATTTCATTAAGAAAATCGATTACAAATTACTGAAAAAGTCTTTTACAAAATCAAACTGAATATTTAAGTAATTATAAATAAATTTGTAGTATTATTGTGTTAAACTGTGTATTTTGTATTAAATCGTTAATTTGCTAACTTTTTATATAATTTAAACATAATAATTTGCAGCAATTTTTGATATATTTAAAAGTAAAATTATTATCCGTAACATTGACGTTAATATTGGTCATTTTACGTCTATTTATGATGGAATTTGAACTTTGTCCCTTGGATTGACATATTTAAATATATTATTATAAAATAAAGTTTAAATAGACGTCATAAAAAAATATAATTCTCTAAATGTCGTAATAAATATTAAAATAAAATTTAACTTTATTAACTATGTTAAATTATTTAGAGATAAGTAAAGTTACTAATTTAAAAAGTTTAATTTGAAATAATCTATAAATAGACATATAGGTCATACCAAAATTTTAAAATTATCAAATTTAAATATAAAAATAAGCATATGAGAGATAATAGATCGATAATAGATCGGAGATAAATTTTAAATTTAATAATTAGAGCAAATTTTTGTTTGTACAATATACTCATATTTGCAAAACCCAACTAGTTAAGCCTAATATATTTTCACCCTACTTTTCATCATATAGTACTCATCATATCTTCTATTTTCTCTCTTTTGCTTCTCTCCCCCATCTCTATCTTTCTTATGCCTTCGAAGTCTTCCAACTTTCCGCACAAATTGATTTACTTTCGTATTTGATGAGACATAAGGTGGTTCGACTCCTTACACACAATAGAAATATTGTCGCTTATCAAAATAAAAAAATTACAAGAAACATTGTCTTTACGGGGTTGAAATTAGAAGCATTATTACAAAGAATTTCCTTGGTTGTTGTTGTTGGAGACATTTAAAACACGAAAAGGAATCTTCTAATTAGAAGAGTGGAGGCATATAAGCATATGATCAATTATCACTTTGATTTGGACTATCCTTCTAGAAACAATAGAGCAACACATCATACACGACACTTTACAAGTTAATCAATACATATTGACTAATGTCTTTTGTATGTTTGCGTTCTCGATCCTTAGTCCCAAAGCAAAAAATTTATATTGACAATAAGAACATAAAAAGCAATAAATGTGGTGCCACGTATCAATCAATTTAATGAGATTGGTGACCTTAAAATGTATGTCGATTGCAATTGATATATAATACACTTTATTAACTAAATTAACAAACTTTAATTAATTTGTAATTAATACTAACCGTAACAACATTTAATAAACTTCAATTATATTATTAAATCTTTAATTATATATCTAACAATATCGCTACGGTACACTTTGACGTGCCTTACTTTCTTAACTTGTTTTCCTTGACGTAATTATACTTTTTTTTTTGTCAACCTAGACGTAAAGAACTTGTAGGACTTGAAGGAAAATTGGGGGCTACTCAAGCTTTCTCTTTTATGGCCCCATGATGCACCAAATACGCAAGAATAACGTCACCTATTCTTCTACCAAAAAGAGATAAAATGGGCTTCAAAGTTGCAATTTCCCATAAACCCAATTTGAGCATTGAAGTGAAAGTGATATCCAAATCTGTCAAAATTAATGGGTTGGTCTATAATTTTGTATTTTAACATGGGTTGGGCTCTCAAAAATAGCCTCAAAACAAATGTGAGAAGAGTCTACCATGCACCCTCACCTATCTATACCTCCCACCCTCTTAAAATGTATGAAAATGACATTTTCTTCCTTTTTAACCATTTAATTTTTTTTTGAAATACAAGTAAATTATTTTTCTCCATTTTCAAAAATTTGGTTAAATTTGAAAGTTTCAAAATGCAAATTTTTAATTTGTGAAAAATAAATTTGAAACTTTGGATGAATGTGAAACTTACAAAATGCAATTTTTCAAAAGTTTAATTTTTCTTTAAAATTTAGATAAATGTGAAATTTATGAAATGCAATTTTTCAAAAGTTTAAAAAAAATCCGAAACTTTGGATGATTGTGAAACTTCAAAAATACAATTTTTAAAAAATTCGAAACTTTGGATGAATGTGAAATTTCCGAAATGCAATTTTTTCAAAAATTAAAAAAACAAAAAAAAATTAGATTAATGTGAAACTTTTGAAATACAATTTTTTTCAAAATTTCTTTTAAAATAATCGAAATTTGGATGAACTCAAAACTTACGAAATGCAAATTATCTAGAATTTAAAAAAAAAATTGTTGAAATGTTAATAATTTTGAAAAATTTAACTATCAAATAGTAGGAGTAGGAGGTAAAAAATGGTAAAATGATATTTTCATATGCTTTTGAGGTGAGAGGTAAAGGTGATGTGATGATTGGTAGATTTCTCCAAAGGTGATTCTCCACCCACTCCAATGATTATTTAAAATGTTAAAAAAAATACTATTGAATTAAAACTTCCAATAACATCGTCAATTTCCTTTTTCTCTACAGATTAGAGATTTGTACTGCCAGATTTTGAGAATTCAGTAAAATCATGATATTGTTTGGAGGCATAGAAGCATCTTCCTAAAACAAAAAATCTTTAAAAATCACATAGTTTATTCAAACTAAAGCCCTAAATGTGATTAACACTTCTCCATAACCTTTCAAAAATGACATGAGTTTCGGTGTTCCATAAGTTTAGGGAATAACTTGTGTTTTTTTTTTTTAAGATACAGAAAGTTACATTTTTTTTCGTATGTATTGATCTAAATTATATATTTTTGTTTAACGGACTAGATATTTCAATATGTTAAACAATTTATCTAAAAAGTTAAAGACAAATTTTAAGGTAGACCAATGTTTTAAAAGTTATTTAAAACTCTAACGACAATATACATCATCTCTGAAAAGTATAAGTTAACATATCTTCTCGCCTTTACATCTAAAATAATAATTTGATTGGTTTCAATTTGACGAGTTGAGTTTTCAAAAACTTATTTATTTTCTCTTATTTTTATCAAAAATATATCAATAGAGTCATTGTCTCAATCATAAAAATTAAGAGAACCATTAATTTATTTTTTCATAGAATATCGTCAATTAGTGTTAGAATTTTAAATAATTTTTAAACACTAATTTGCAATGACCCTAACTTTGCTGATGTGAAAAATCCAAAATCAGCAAAATAGTCACGTGTTAGTCCTTTAAGTTTATTTTTCTTATATTGATTTATTATGTAGTCCCTTAAATTTATTCTTTTCATATTGGTTGTTTAAATTTCTTTTCTTATATTAATCTTTAAAATCTTATAAATAAATAAAATTCGTACATCTTTCTCTTCTTCGTCATCTTCACCATATTCAAAATAAAAGTTTAAGATGATTTCTTAGTCAACTTTCATCATCTTAAAAAAGAAGCAACATTGAAAATAAATATCAAATACATACTACATAGTCACCGCCTTTATTATTTATGCAAACAATTGCACAAATACACCCCTGATCTATTTTGGCATGATTAAGATCTCACCAACCTTTACCTATCAACCACAACCAGTCTAGTGTCACCCCTGCAAAAATACCTCCAAGTAGAAATAACACCAACAAGTTTCCCAAGGCATTTTGTTCAGGACCCTACAATAAATCAAAACATGAAATATTTATGTGCCTCAACTTCAATAGGTTTTAGCATGACCCATCCAACATATATATAGATGCCTAATTAAGGCGAATTTAAAATTTTATTAAATTAATGTAATCAATTTCATGCTATATTTTTTTTTTAATATAACATTGAATTAGTCTCACCTTATAACCTTTGGGTGCAGATGTCATAACACAAACAGTGAGATAGCCATTGGATAGGCCCAAGAATGATGTCAACATTATCATCCAGCCCTGGTCACCATACTTTGCAGTGAAATAAAATGCTGGAACAAGTAAGAAACGACATACAATTGCTACCGTTGTTAACTTTCTTGACTCCATTTTCAATATTTCAAACAGTGGGATGTATCTTCCTATTAGATCTCCAGCATTATACATTGCAATCAACACAAGCGCATACCTTCAAAATATTTTAAACATAACTGCTTCAGTGCTACATGTAATTACAATATACACATTACTAATCTATTTTATTGTTTTGTGACTTGATTTTAATTAAGGAACGTACAAATGAATGGAAGAGTTAATTTTTTCTTGAATAAAAGCTTGAACAAGAGAAGTAAATAATATGTGTTGTAGTCACTCTGTTCCATTTCCTTGGTAGTTTAAGTCTAAAATTTAAATCAGATATATAGATTTTTCAAATACAATTTTTATTTATATTTCATTTTGGATTAAGTAAATCTTCAATTTTTAATAGAGGCATTGTTTTGAAACAAAAACAAGTATTAAAACTATCAAATATTTGAAATAGAGGGAGTAATGAACATACCAGGCTCCTAATTTATGTGCTCCAGTATCTTCAATCAGGAATCCAGGGAAAATTGATAGTGTCAATACATATATTAGGAACATGTCAAGTAAATAATCAATGTTTTCAAATAACAATTGCTTGTTTCCTTTTCTCTCTTGTTCTTTTCCAAAATCTTCATCCTGAAAAGAAAAAAAAAAGGGGGGGATGAGGGAAATTATTTTTGCATGATTAATGTGAATGTTAAACAAAGAGAAAATTTAAGATACATTGGAAAAACACAGAAAGAAATAGTACTTCTTTGAGTATTGTATGTATGCCACCAGCTGCAAGGTCAGCTGAAACAGTTTTTGATCCTTCTGATGCTGCTTTTGAACGGTAGTACTTCACAATTGGTATTTTGGGAAAAACAAATGCATAAAGAAGAACACATAGAAACTCAAAGAATGTTGATATGGCAAAGAATAGAACTGCAATGACAGTATACATAAGTGAATAAGAAGAAATTTTACAATATCTAAGTGAATTTTGAAGAAATTTTAACTTACTAGCTCCTTTCCGAAGACCATCCTTAGAATTCTCAAATGCTGCTTTTGTAATTAACCTTAGAGAAGAGGTTAATGCCCCAGATGCTGCCAAACCAGCAAGGAAGGACTATAACAATATAACCACACATTAAATAAATTCATTTGCTATAATCATCTTCTATTATACTACATCTCAATTCCTAAAATACGTGACATAACTAACTAAATAACGAGAATTAAAAAAGTTAAAAATAGTATTAACCGATTAAATTATGTATGCAGTCCTTTGTATTTGACTTATTTCTGATCATTTTTTTGAATTTCGGTTAAACTCTGTTAAAAAGAATTACTATCATTATCTTTTACCTGAATGAATTCTGGTTGCATGTAGGACAGGTCTCCCACCATTCCACCTTGAACATGAGCATCTGCAACTCCAAAGGAACCACTCATTGCACATATACCAATGAATGTTCCAAGTCCTCCTTTACCAGAGGTTGCTAAATTTATCTACAACCAAATTAATTAGAAAAACAATATCAAAATCATCCTTAATTTAGGGGAAAAAATAAAAAAAATGTATAGAGTTGAATATATAGGACTTACTATCAACACCAAGAAAGTGCTTATGAAAAAAAGTGAATAACCAAATAGGTTCCTTAATCTAGTATTGACTTTTGCCTCATTATAAGCAAGTATAGCAAGTGTTCCAACTGCAAATGGCTGATATACAAGTGTAAGCACTCTGGAAGGATGATATTTCTGCACAAGAAGACAAATTAATTAATTCAACTATTAATCTTGAATATTCTTGATCAAGATATTTCTAGGAGAAGCACAAAAAACTGAGTGTCAGCAATATTTTTAAAACAAGGGAAATGCTACATTTAAGTATTAAAGAATAAAAAATTTATATTAAAAATTTTGCATTTTATTTTTTTAAGATATAATTAATGTTTGTAGGATTTTGAACATAAATCCTACGAGCACATATTAGTATTATCCTTAAAATAAATAAAAAATTTGAAAAATATTTAATTATTTTTGGTGTTAACTTTTTGGTTCTTAAGAAAAAAAGATTGTTATAATTCAGAGTTCAGTTAAAGAGTTAACAAATTCTGGCCAAATATTATTTCAGCAAGATTTTAACTAAGCTAATAAAGTCTAACAAAATATTATTTTAGCAAGATTT
>JBBPBP010000002.1:47825839-47837269 GCA_037974735.1 Cicer chorassanicum | reverse complement strand
ATAATAATAATAATAATATTATTATTATTATTATTATTATTATTATTATTATTATTATTATTATTATTATTATCAATAATGTTGAATTTATTTGAAGGGAATAGACTCTCGAAACGTGGAAAATCCAAGTGTTTTGGAGTAGATATCCACGTTTAGAATAGAAGGTTTAGTAATTTAATCATTACAAATCAGCTGCACAAGATTTTTATTTAATTATCGTTATTATCCTTTGCGTTACGTTATCCCTTTGCTTCCCTCAATCTCAAACCCACTATTGAAAACGTCGTTTGATGACTTTTTATGATTATAATAATGCTTGGTTCTTATAATAATGAGAAGTAATTTTGTTTTCAGAATCAATATTTAACTGAAGCAACTATTTGTAACTTTTCATGTTGAGGTAGAATCAATTTTAACAAACTTTTGCAATTTTTTATGTGTGTATTTTATTCTTTTTGACTAAATATGTTAAATTAACAAAAAGTTGTTTATCCCAAAATAAATGATATGGGGATTTGGTTAAGACTATAATTTTCAAGTGTTTGTTGGTGGTCCATGGAATATGTTAATTATGCGGTCTAAAAAAACGGTTAAACGAGTATTATGAAATTAAATGTGTTTAAATATAAGAATTTTTACCGGAAACAAGTGACCGTAGAAATCTAGTATTGTCAACATACTGTTCCACGAAAAAAGACATCCATTGCCAAGAAGCCAGCAAACAACTATTGCAGCATATTTCCCCTATGAATGAAAAAAAGAAAAAAGAAATTAAGAAGAGAAGAAAAAAAAAAACTTACTTTGCATTCTAAAGCTAAACTAGTAATAGATCCAATCATAAACCTGAAGACGCGTTGGAGGCTCAATGTTGACCATAGCAGCCGTGGACTATTCTTTTCAATCAAAAGTTCTACAAGAAAATTAGACAACCTCAATGCAATGCTACACTGTGTACATGTTACTTTCAACAACAACAAAAATACAATATGAACATGTTACGTTTTTTTGTATACATAACTATAAATATATAGCTAGCTAGATACAAACCCACCCTGGCAACAGCTATGAATATTTTTATGACTTTTTAATCCTCGTACCATGTGCAAATCAATTACTAGTTCTCATCACCGTAAAAAGAAAAAAAAAATGCTGTAAAATTTCTGACCTTAATTAGAATGATATGAATCACATATATATATATATATTCTTGGGCTTGATTTTGTTGTTTAAATTTCTTTATATTTTTTTTCTCATCACCGGTAACAAGTAATTACATATTTGATATTAATGCATTTACTATGATAAATTGACGGAAGATAGACCAAAGACTTTTAGGAAGATAATACCCATTAGTAAAAATTAAACCCTCAGAAATCAGAAAAAATAAAACTGAATATGAAATTGAGTAGAAGTTTAAAGCCAATATCAGGGTGTCTTTCTTTCTTTTACGGTACGCTGGGAAACCAGAGTACTAAAGAAATTTAAATAGCATAATAAGCATCAAAATTGAGTGAAAATGATAAAGAAAATATTAGACAAAAAGAGGGAGATCAAACTTACTGTAAGGTACCACATTAGCGCTGAGAAAGAGAAACAGGAATGGGAAGAAGGAACTATATGTTTACTCTTCAGTCAAATAAATAAAAAAGACTATATGTTTATGTCTGATACGTGACTCGTTACTGTTTAATATCGATATATATAGAAATGATTATAAGGATTGTACCCAAAAAAAATGATATTAAGCATTATTAAAAAAATTAATTTACACATTTAATAATTTTAAAAGAATTACTAGAAATTTTTTTAAAAAGTATAAATTATTTCTATTTATCTACTATGATGAAAATCATTTTTTTTCTTCAAAATAATCGTCTATAAAAAGTTATTTTTATGAAAAATTATTCAAAACAACTTTTTATTTAAATAATTTTTAATTTTTTTTTAGATTTTGATTTTTTTTTAAACATGTAACAAATAAATAAGAACTCCTAAAATTGCTTAATTATATATTCATATAACAAACAATCTCATATTCAATCAATTTTTTTTATTAATTATATGTATTATCAAACTTTATTGGTATCGTGGGTGTCGTCATGGGTGTACATGTCTATATCAGTTTTTCTTATAAATACTAGTCTGGAATCAATAATAAAAAGAAATTAATGTATTTAGTATAAATAAATATCAACTAATCTATTTATATTTAATGTTATTATTCTAAAAATATATTTACAATATTTTTTAATGTGAGAAAATAATAAACATTATAATTAAGGTAGTTTAAAAAAATATTTGTAAAAAGGAACACAGGCAATACTTTTAATTTCTTTTATATCAAATTAAGAAAATTAAATATACTTAATTATTTTTCTGTTGAAAAGATGATAAATATTATTGTAAATTGATACACAAATGCAAAGAATCAATCGAATTTAATATTAATATTTGTTGATTATATTAAAATCTAAGCACTAATTACTTAATTATTATCTTTAATAAATGTAATAACTAGTATTAAATATTTAGATATTTTTATTATTTGTTTGGTTAGGCCGTGGCCGTGACCGTGAGTCAACTGTGAATGTGGAGTTGCGTAATCATTTTTTGTGATAAGATGTACTTCAAAACTCCAAATAATATATTATTTGTGGAGCAGCATTCGAGCACTAATAAGATATGCTTCAAAACTCCAAATAATATATTATTATTAGTTGTATTCAAACCATTTCAAATTGAAATTTAGAATCTGAATTCAACGTTTCATGATTTGTTTTCATACTTCGCTGCTGGGAGCGTTCACTCTATTGATAATAAGCATAAATCATAATTTATTAGTTAATGGTTGAAGATTTCATCATCACCCATAATATATATAATACTAACATATTGCATTAAATTACTAATATTTGTTATTAAAAAAATACTAATTTATCTAATAGATCTATATTAAGTTTGGGGAATGAGTTAAACTCTGATGATGTGATAGATCTAAATTCAACTCTTAATTGAGAGAAATATTTATATTTAATGTTTAACGTGTCAAATAATCTCTAATAAAGTAAAATTATGAAAAAAAATGAAAAAAATTATTATTTATTTCAATCGTGTATATAATAATTAAATAAATAAAGGCAAAGTTGGACATGCAACATCACGACGTCAACCATGTGAGCTACAGTTATCAACATAGTTAAATTGAAATTTTTCTAAAATATATTGACAATATCCAAGTACAAGATGTATTATGATAGAGAAATAAACAAATATACTCAACTATCTAATCAAATGAACAAATATACTCAACTATCTAATCAAATGTGGTAATACAAAATACAACAAACGGTTATGCTAAAATCTATATAGATAATAAACACCCAAGTATAAACTAATTGTCTAAATCTATATAGACGATAAACACCCAAGTATAAACTAATTGCAAATAGAAGTTATTTTGAAATAGGAATAAAAATTAAAAGTAATATAAATGATTTGTCCACCATAGACTTAGATCATAACTAAAGTTGGAAGACTTCACTTTTAATCACCATCAAGATTGGATCTTTAATTTTTCCATAATACTCGTCACATTTTAATCCTTAGGATTAAATCCTATTATTGCATTCTTTCCAAACACACGCCAAACAAATCAAGCACATGCCAACTATATGACTTGAAGGCTTTCTTTTGAGGCCTTATAAAACAAATAAAGGCTACAAAATTATTGAGAACACCAACACAAGCTAAAGAATCGACCTTAAGAACCTCACATCTTGCCAAATTATCTTTTGTCGGTAACCTATTTAACAAGAGTCTCCAAGAAAAGATAGAAACTTTCAGCATAACTTTCTTGTTTCAAATACCATCAATAAGATTCGCATCATTATCTTTCAAGGAATGTGACAAAGATTGGTATGCTCTTTTCACCGAATATTGATTATCTTTTTCAAGTTTCTAAATCCACATGTCAACCACGTTTTCCTGAATTGAAACATTAGCTAACATCGAACAACAAGCAACTAAAATATTCTCCTCCCATGCAAAAACATCTCCTCCAACACCAACCACTCCCACCAAAATCCCAGCCTAGCCATCTTTGCTTCCGAAACTTTTTTATTAGGTATCACCCCAAACAACTTACTATACCTCTCACACAAAGACCCCCTAACCAACAAAGGGTCCCTTCAAAAACAACTTATTTTCACCATTCCCAATCAATCTAAACAAATTATTTTTACATCAATTTTTCAAACCGGAAAACTCTCATTTTAGGATTGACGGGATGTTTTTCCACCATAACAAACAACTATTAGTCCCATATAATGTTTCCTTATTCACAAAACCACATATGGCTGATAACACCTTAAACCATAATCCCATTTCATCTACCCGCAACCTCCAACACCATTCACTTAATAAAACCAAATTAAATTCACGCACACGTCTACTCCTAAACCCACAATTTCTATCTAAACACACTTTGTCCTATTTTACCTTGTTTATTTTACGAGATTCCTCACTACCCCCCACACACAAAATACAGGTTTTAAACAACGATTGTAGGTGAGAGATGATACTTGTTTGTGCCTCGAAGAAGGAGAGAAAGTAAACCAGTAGAATGGAAAAGAAAACTTTGAGAAAAACAACTAGACCTCCCATGGATAAATTACAAAATTTTCAACTAGAAAGTTTCTTTCAAATGCTTTCAATTAAAGGTAACAAGAATGAAGATCTTCTTAGATTTCCTCCAATTGGAATACCAAGATCCTTAAACGAAGTTACCATGTCTTATAATTTAGCATACATGACGCCTCATGCAACCACAAGTTGTCCACATTTATTTCAACAAGCAAACTTTTGTAAAAATTAACTTTGAGTTCTAAAATAAGTTCAAAGAGTAATAAATTAGTCTTTATAGCTCTAACATTATACCCAATTTTTTTCACCCATGATCAGTGTGTCATCTGGAAACAGCAAGTGAGAGATTCAAAATTCAAATTATGAACCAACCTTATAACCATGAGAAAATACTGTGTTTACCGAAAATCATAACACTGTATTCAATCCTTATGCAATTATTAGAAATAAAAAGGGTGACAAGGGATCCCTTAACGCAAACCTCTTTAGACTGAATTCATTTGTCAATCTTTCATTAACTAATACAGAAGCTCGTGGTAAGCACACACATTTCATCACCCATTTCCTCCACTTATCTAGAAAGTTTATTTTAGTCATAATCAATTCAATATATTTCCACTCCACTAAATCATAAGCCTTTTCGAAGTCCCTCTTAATGAAAAAACTTGAGAGGATAATTTAAGTCTTTTTAACACTTTGTCACCCTCCAACGATTATATCTCACCTTTTAAATCTAATACCCTTAACCTTTCCTTTGACTCCTTAATTTCTTCTTCTATATTTCTTTGATGTCTTTTGTGCCAATCGAGAATACTTACTTTAATGGCCTTGATTTTTTCTTTCAATACATAACCTCCCTATCCAGTCACACTGAAGCTTTGCCCCTGATCTCAGACAAAGTCTTGATAACCTGAAAAATCCGACCAATATTTCAGCATTCTAAGTTGACAAGGCCCCCAATTCACCTCAGATACACTAAGTAAAATTTGACGAGGATCTGAGAGACCTCTAATCAACACGTTGGATACAATTGGGCAAGCATCACACTAGTTATGAGATAAAAGAAATTTGTCTAACCTACTTATGGTTGAGCCATCTAATCTCGACAAGGTAAACCTTCTCCCCAAAAGTGGTAAATCAATGAATTTTGCATTATCAATGAAATAATTGAATAGTGCCATATCGTTATTACGTAAGAATTCTCCAATGCCTTTTCTTTCCTCAACATAACAAATATAATTAAAATCACCACAAATACACCAATTGGAGCTAAATTGGTTACCAATAGCACCACTTAATTGTCCCCAACAAACCTGTTTACCTCTTGAATAACGGGGAGCATATATATATATATACCACATATTACAATAACCCATTACTTTTACATTGTTCATGAATCAACAAAACATAATTTAAGCAAGAAGATAATTCCACATCCATAGAAGCAATATTCCACATAGTAAGAATTTCACCAGAGTTACCAACTGCCAATCGACGAAAAGAAAAACTCACGTCTTTAAAATTCCACAATAATTCACAAATGAAAGGATCCACCTTTTCTTATTTGGTTTCCTGAATACATACAATATCAAGATCTTTTTTATTCATCAACTCTTTAATTTCTTTTCGTTTTTACCCCACCTCCAAAACCTATATCATTATAACTTAAGATCTTCATAATGAACCCCATAATACACTTACACAACAACAAAAACTAAACACTTTTATTTGTCTTTCCTGTTCCAATTTTGTGCACAATCTTAAAACGATCTATTTGAAGAAGAAAAAAACTTAAAAGGATATATTTGCTTTGGACGGATAACATAAAGAATGTTGAGTTATTAGACACCGAAGATGTTGAGGTTGAGGAACCTATATTTTATGGCTACGACAATCCATAGAATAACCTCTACTAGCCTTCATAATTAAGTGACAATGACAAGGTTGATTGACTCTTCGTTATCACAAGCATGTTTATGGCGTCTTTTAAGTATTTATTCAATTATTTTATCTTAGATTTTATTTACATTTAGAGTTATTTAATCAAATTATTGCTTTTTTATTTTTATTAATTAAGTGTTTATGTGTCTGATTTCTCAACTAATCACAATTTTTTGTAATCATTAATTAATTTGGTGTTTTTGCACTTTTGGTTATAAAAATTATTCCAATTGTTTATCTTTTACTTAAGTAAAGTTAATTTTGTTCAATCTTGTTTACTACTAATATATGAGATTGTTCAATTTATGAAAATTCAATTTATATCCCATTACAAAAAGTAAAACGTCACTAAAAAAATTGAAGTAAAGTCTAGATTTTGTTTTCACCTTATACCAGCTCCAATTCACATAATATTAATTTGATGACAAAATGTGTTTATGCATCAATACAAAACAGAAATGTTTCAATTTCAGATTTGAATATATATATATATATATGTAACAATTTAGGAACAGTTTTAAGAAGTTTATGACCACCATGGAGCATCACCAGTTCTGAAATCTGTTTCAACCCAAGGAACAAACAAGACCTTCCCATCATCCACACCTACATCACAATGTGCCAATGCCAGAGACTGTCCAACAAAAAGATCAAGAATATTCATTACTGATCCAATAACAAAGTACATGAAGCAAAGATAATTGAAGATTGAAACAAATAATATGAAGTGTGAATACTTAGAGTGTGTTCAAATGAAATAATTTTTTGAGGAAATGCAAATTTTTAGAGTAATTGAAATCGTTCAATGTAAATTACATGTTTTAGATAGTAAATTAGGAAAAAAAATTTACATGAAAGTTTTCCGTAATTATTCTGTTAAGCTCAATTTAAGACAATTTTAAATACAGCCTAAAACCTAAGAATTTGAAATACTCCATTTACTTTGTAAAATATAAATCTTAAAATTGTCCAACTACTTTATCAAAATTTACAATTTTAACCCAATATATTTCAAAATTTGCACATTAATCCTTATAGTTTTCAAACTTTGGAGATTGGTTCTTATAATTTTACAAAATAGTCCCTATAATTTTTAAACTTTTGTAAATAGGTCCCAAAACTTTAAATAAATATTTAATCTATTAAAACAAGAAAATTGATAAATGAGAAGGTTTTCCAATTTGCTTACCAAGGGGGCAGGTCCTCTTACAACTCTTCCTTGATCATTGTACTGAGATCCATGGCAGGGGCAGATAAACTTGTTCTCGGCGGTGTTAAACGGCACGACACACCCGAGGTGAGTGCATACTGCATTAATCCCATATGTTGCAAGTGTTCTGTCTTTCTCCACCACAAGGTAGGTAGGATCACCCTGTCATTCAAAATATTAAACTAGTTATTAATCCCATATGTTGCAAGTGTTCTGTCTTTCTGTTATTTCATTGAGATTAAAACTGAAATGTCACAAGTAGTTATATACAACAAATCACTTAACTAATTCAGTTATAAGCCATAACTGAGTTTGTGAAAGCCCAAAAACAACTAACATAACTAACTTCCTATGTAATGATCTAAGCCATAAGCTAACATAACTAGAGCTACAATTTACATCTCTCTTACGCTCTCAATGTCACTGGTATAAAATTGGCAAGAAGCTATGAGAAGTGAGATTGAAGAATAGTCTGTGAAAACTAAAGCTTCCAATATTAATGTGAAGAATTTGGTAAGAACTTCTATTGAAGATGTTCTAACCACTTGACAACGTACAGCTTACCTTCAATCCTTGTGTAAGAGTACGGTCGCCGGGTCCATGTGTCTTGAGCCATTGCTCGGCGATAACATCATTCCCAATGGCGTCCTTGGCAACGGTACCACCAGTTGCAGAACCTGACCTGTAATTTTTTTTTAGACAGGTTAATAATTGGATAGATGAAGAAACTGAAAATGAAGAATTATAAACAGCATATTGGTTGGATAACAGTGAATCATAAAACTTTTGGATGTCAACTGCAATAGATAATTAGCAATATGATAGACTTTGGGATGAATTTATATTATATGCTATAGCCTTTGATGTTAATGAGACAAGGTAGCTAAGTGAAATAATGGAGCCAACATGTTAGATAAGATCAATTCAATACTCCCTTACTTTAAAAATCATAACAATTATGACCATAAGAAAAGTAAGATACATGAATAAGGTGCAAGTTATAGTAACAACTATATTGAAGTAATAATAATAACTAACAAGTCTGTCATCAAAAGAAATGAAATCTGAATCAATTATAATTTCCACTATGTGGTCAGTGGTTTATTGTGTTATTTAAATTTATTTGTTTGTTTATTGTCCTAACAAATTGCTTGTAAGGAAGGTTTCTCCAAAGGATGTGTCTTATCAAAACAAGAGGGTTATCAACAACTCAACACTTATTAACCAATTTTCTTATTTCAAAATATGGGGAATGCATTTTTTTTTATTACAAGCAAAAGTTAATAGTCATTTACAATCCATTTGCTAGTTGAAATGTTAATATAGATTATATAACACGAGCACTTCCAAAATGAAGGCGCGTTCGAGTGTTTGATGTGTATTGGCATTTGATACCGACACGAGATTACATGTGTAATTACATACAAATACAATAACTTCCATTATCTTAAATTTTAATAATTACAATCAGTCTAAATATTTCAAATAAATAGCACATTATAGGTGTGTACTAGAGCTATGATGGTTAACAGGGAAATTCTAAGCCTACACATAGTGTATGCTTGAATGAGCATTGTGTTTGGCAACATCACAATGACACTTACAATTTGTCTAAGTTATAAAGTGTAATTGTTGTCAAAAATCGCAATGACTAGCCATAATTCTGTCAATATTACGGCAAATCCAAACATGCACTAAAACTAAACGTCAATTCACACAACACAATTATACAAGTCAATATACAACATCAAACAGGTCTCACCAAATAGGGAATAAAACATTAATTTTTGATCCATAAATATTTTAACTAATAGTAATAAAAGATATGTTAAAAAAGCAAGTATGTATCAATTAATTAATAGAATTACTTATTTAGTTTCATACATACACAAAACCTTCCAACTAAAACCCAATTTCACAAATAGGTTATTTTACTTATTGATTCGGATAGGAAAAAAAATAACAACGATAATAATAAATAAATAAATAAATAAATAAATAACATACCCTGGAGGGGCAAAGAAGGTAGCATAAGGAACAAGCATTCCAGCAGTAGGAAGTGAAAGAGCACCAAGAAGAAGCAGATTCAATAAGTTCCTCTTCTCCATGTCTGGAACTCTATCAGCAGGAATGCTAGTAGCCTGGCAAGTTATTTTCATCCCTCTACCCTTTCCAATCATCTGAGTCCTTGTTGGTTTCACTATAAGTGCCAATGAGGGACAGAAAATCCCACTCTTTCCAGAACATAACTGAAAAAATAAAAAGACCCTTTTTGTCACAAAACTCAAAAGAATTTAACTTAAGCTTAGCTTTAAAAAAAATTGAATCTTCGTATTTTTTTTTATTGATACCTGAGAAGGGGTTGCAGGGGATAGAGTGGTGGATGACATGGTTGAAGCTGTTGAGGACAAATATTTTGTTGGTTTGAGATTGAAAGAAAAATGTAATGTAATAATATTAAGATGATGTTGGGTTTAAAATCTTAAATGACAACCACAACTGTCGATATGATAGTTAAATGGATAAGGTGCTAAGGCCATGTAGGTGCCACATAGCCACATATTTTTCATCCAACAACAACCAGCAAGTACCAACTTCAAATTAAGATTCTTTTTTGGTGGATTATTTTGGTTTTTTTTATTACTTTTTCTATAATGTGGGCTTTACTATTTTGGGCTTTCTATTTGGCCCACTTGTTTTTGGACCATAAGATGTATTGGTTTGGGCTGTAAGAGATACTCACTCAAATTAGAAATATCTACTACATACCCCCACACTTAGTCTCCTACCCCATACCCACACAATTTCCCTAAATAATTTTTTTCCCTCAAATCTTCACAAAAAATTTCTCTCTATCACTTTGAAATTTTCGAAATGGAATGTGAGTATTAAAAATAATCAAAACAAAATATATTCTTACAATTTCTAAAATATTGAAGTTTTCTAAAATTTTGGATAGAATAAAATATTTCTTTCATGTGTTTGAATAATGTGTGTGGCATGTGATCTTTCAATGGTAATTCAGACACAAGATATTATCAATGTTTATTACTTCAATATGTTTATAAATATCATATTTCTTGATTTTAACTTTGGTTTTTGTGTTTTTTTGTGGTATTTTGGTCTTTGAGATCGCCCTTAATTGTGATACATCGATTCTTATTGACTCAAATTCTATGTGATCTAGAAAGTATGTGTTTACATGCAGAAAATTGTATTAACCGTTAATTTGATATTGATTGCTTTAGATTATTTAATTATAAAATTAATTTTAAACTGCTTTTAATTCAAAATTAAACAATGGAGGTAAAAAATTAGGTCACATAGTTGATGAGCGGGTATCTAAAAATTTACATATACCTATGCATATTTGAGTTTATAAAGATACACCCATGACTTTGATAAGTTATATATAAATATCTAGAATTAATGTTTGTATTTTATTGCCTATTTGGGAATGGATATTGTCAACAAAAACTCAAATTTCACAATTCTAGAGAGAAAGTTTGAAAAGAGTATATAATAAAGATTGGGTACCTTAACTAATTAGATTCTGATTAATATAAGATAGTATTAGAGCTAATTATATATTTATTG
The DNA here is from genome assembly GCA_037974735.1 of Cicer chorassanicum. Taxonomy (NCBI): domain Eukaryota; kingdom Viridiplantae; phylum Streptophyta; class Magnoliopsida; order Fabales; family Fabaceae; genus Cicer; species Cicer chorassanicum. The sequence continues at coordinate 47,825,880 of JBBPBP010000002.1, read as the reverse complement.
AGTCACTTATTATACATAATGTGAAAAAAATAAAAAGTTCG
>JBBPBP010000002.1:47790193-47825763 GCA_037974735.1 Cicer chorassanicum | reverse complement strand
AAAAAAACAAACAAACATCATTAGCAAGTAGCAATCTAAGGAGAAAATAAATGAAAATGGAAAAAAGAAATACTACACCGATTACTTATTTCAAATGCAACACAATGGCAAATCCCACTACCTAAAACAAATTAAATCTCACTAATTAATGAGTGTTTGGTTGCAATTGGTGTTTTAGGATATACTATTCTCATTACTGATGTCTCTAATTAAACTTGCCAAGGAACTACACTTGAGTATGCCTTATGTTCATCTATGGTGCTTTTTATTGTGGTTAATGAAATACACTTTTCTTCTTTAAAAAAATGTAGGAATACAAAACTACTAGAATGCATAACTTAATTTTTTCACTACAGACATGAGTGGTAAAGGGGAAAAGAAAAGATGAAATCTATGTATATATTCTTCTTATCCAATGTACAATACTCAAATATAAGCAAAAAAACATGTTTGATGGGCTCAAATATAAGCAAATTAATTATAACTAATTTTACCATATTTAATTCAATGTTATCATTCCAAAACAATATTCAATTAATGTTATCATAAAGCAAAATTTCAATAAAAAATAAATGAAATAAAGGATAATTTGGAGATTATAACAATTATTTGGATTACATTAAATAAATTAAACGAAGTTAACTAACATTTTTAATTAGTGTGCATATGATTAGTTTTGCTAATATTTGAGACCAAAGTATTGTCAATATCATTCCACTCTACATAAATTAAGTGCGAGATCCCTAGTTCGAATTCGGAACAAGACGTTCAGTCTAACGATATCTGCATTTGTCAGTTGAGCTAAGATTTAAAGACATTTTGTAAATTTATTTTAATAAATTATGAATTACTTAAAATGACAATTCTTAATTTTTTTCACTTAAGCTTTAATCACTTTAGATGATTCAAAATCAACTTATTGCATGTTTTTATTTTTGGTCATTAATTATTGTATGTGTTTTAGTTTGTCCAAGTTGCTAGGTAAAGGCCTACTTCCTTGTCTAGTAGACCTATTGCAAACATTATAAGCATAGAATGATGGTGTTATATGCATGGGAGGTATGGCGTGCCACATGCATTCATCAAATCATCATGCGTTTCTCCACCTTTGTCTGCCTCTCTCTGGTTGTACCCTGTTTTTTTTTATTCTTTGGTAATTTTTTATAACAAGTGTCTCAAGACATCGTTAAGAAGTTAAAATTAAAAATTTTACATAAAAAAATAGTTTTTAAAATTTTCAAAAAATAAAAAATAGAAATTTTAATTGATTTTTTTTATATTTAAATTTTTAACAAATATTTTAAATATATTTATTAAAATTTATCATAAAATATTAATAGTTTGTTTGTTCTTCGACCTAAATTAAAAAATATTAATGGTTTGAATCGTTCATTAAATTCTTACCTATGATTGTAGTTTGCAATATTACGAATTTGAACCATATAAAACAACATCACAATTGTAATTTAAAATGCATTGACTGTATTATTACGTTGTCACGTATAATATAAAAGTTCTCAACATAATTATAGCCAACAGCAATGCACAATTTAAAACAATGTTTGTGATGATATACTTAATTTAAAGAAGGTGAAAAAAGGGAAAGAAATAGTCTTCAAATAAAAGAGAAACAAATAATGGGTCAACTTTATGCTTTCTCTTGAATCAAGGCACGCAGTGAAACAGAATCTGTTATTTTCTTCAAAGAAGTTTACACCTAACTAGGAAAGCAAAAGGACTATTAGCTCAACTTTGTACTATATAAAAAAAAGCTTCTTCCAAAGAGAGAGTAGTAGGCTTGAAGCATCCCCAAATAAATAGAACGTTCTTCAAAGTTGTTTCGATGTGATGAAACATATGAAAAGACATTTTAAATTGCGCAATGTTCCACATGCTAAGAGTCGTCTTCATCACTTAAATGATTTTATACATATCAATTTATTAAATTCAATCTAAGATGATATTAAAATTTAATCAAAATTCAAATTATGTCACCTATTATCATGCGATAGAGTGGAGGTATAATGAATTAATGTTTTTTATATTGACTTCTAATATAGTGGACAATTTGTAGATGAAAGAAAAAAACACATGAAGATGAATTGTCAAAACGAAAGTGTGACACCGATAGGCTACAAACAAGTTGTAAATATTTATCAAACTAAAAAAAAGTTTGTATATTACTGAATTCTTTTTTTATCAAAATAATATTTAATTAATTCAAATTGATATAACATATTAAAAATAACACAAATAATAACGCTAAAATCGAAATAATAATTCTGCAAAGAAATTCATAACACACAAATTAATATTATAAAATAGTAAAATTTATTTATTTAGTGCTTAAAGAAGAATAAAGAGAATGTGACAGATTAAAGAATGCTTTTTCTTACAAAAATTTTACTTAATAAAAAATTAATACATAATAAAATATATTTACTGGAAGTGATGTAATTAGTATTAATTAGATAATATAATTAAAAAAAATGCATCAAAAACTGAAGATATTTCATTTTTAGTAATTTTTTTATAATTGATTATTTATCGTGTGACGGAGGAAATATTACTTTATTGTTGTAGACATTCAATATCTTAGAATACATGATAATCACACAAAAAAAAGTTTTTTTTTTGACAGTAAACAATTTCATTCAATTGCTAAATTATAAAGATCATAATGACAAACAAGTTGTGCAAACATGGTAGTGGCATTCTCCATCTACATTATATATAGAGTCCAATCTAATATGTCTCCCAAATCATAATTAATATTAGACGCATGTGTAGGAACAAAGGGGCATTAAGTCAAAATCTACGTCCAAATTTTCGACTTATCAATATCTTCCACAACAATAACAAAGGATAGATGAGATTTTAAAGTCTTTAGTACTATTTTATAATCAAGGTTCATTTGTTTGAGTTCTTGAAACACAATTGGAATACTTGTGATTTAAAATTTGTTCAAATAAGTCTCTAATTCGAGGGCCAATTGATAAGCGGATAGGATTATCTAGAGATTGGTTTCAGCCCTAAACTTTTTTGCTGGTCCCATTAGTAATCTTGTTTCACCTTGACTTAAATCGAGTGAGACAAGATCCAAAGTCTCACTGCAACCTTTTCTCGCATATCTTAATGACACATGTCCCACAGACAACTAGTTGAAAATTTACTTCAATCAATATTATGTTCTTTTGACCAATATATTGGTCGTGAGCCATACCACTACACAGAGATATAGAGTTTTCTATATATATATATATATATATTTTAAAAGACAAATTTTCTTAATACATGTGAAAACTAAAAAAAATAATTAATAAGAGATGGAGATTGTTTAAAGGGAGATGTTACATTGTAGATCAATGTTTAAAAATCACTCAAAATTACAATGAAGTAACCACGTATTAAGAACGTTAATTATAACTAAAGGCAAAAGGTTTCGAAATTGTGTGTTGTATATTTGTAATATTATTATTAATAATGTTGTCCCTCTCACAGTCGCAGAGATTAAATAAAAGGAACTGCCTGCCTCCATGTGAGTTTCAGGTCAGGCCCCAAAGTAACACGACACGAAATTTTCAATGAATATCGATTTCTAAAGTTGGTGCAATTGATTGGAGAAACATAATAACAATAATAATAATAATAATAATAATAATAATAATAATTATTATTATTATAATAATAATAATAAGTAGTTCTCTATTTACATAATAGTGTGACTATATCATCTTTTTTGCGCTCCACGTTCAGAGTGTGGGACTTGATGTTTGTTTTCCCTATTAACATAATAGTGACTATACAACCTATGTATCATCAATCTTCTTCCTAAGCTCTTCTTTTTTCAAAACCACCACTTTAGAGGAGCACACTCCTATTAAATCGGAATCAATAACTAAATTAATAACAACATTTAAGACAAGAACATAGAAACCCACTTAATTAATGATTTGTCTTGACAACGAGTATTAATGTTGAAACTTAGCAAATTAAATGCTAAGTGTTGAAATTTAGAGGTGAATTAAAAAAAAAATTTGAAGAAGTCTCACATAGCTTAAATTTTGAATTTTGAGTTTCGATATCAATTTCTCCTTAAAAACTAAATTATTCTAATCCTTCCAAATGGCTGAAATGGAAACCTATTGCAATCTTCAATGTAGGAAAAAAAAAAAGAATTTCACATTAAATTAGTTTTTTTTTTGTGATAAATTTCATTGAATTTTCTAATTGTAATGAAAAGTTGATAGCAACATTTTCTAAAACTCTCCTTCATATAATTTTATTTCATGAGAATAAAAGGATTTATTGGAAAATGAAATATAAATTAATTAAAAAATATTTTAAGAATAATGATTATATATTGCCAAAATAATTAAAGATTTGTTTATATTTATAAATATTAAATTTGAGTTTCTTAATATACCAACGACAATTGAGTTTCTTTGGATCAATATAAGTTTTTTATTTTTACTTTTATTCTAAACATGAGGAAGTACACAGTTAACATAAATTTTAGGTAAGTAATTAGGGCTTAATTCGTAAGTGATTTTTTTTATTAACAAAATTTATTAACAGAAGTATACAGGGTATTTCAAACCTATATAACAATCAAAATTATACAACATCATAGTAGAAGATATTTATTAGCATTCTATGAAAAGTTGTAGAACCTATCAAATTATGTAATCGTAAATCGGATACAATAGCTTAACAAGATGTATCTACTATCTAATAACCTCTAAAATAAACAAAAACTCCTACAACAGATAACTCATGGGACTGAAATAATTAAGCTTCCTTCGCCCATGATTTGCATGAGTAGGCAGTAAGCACCAAGCACACTTACACACCAACACATGAGTAGGCACTGGTTCTCACAATTACACGTACCAAACTAATATTAACAGTGTAATTTTTTTTTTACTTACATTCGCTCCTATTTTATTTGGAGAAATATTTTAGAAATCGACTTATTATAGAAAAATGATATTTATCTATAAGACTTAATTCAACTGATAAATGTCGAAATTGTTAAACTGTATGCAAGTTTTTTTATCATCTAATCCAAAGATAAAAACAAAGTGACACTTAAAAAAGAATAGATGGTGTAATTAAATATTTATGTAAAAAGATTTATAACATGAATGCATAGAAATTAATGTCATGTACTAAATTTTAAATTAATGTCATGTACTAAATTTAAGGACTAAATAGTTAAGTTGATATTGAAAATTGAAGAGTCACTCAAATTAATTCTTTAATTTTGTGAACTGACAAATACATGTTTAAAATTATAATGTGTCGCTCAAAATAATTTTTCGATAAATTTTTTTATTAAAAACTATAATGTGATATGTTAAATGAATATGTTGTGTTCTATGTTGATTAAACATTGTACATATTGACTAATTTGATAGTAATTTACTTATTCACAATTACAACAATTGAAAAAAATGTCTTTAAGATTATCAAATTTCATAGACAAATATGATGAACCAACATTTATGTGATATTTGCGTAAAAAATTCACATATTCAATAAATATACCACATCAATAATATCAAACAACGAAAATTTATTAATAGACTAATTTAACTAATATTTTACAATATTATAAATATATTTATTAATTTATAAAATTTAAAGATTAATTTTATTTAATCGATATAACTATTTCCAGTAACATTTATCTATTGCGCATATGCTAGAATTTGCTTCTAATACTTCACACCAATTAGTGCATAAAGAAACATGTACGTCGTGTCAATTGGACAAGTAGGCTAAGACTCTTCTACGATGGTCCCATGTTTCGTGTTTGGGTAAAAATAGGGTTTGTAATTTAAAGTTTGAACAGCTGGAAGGAAAGTATCACGCTTCTATAGCAGTTGCACTTATTCAAGATTTATTATTATGGTAATTATGGTAATCTACTCGACTATTTAATGGCTATTTAATAGTGTGAGTACATATATGCCTATTACGAACCTGGGATAAACACGATATCTTTAAATTTTTATTTATTTTTTTACTTTAATTTTGACTTAATTACATTTTTGATTCATTTATTATTATCAATTTACAGAATTAATTCTTCTATTTTAAATGTTGACATCTTTTTTTAAATTCTTGAACTAAACAAATGATTAGTTAATATATTTTAAATGATTTAACATATAATACTATAATATAAAATTATTTACATGTATTAATTATTTATAAATCATTAATTAAATTAAAAATATGAAGGAAAAAAAATCGAAGTTAAAAGCTAAATTTTTACGATGTTTTATTTCAATTTAACAGATGTTAATCATTCTACATTATTTTATCAAATGTTACGTTATTTAAAACATCTCACATCATTATTTTTTAACTAAAAATCATAAAGAGAAAACAAAACTATCGACCTTTAAAATAGAAGTATCAGTTTTGTGAGAGTACCCATATATTGAAGGATGTAATTTCATTATGTAAATTGAAAATTATATACTTATCGAACAAGAGGGAAGTGACTAGAGTATAAAATTTTAAAACAAATTTGAAAGGTAATATCAATTTTATATAACATCTCAATTAATTCTAATTATTTTTAAAAACATTTTATAACATTTAATTTCAAAAAAAAAAGTTTTCTTCTCATCTTTCCTTCGAAAACCCCTGTAAAACAAAGTATAAGAAACTTCAATTTTCCTTTTTAAAATTTACCCTTTATTAGTATTATTTGTAGTATACTTATTAGCTTGGCTTGTAGTTGTCTATTGATTCAAAAGCTGTACTCTCCGATTATTATTTTTTAGTACGTGAACTTGTGGTTTGGAATTACTAAACGTGATTTATCTTAATAAGTTGATGCTGATAAAACAAATTTGTATAATTTGGTAATATTCAAAATTGTTAAAATTATAAAACAGATTTCTTGGTTTTGATACTGATAAACAACTTATATCCAACAAAAATAGTGATTAGCCATGTGCTAGCTAGTATTTAAACTGTAGTAAACAATATACAGGCCTATAATGAGATAAGTGACAAAAACACAATTCTAATAAAAAATTAGACACTCTTATAGATTAAACTTAGAGCATCTCCCTTGAGAAAAAAAAGAAAAAAAACTTAGAACTCATATAGTAAGAGTTTTAATATTTTTATAAAGATGTGTCAAAATTACTTGTGTCAATTTATTTTGCATTCTCTTAGTATATCTTGTGCTATGAATTTGACCTTATAATATATTTTTATCTCTTAAATAAACAACACTTGTGTGAATATTCTTATTCAAATGTGACGATCCCTCGGTATTTTAGACTCTCTTATAATTTAGTAATGATATAAGATCTAGGTTTGATTAAAGGTGATTGGTTCATTGTATTGAATGTCTTCTTGATAATATGGTGGTCTGTCTCGTTGATGTTGTGAGTTAATGGCGGTGCAAGTTTTGAGGACGATAAACAATTTCCATTGTGTTATAGAGCAATCCCAAATTAATGAATGATATTGAGAAGTTATTGGTAACTCACGTGTGAGATGACCTATAAACATGTTGAGCATCATATATAACTCATATACACAAGGCATTAAGTTTTTTCGTGAAAGTTTGAGGTCAAAATCACTTGTATGGTTACTCTTAGTTTATTGTGATAATCTTTTAGTGTTTTAGGCTTCTCCATGATTCAAGAGTTATAAGTCTATAATGTGACACTCTATACCTCAAAATCAAATACATAATAATTTATACTATATTTTTCGTATGAATTCATAATAGTGTAGACTTTGATACAATCTCAAAATTTAGGTTGGACCATTCACAATCCCACAAAACCGAGTTGTAAGGTGATGACTATCATCACTTGTAAAACTGAGTTGTTTGACATTCTCTCATCCAATGTGAGACTTTTAATTGAGTGGCTCAATAGCAGTGATCTGATAGAAAGTGACTCAATTGATCTTGGATATACTCTGATATCATCTTAGAATTTTGGTTAGATCTTTCACAACCCTCACAAAACCGACTTGTAGGATGAAGACTACTCACCACTTATAAACATTTCTTAGGTCTTCTCTCATCCAATGTGAGACTTTTAAAAGGGTGAGATTTGATTTAATTTGTTCTTGTTCTTGGTTTGATTTTGTGAACGGACATTAACCATAGAGAGAAAAAGATGATGTTCAATGAAGAAAGATAATACCGAATAAATTGAATTTTTTGAGTTTGAGGAGAAAGAAGATGAAGATTGAAGAACTATAATAGACACATGAAAAAAGAAACATGAGTGTTTTTTTTTTTTTATTGAAAAAAAAATGACAAGAATGCAAACAACATATAACATTAAAGATTATATTGTTAACGAAATGAAACATACAAAATCTAACCGTAAAAAATAAAATAAAATAAAAGTTATATGAAGGACCACATGTATAATTTTATCTATTTTTGTATGATGTTGAAATAAATAAATAGAAATCAACTTTTGATTCTAAACTAAAAATAAAAGTGTCCTCGAAAACAGAGGTTAGCCTTTCCTTATTAAAAGTCGTCCACCATAGCATAAGTAACATCCTATCATTTCATGCAATGCAACAATGAGCCCAACTACCTCCTATTTCCCCTACTTTATTCACCAATAAGAGACAACAACAAATGAAAAAGCAAAGAGAGAGAGAGAGATTGTGTTTCGCACCAAAAACACATATATGAGTAGTAGCTACCAACTAGTAACAAAGCTAAAACAACTCAAGCAAACTTTCATCTGAGAAAAAGCTGAAAACTCTCTTAGTGTCTTTTCCTTATCATTCCCTCTCTCTCTCTCTCTCTTCTCACTTTAACAATGCTTATTGTTTTTGTTTCTCACTATCACTAACAACATCTCCACAAAGACTCATTCATGGAGTTTGACCTTGAAAACCCTCTAGAAAATTTCCATGACCTTCCTTCTCATGGTGTTTCTTCTCTCTTCCTCATTGAATCTGACCACATCCCACCCCAAAATTACTTTCAAATTCTCAAATCAAGCGATTTAGATATCTCACTTAGAAGTGATATCATCTCTTTGATCTCCCATGTAATTAACCACTATTTTAACATTTAATTTAATTTAGTGTATCTTTAGATTGACTATGACTTTGACAAAATCACTAACACTTTGATTTTGTTGAAATTTCGTAATATAGTTTTTGTCAAAATCACAATCTCATATTGTCACCGTAGGTTTGTCAAAATCACAGTCAATTCAAATACGCAGTTAAAATATATTTTATATATATATAAAACATTTTTTAATGTGGATTAATTTGCTGTGTGTAGTTGTCCTGCACCTTCGATCCATTTGTGACATACCTAGCTATCAACTATTTGGATCGCTTCGTCGCAAACCAAAGGATATTGGTAAGAAAATCAAATATTATACTCAATCACGTTAAACAATATAATGACACTTATTTTATCTTATAAAAAAATATATTATTTAACTATATTCATAAAATACTATTACCTAAGAATATAATTAAAGAAAAATTGAATATTTTCAATTAGATTAAGCTCCATTGAGATCTAACTTAAATTGGGTATTCATGAAATAGCATCAAAAACCATGGGCCAACAAACTTCTTGCAGTAACTTGCTTCTCTCTAGCAGTAAAAATGTTGAAAACAGAGTACTCTGCCACTGATGTTCAGGTAAAAAAAACTTTAACCTTATAGGTAAAATTCTTGAAATTTTTTAAACAAAGTTTTTATATAAAAATTTGGAATTATTGATAGGCTCTTTTAAATCATGGTGATGGTGGTTTCATTTTTGAGACACAAACAATAAAAAGAATGGAAGCACTTGTGTTAGGGGCACTACAATGGAGAATGCGTTCAATCACACCTTTCTCTTTCATTCCTTACTTCACCAATTTATTCATGCTTGATGATCAATCATTGAGAAAGGTTCTGAAAGATCGAGCATCTGAAATTATTTTGAAGTCACAAAATGGTATAAATTAATTATTCCTAAGTTGAATTATATAAAATGAATTAATTAATGTGATTGTTTATATACAATTATAATTTGATATTTATGGTTATGTTATTTTTTTCAGATATAAAAGTTTTGGAATTCAAGCCATCTATTGTTGCTGCTTCATCTCTTCTTTATGCTTCACATGAGTTGTTTCCTTTTCAATATCCATGCTTCTTGGGAACAATATCCGATTGTTCATATGTAAATAAAGTACATATTCTTTCATTATTTTCTTTTATATTTTTTTTTCACAATACTTGATGAATTATCTTGATCAAATGGTGGTGGAAAATAAGTGTTTTTTTCCTCTCTTTTTTATTTCAATTTTTTATATAGTAATGGACAAATTTCAACCTTAAACTTAGACTCTCTCTTACTAGTCTTTAATGTTTTGTTAAATCTGTCTGTTAGTCTTAAATGTTTATCAAACATAATATCAAAGACTAATGAGACTTAAATGTTTGTCGAACATAATATCAAAGACTAATAGACGGATTTTACAAAATATTAAATAAATAAAAAAGCGTATTATATCCATTTATTTGAGAATTATTATTGAAGAAATTCTACTGTTCAATGTAAAAAACAATATGACGGTCTAGTTTTTTTATAACAATAGAAAAAGTTTGAATTTTATAAAATTTTGAAATAAAAAACTAAGAATAGACTAAAAAACACTAACTATTTTTTTCATTGCCATTTGAAATCACTTTTTCATGTTTTTATTTAAATTACTTTAATTATTGTAAGTAAACACTTCAAAATAATGAAGAAATAATAATTATTAAAAAATAAATAGATTAATTATTTGTATTTAACATCTTAAATAATATTTACTTAAATTTTTAGAGAAAAAAATAATAATATTTCACTAATTGACACAATAAACAAAAAAATTGAGCTGTTCATTATTTTTTGTACTTGACTTTATAAGCTCCCTTATTTGACTATTTTTTATATGGATATTAACATAGGGTACGATCATTTTACTGCAGGAAAGTGTTATGCAGTGCTATAATGTAATACAAGATATAGCTAAGGAGGAGTACGAATCTATGTTTAATGTGAATTCAAGTTCAGGCACACCGGTTAATGTGTTAGATGAACATTTTCTAAGCTTGGAAAGTGAATTAACAAACGGAACCAATGTTGCTTCTACTACTATGATACAACAAGAGAAGCATTTCAAGAGAAGGAAAATTTAAATCACCAAATATAGTAGCATTGTCCTATTTTCTCAATTTCATCGATGCTCAATAACCAAAATAGAAGAAGATATATTTAGTATATGTTTAATATCGTAGTGTAAATGATAAAATTACGGCGAATCACTGTAATTTTATCAATTTCACTACAAAATTAAACATGCAATTAATCTTTCTTATCCGTCCAAGAGAAATTAATATTATTGTTGTGATAGAAAAATATTAAGGTGAAAAAAATGAGGATACAATAATAGGAAGAGATAGATATGGAATGGGAATGAAAGAGAGAAAAAAAGGAATTTGATCCATAGTTAGTGGACAGAATCAATGTAACGTGATCCTCGTACGGTTTTCATTAAATTTGGTGATTGAGAAAAGGAACGTGGAAGAAAATATTGGAATTAATTTTTCTTTTCCTATGTCATATGTTAGAGCAAACAAAGAGACAAACCGTAACTTTGAATTGTATGGTTGAATTTGTGTATGTATGTTTTGTAGTGAAGTGAGGTTCTGTCTCTTAGCTTTTGTCAAAGGAATAATAATATAGTACTAATACACTAAAAGTGAAGTCACAATTTTTTTTTTATCCATAGAAAAAATGATAAATATCTTTAAAAATTTACGTAATACTGTAAAATTTTAAGTTGAATTCGAAATATAATATTAAACATTATAATATCGATATTTTTTAATTGAACTATGAACTAAGTAAACTTAATCAACAAATTTTATTGACGTAGAATAAATAGAGTAACAATGTTTATCTTAAAATACAGTATTACTTTTATAAATTGACATTATACCCTACATAGTATATATATATGTCTCCGAGATTCGTCATATATATGTTGGAAAAAAATCGCTGTTATTAACTGTTGTTTTGGATTTCGAAAAAATTTGAAAAAACAATTTATGCCACCGATAAGATTACTGGGTTGAGTCGCGGACTAGGTCGCTCTCTTTAAGACGTTTCGAGGCACTGCCCAAAGGTGCAAGACAGACTATCAACCACGAAGTCCCCAGGATAAAACAACCCAGATCAATGTACGGAGTTCTACTGCACTGCAGAAAACCGTTCGAATTACACCCTCAATATGGCAGTTTAACGACTACCACTCGTAATATGGCACGAAGGCCACTCAAGAAAAAAGAAGAAGTAGAAGTAAGAACGGGGGAAGAAGAGAGAAAAGCCTCAGAATCGGAGTGCTTTTGGTGCAAGTTCTCAAGTGAGGAGAGTCCTCTATTTATAGAGGAATTTCGTAACTAGATCAGAGAAATTGGTGGATCCATCAGAGCGCTCCTGTTGACCGATCCAAACCTGAACCTCTTGAAACGTGTGCTCCAAAACCGCTGCCCACCCAAAACGTGCGCCTTTGACTTCCTAAACTTGCGCTAGGGTTTTGACTCTGAATAATGACCGGGCAATTGCAGTTACGTGGCACCTAGAGTCAGGGATTTGACCGGGCAAAAAGATCAAGCGCAAGCATTCAATTTTCAAAATTAATTAAATAATTTTTAATTTTCATTAACCAAGGCCAAGGCCAAGGTCGGGCCGAGCCGGACGGCGGCGCGTGTGTGGTGGTCAACTTTGCTTGCGTTCTTCCTCCTTCACAAAATTGGGGTACCCCTTGGGGCACACCCCAAGGTACATACCTCCACCTTATATACCCTTCCAAAGTGTGATATCCCTCCTATGTGGAACTTCTCACTTTTTTCAATTCACAACCACACTAGTTCATTAATGTCACCATTAATACCAACAATTCCTTCAATAATTATTCATCATTTCCAACATTAACTATGCATTTTTTTTATAAGCAAACTATAGGCATCTAAGAAGAGTGTCTCCAATATATATGTGTCTTTTTGTTTTCTTTTCTTCTTTTATCTTTTTGTCAAGTTGTTTAACTTTTGTGAGTCATTGCTCACTATAATTTGTTAACGTTTGATTTGTGAAATAAGGAATTATATTTTAGTGCAAATTTAAATTAACATTTGTGAGAAGGAAAAGATTAATATCTCACACGTTTGCATCACAAAAACACCACAAACATTTTCTATTAGCTTGTCAAATTGTTGATACTTATTCTTTTATGTCAAATTGTTCTCTCTCTTTAAAAAAACAACACATCATCATTCTAAAATGCAATTCTTTAGATTTTATATTGAGTCTAACTCATCGTTATAAAATTGGTTTATAAAGTGAAAGATGCAATTTTTTATAAACTATTATAAAACTTTATCTCTTATTTATATGATAATTGAATTTTTCCAAGTAGAAACCTTAGAGATATATAACATTATTGTGTTAATTTTAATCTAAATATGCACTAAAATATAATGTCTCTTTAATAAAATTATGTACTCTCTTTGTGATACATTATATTTATATATGTGTTAATTTATTAATACTTTAAAATATGTGAAGCTTTGAAAAGTCCCAACGACTCAAATTTCTTTATCTAAGATATTTGGTTGGACCAAATTTGAGGTCTCTGTTCTTGTACCTAAAGAGTTGATTGCAACTTCACAAGAGGGAATTGGGACCACAATGGGTTGGTTCATTTAAGATAACGAAAAATGCCCTTTTTCTAAAGTTTTGTTCTTACTCTTTGTTTTTGTTTCTCTTTCTCTTTCAGTCTCGTGCATTTCGTGTGTACTATAATGGCAACATTGAATACCATTTATAAATCAGTTACATTACATAGAAGCATTTTCAATTCAATTTGTTAGCAGTTAACTAAAGCAAGTGTGATTAAGTAATACAATTTCTTACCTGCTAGTTCATTCATTAGGTTTTCTACTATAAAAAAATTGGATCATGTAGTGCTTTATTTTTTACTTTGGAATATTGGGTTGTCATATTCTTTATATGAAAGCACGGTTTGTTGAAATTCTTGTTTGACTCGAGATAATAAGTGTTTAGATATAGCATGTGATAGGGAATTGATTCTGGTGACATTGCAGACTTTTTCACCATTAGCTTTAGTGAATAGTCAAGAGTTTGGTACATAATTGGATTTGTTATATGCACCCTTTATCTCAAAAGCTAAGGTTTGGTAGTTTGAATTACCCCCACAAGGCCATAACATCTAGATATCTCCTAACTTATTTACTATTAATACAGACTTTATGGTTTTGCGTTTGTTGATTCCTTCTGGAGTTTAGAATTTACGGTTTTCATGATGAACTGGTCCATTTTTACCGTAGTGTAAAGGTAGTGCACTCATAATCAATATAAAATAATTTTATATTATTATTCAATCTGTTACATTATATTATATAATTTATAAATTAATTACAATTATTTAACTATATGATTTTGTGATAAATTATGATTGAATGACAGTAAAGTTGTTTTACCCTATCAATACACTATAGTTTTAATTTGAAGTTAGAAAGCTTAAATTATACAATAGCAAAATCAATTTTTTTTTAATCTAGGTAGAACATTATAATTTATGTCACCCCTACCACAATCACAAATGAGGTTGTATCAACTATAATTGATCACTATTCTTACAATATTGATGTTGGTTATGCAATTGCAATTTAAATCCTTGATTGTACTAAATTTAAATTTCAATGTGAGATCTTATAATTTAACTAGATCCTACAAAATGGTATGATTGTCTCCCACTTATAACAACTATGTAAGTCATTTTCTGAACATAAGATATAGAAACAAGTGTCTCATCCTTGCTCGAAGTCCAAAGAGATTTATAAAATTTTACATACAAATATAAATAACCATAAACAATATGTGAATAATTGATGTGAACGACAAACATATTTTGTTCAATAAACTATGTATCATAAATAAATTACTATGTTTTTCTTCTCACAGTTGACTGAACATCATTATACATGTGCTTTAGTTTAAAACTTATGATACGATTATAGATTAGCAACTAAAGCATCATCAACGATGTGATTCACCAATTTCCTAACAAAAGGACGAAACTTGAAAACGATGAAAGCCAAATCTGGTAGGATGGCCTACGTAAGTAGGTGTGAGAATAGACTACACCGTCCGTCCGTAAGTTATGATATCATCACATGCATATGGGAAATATAATTATGCATAATAATAATAATAATATTTATAAAAACTTCCCTACAAAATTAATATTCATAAAAACTAATGATATTTATAAGTTTATAACTATATGATGATAAATCCCGACTTTAAGGTAGCTTTCTTCATTTTTGTGTACGTGATTAATGAAAATGAAATGTGACGCAGGAAGCGTTTTGGCTACAAGATTGTTAGTTGAGGTGTCTTGCTAGGGCCACATGCAGCTTATGCAGGAGCTATTAAAGATGTGGAACCCAAGTCCTGCCCAAAGTCACATGAACATCGAGAAAGAATATAAAAGAGTTGGCCCTTGTCAATTCATTGTTACTACCTCTCGAACTAAATATAGGATTTGGTTGATCAATTCACAAGAATTAAATACATTGATAGTATCATTAAATTTATAGAAGTAAAAGTGACAAGAAGATCATGAATTCAATTCTTCTCTCTAACAAAATTAACAACTAACTTCAACCAATAAAAAATCCAAATTAGAATAGTTGTTGTTGTGTTCTCCTTCCCTCTAGCAAAACCCAACGCAACAACCTAGACTATAACATGAATCCCACCTTCGTGACCAATTGTGATTCTTCCTTCTGAAATTGTGGCAAGATGACCACAATCTTGTCAATGATGCTAGTTCTGGGGTTGAATAATTCAACTTGTTTAAATTAAGGGTTGAGGAGTTAAACGATTAGGGTTCAAACCCTGATAAAAGAGAGGGGGTGTAAATTGGCTAATCCAAAAGAATAAAAACCATGCAAATCATGGGCCCATTAACTCCACAAGGAGCTTCATAACACTAGCTTGCACAATCAAATTCTTGTTCTCATGGAACATTGACAAATTAAACAAAGCAGTGGCAATTGCCTTGTCAAACATGTTCAATTTGGGGATTTTTAGGTTTCAGTGATGGAGATATTGATCGTTAGAAGTAGGTGTTGTTTTTTGTTTATGGTAAAGTAAATTCTTTCATTCAATAAAAAATATTAAAGAGGATTACAACCTTATTGAAACAAAGATGTTTAGATAAATTTCATCTACTTAACATAAAACTCTAAAAGTAAATCCTAACAAGACATGAAAATCGGTGAAAAACGAGTGGCTACAAGTCAAAATGGTGTGGCTTAACTAAAACTAAAACCTAATTGTCAGCTTAACAAAGTTTTTTGCCCATGGTCAATGACAACCTAAAGGAGAGAATCCAATCCCTTATTTATCCAATTATAGATCAATTGTTTAACTACTGTATACTCGTGTCAACTATAGGTGGTTTCAATTATGTTAAAATTTATCACCGGATTGAAAGACAAATTACACATTGAGGGGTTGCACAAGTTGGTGTCAAAACCAACTACATTGGTCACGAGGCTTACAAGGGTGTTCGTGATTGAGGTTCGACTATGGTGGGGAAAAGTAGAGCATTGTTTTTTTGTGGAGGGAAAATGAGGCAACAAAAGTGAAGTATCAATGTCAATCACAAGAAAGGGGGTTTGAATTGTAACCCTTTAATTTTTTTGATTCATGTGCTTAATTTATATTAACTCAAGATCAATCTTGGTTGAAACAGAATGTCTAGAATGTCTACAATCTTGGGTTAGTTAGAAGTGAATAAAACAAATTAGTTTATATTGAAGTGTGATTTGTGTATGCAAATAATTAAAGATAAGAGATAGAAAGATCACATACAAAAAGTATACTGGTTAGATTTTCACTATGTGCTTCAGAATCAGAATGTTCTCCTTCACACCTTTTCTCTTGATCACACCTTGACAAATTACAATATTTACCTATCAACCTAGAAAAGATTTTTACAGTCATCTTTCAATCTAGAAATGATTTTTACAAACACACTCAATCTAACATAAAAGATAGATTTGAGTTACAAATTATGTGTGTGATAAAAACGTTTAGGATCTTGAAACTTTTCAACACTTATTTGAGATAAATAAAGACAAACTCAGTAAATAATGATTCACAGATATAGTGAAGAGAGTTGGAGTTTGCTTGAAGATTTTTTGACTTGTTCTTACTTGAACAAGTGTTGGTAAATTTGTAAATTGAACTCTTGCATTCATCTTCCAATTGATCTTCAATTTATAGATGATAAAAGGCTTTGAATATTCAGTTTAAAATGAATATAGTCGTTGGACACATCGGCCAAATGTTAGATCTGCTTTAAAGCAATTAAACACATGTTTATATTGTTGTCCAGAACGTTCTTGACAAAACTAGAATGTTCTTGCTTTTGGGTCCGATGGAAAACATGAATGCGTGAGTGAATGGACTGTGAATGTCAGTTGGTACTGTTTCAAATCATAATTATGCAAAGCTTTCTGCAGAATAATGTCAGTTGGTTCTTTGTCTTAGAGGCATGATGTGATTTCTGTAAAAAGGTGCAGCAACAGTGTCATTGATGTCTTTGCTCATAGCTCATCAATTTAGAGATTGATCTTGATGTTGTTTGCTTCTTTGGGCCTTTAACTAGACTTTTAGGCTTGAGTATTGTTTTGAGTAGTCTTGACATGTGTTTATCTTAAGGTCTGAATTATAAGGAATAATTCATTTTACGCATGTCCTTAAAACGAATTAACTATAATGATATTGAAAAAACCAATATGACCCTTTGATAAACCAGAATGATCTTTTGATAAAACAAAATGATCTTTCGATAAACCAGAATGATCTTTTAATAAACCATAATAATCTTTTGATAAACCAGAATGATCATTTGATAAACTAAAATGATCTTGATAAACAAGAATGATCTTGATAAATCAGAATGATCTTTTAATAAATCAAAATGATCTTTTGATAAACTAGAATGATCTTTTATAAACCTGAATGTTCTTCTTATAAACCAGAATGATCCTTGATAAACTAGAATGATCTTTTATAAATCAGAATGTTCTTTTGATCAATCTGTCATAAATCTGCATGTTTGGTTTTGCAAGTAAACCTTCAAATCTTGACTTTTAATTGCTCATTAAATGTTGAGAAGACCATGTGCGAAATGCCAACTGATTTACTACATGTTACTCTTCTAAAAAGACCCCTTGTGTCAATTGTTCTTTAATTGAATAACCAAAACTTTCTGGTGAATGTTCTTCCATCATTCTCTTAACAAATGACTTAATAAATGACTCAATCTTGAAATAATTTATCCTTCAAAGTTGATTATTGTCATTATGTCGAATTGATATGACTATTTATGAATACAATGAACTTGTTCATCGTGAAAACAATATTTCATAACAATTGTGAATGTACTTATGCACTTGTTGGTGGCTTCTTGCTTGTTCACTTATGCAATTGATGTTACTTAAATAAAATTCAAGTGCAATTATTAGTAGATTACCATTCATAAAACTTAACCATTTATTTCATAAGGTTTGTTGTCAATGAAACATATATCAAAATGGTTTTTACCTCAACAAAAAGTCATACCTTCACGATCTTTTGACCTTGCAATGGAGACTTCAATAGAGGACAGTCCGATGAATGAGAGGTTGTTACAATTAGGAATAAAACCATGACATAATGGTGCACGACCATGACATCAATATAGGGAGGATGACATGGTTGTGGCTAGGCAAAGAGATCTCAGATGAGGAGACAAGTCATCCTTGAGGTGAAAACAATGGTTGTTGAAGACAAATTAAAGCTCTTAATGATGATTATGACCACAGAGCACGAGGAACCCAAAGGCCATAAATGTTGTTGGTGGAGGAGTCATGGAACGATGAGTGGGCGAAGTAGTAAGGTGAGGGAGTGGTGATAATGCAGCAGTGCTATAGCCTTAAAGGTTAGGAGGAGATGGGTAACACAAGACAAACCCTAACCAATGGGGGAGAAAACCTCCATAAGGGTGGGCCAAGAGCTTTAGATAGTTGGAGGGAGATGGTCTACTAGGTCGGGGCAGTCCGTAGAGGAAGAAGGGAAAGGTAGGTCGTCGCATCTCTCTCTAAAATTAGGATTCACAACATCTAAAAGTGGGAGTTGTTAGAAAGGTTGAATAGAGGATTAAATCTTTGATTTTTTTTTTCTAGGTTGAGGGTGAAGTGGAAGAAATATGAAGATGGCTACGGTGTTTTATTTTTTATTTTTTATTTTTTTAAAAAAATAAATTTCTTTTTAAAAATTTAATTGATAAAAAATATAACCGAAAAAATAATGAAATTGTTGACATGTTAAAGAAACCAACATTATTAAATGAAAAATGAAAAGAAATAAAAAATTACAACTTTGTTTATGTTTTAAATGATAAGAACATAACCGGGAAAAAATAAATGATTAAAGTGTTATAAAGCAAAAAGATAAAGGACCTTTTGAAAGGTGTTTGCCCAATGAATATTATGGTAAAATTAGTTTTCATGTCTATAAATTTTAAAACTTTGTTTTAAGGCCCTCTAAAAAAAATTATTTGTTAGTTTCTATAAAATTATTTGCAAAAGTCTCGCGTAGATAACTTGGTTGGTAAGTTAAGTAACGCCAAATGAATTATAAGAAGAAGGCTCTGAGCTCAAACTCAAGAAAATTAAAATAGCTACTAATTTACTAACATTATAAATAAGTCTCTCTTAAAACAAAGCATGTTTAATTATCTTTCTACTTTTAAATTTTTGAATAAATTTTTACAAATATGTTTAAAACATTATAAAAAAATCCTCTAAAAAATTTAAAAAATTTTAATTTTGGAATCTTTTAAACATCATAAACTCAAAATAAAAGTAATGAAAATATAAACATATAAATTGAATTTTTGAGAGCATTTTTTATGAAGATTTTTTTTTATAATTTTTTAAACATATCTAAAAAAAGTATCATTAAATATATACGTTGTTTTCTAAGAGGGACTAGAAATGTTTTCTAGATAATTTTGTACTTTGACTTTCTCTATTTTTTTTTTAAAAAGAGTAATAACTAGCCTATTCACAACTCGCGACAATAAGGACAGTAGGACTAGCACACAATAGTTATGCGAAAAGTTTGACTATTTTTCAATCCATCATTTTTTTGACAGTTACACTGCAATTAAATTTTCTATAGCCTCTACATTGAACTTGCCCATTGAAGACAGAGAGCGATGTTCAATACAAGGATGTCATGGTTCTGGCTTTCTCTTCTCAACCTCATCTTCTCTTTACACTCCTATCCTTCCATTGCAGCTCTAACTACCATCTCTGCAAACCAATCTCTCTCTGGTGATCAAACTCTAGTCTCTGAAGGGGGAATCTTTGAACTGGGTTTCTTCAAGACCGGTAATTCCTCTAACTATTACATAGGCATATGGTACAAAAAAATCACCCAGCAAACAATTGTTTGGGTAGCCAACAGAGACAACCCTGTCTCAGATAAAAGCACTGCAACGTTAAAAATATCAGCTGGTAATTTGGTTCTATTAAATAAGTCTTCAAAACAAGTTTGGTCAACAAACGTGAGTTCTCCTAAGTCAGGTTCTGTGGTAGCTATGCTCTTAGAATCTGGAAATTTTGTTTTAGGAACTAAGCCTGATGATGATGCATTAGATCTTCTATGGCAGAGTTTTGATCACCAAACAGATACTTTTCTTCCAGGTGGAAAAATTAAGCTGGACATGAAAACAAATCAGCCTCAATATCTTACTTCATGGAAGAATAAGGAAGACCCTTCAACGGGTCTTTTCTCTTTGGAACTAGACCCAAAAGGATCGACTTCATATCTTATTCTTTGGAACAAGTCTGAACAGTATTGGACAAGTGGACCTTGGAATGGACATATTTTTAGTCTTGTTCCCGAGATGAGGTTAAATTACATCTACAATTTTTCATTTGTGTCAAACGAAAATGAGAGCTATTTCACTTACTCCTTGTATAGCCCTTCCATTATATCTCGGCTTGTGATGGATGTCTCGGGGCAGATTAAGCAATTATCATGGTTGGAAAGTGCCCAAGAGTGGAACTTGTTTTGGTCGCAGCCAAGAAGACAGTGTGAGGTTTATTCTTTCTGCGGTGCATTTGGGAGCTGCTTTGAAAACTTCAATCCTTATTGTAGTTGTTTGAGAGGCTTTGAGCCAAGGTCAGTCTCTGAATGGAATCTGGGAGATTTCTCAGGTGGGTGTATCAGGAAAGAAAGTTTGCAATGTGAGGGTTCCGGTCCCTCTAATAGGGGTAAGGACATGTTTCTTGCAATCCCCAATATGGCTTTATCTAAACATGCACAATTTGTGGGTTTGGGAAATGCAGCTGAATGTGAATTAACCTGCTTGGGTAACTGCTCCTGCACAGCTTATGCATATAATAGTAATGGATGTTCAATTTGGAATGGAGACCTCATTAATCTGCAACAATTGTCTTCTGATGATAGTAGTGGACAAACTTTGTATCTCAAACTTGCAGCATCAGAAATTCGTGATACTAGTAAACACGGTAATGGGGTGGGGATGATGATTGGAAGTGTTGTGGGCGCGGTTGTTGGCATAGGGATACTCATGGCGCTTCTATGGTTTGTCATGCTTAGACGAAGAAAGAGAATGCTTGTAATGGGAAGGCTCTTGGAGGGTTTTATGGTGGAATATGGGTACAGGGATTTGCAAAACGCGACTAATAATTTCTCTGAGAAATTGGGAGGAGGAGGTTTTGGTTCTGTTTTCAAAGGAGCATTAACTGATTCAAGTATGGTGGCAGTGAAGAAGCTGGAGGGTGTTAGCCAAGGAGAGAAGCAGTTCAGAACAAAAGTGAGTACAATAGGGACAATGAAACATGTTAATCTTGTTCGCCTCCGTGGATTCTGCTCAGAAGGTACCAAAAGGTTGCTGGTTTATGATTACATGCCAAATCGTTCCTTGGATTTCCATTTGTTCCAGAACAATAATTCCGAGGTGTTGGATTGGAAAATGAGATACCAAATTGCTCTTGGAATTGCAAGGGGACTTACTTACCTTCATGAGAAATGCGAAGACTGTATCATACACTGTGATATAAAGCCAGAAAACATTCTCCTGGATGCTGATTTTTGTCCAAAAGTTGCGGACGTTGGCCTAGCTAAGCTAATTGGACGGGGTTTTAGCAGGATCCTTACAACGATGAGAGGAACAAAAGGTTATCTTGCCCCAGAGTGGTTATCTGGGGTTGCTATCACATCCAAAGCTGATGTTTACAGCTATGGAATGATGCTTTTTGAGGTTGTATCTGGTAGGAGGAACTTTGATCCATCTGCAGATGGCCAAGTTACTTTCTTTCCTACCGTGGCTGCAAAAGTAGTTATTGAAGGTGGTAGTGTACTTGCACTTCTGGACCCTAGATTAGAGGGAAATGCTAACGTTGAGGAGATTACTGAAATGATAAAAGTTGCTTCTTGGTGTGTCCAAGAAGATGAAACTCAGAGGCCAACCATGCGTCAGGCAGTTCAAATTCTTGAGGGGATCTTGGATGTGAATTTGCCACCAATTCCAATATTCCATCAAGTGTTTGTAGATAACTAAGAGAAATCGCTTTTTCTACACTGATCCTAGCTCCACCCAAGTTCACAAGTAAAGTACAAGGTATGGTCTCAACAACTTCTCAGGCCAACAGCAGTATCTCATCAGCTAGCTTTAAGTCTTCGGCAGAATATTAGGATGGCTCAATGTCTCTCTTGATATTTGTTACTGATAGAAAAAAATATACCACCTTTTGATTTTATTGTAACGTATGGTGTGAATTAATAAACTTCTCTTTCCAAGTGGGTGTGTTACTATATTCAATCAAAAACTGATATTTCTTATAACGTTGTACTCATTAATATCATATAGAGGGGTGGTTTGTGATAGATTGCCGGTAATTTGACTTGTCTAAAGTGATAGAGTTCTTTAATTACAATAAACTTTCTACAATTACATTTCGTCATAAACGATAGTAACACAACGAGCAAACACTAGATGCTGAAAAAAAAATAGGAGTGACTAATTAAATATCAGAGAAGATTGTTGAGCCTAAAAAGAAATTACATCAATCATATTAGTGTAGTAATTCAATTAGCTAATGATATTTTCTTTGAAACGAAATTACAACTGCTAACAATTTTACTCAACATAATAATCATCTGCAGACAATGAGTTCAAGGTGATGCAATTGCAGGTATGGTCCCTTCCAGCTAATGCAAGATGAGAGTGGTGTTTTACCAAGTTCATTTCCATACTAAGCTATCATGAAAAAATTGACCCAAGTTCTTTTACTATATATTAATCTATTATTATAGAATTTATAGAACAAACTGAACATGTCACTAACTTTTTCTTTCCAAGCCAACAGTACTACTACAACAATCCAATACAATCTTAGTTAAATTTCATCATCTACTACAATTTCCACATCTAAATTTCATCTCATAATCTATTGTGGGCCACCAAAATACAATCTTAGTTAAATTTTCACATATGCAATTTCCAAATCTAAATTTCATGTATCAACCTTGGTAAGGGAATTTGTGTTATATCTAGGACAGCAGCCAATAATCCCTCCCTATATAAACTAGATCATTCACCTGAAATTAATTTTCATAAAATCTTCATTTCTATATTCTTTCAAACTCAATGTAGCAAATTGCACCAATTTTAAATTATAAATACATAATTTAGATAAGATATGATAACAAACATTTTACGGGCATAGAAAATGTGAACATAACTTGATTAGGACATAACAACAAACAGTTTGCAGGGAAATGAAGTATAAATTGAAAACTTCGATTCAACTTATCTGTGATGAGAAAGAGCACAAGCACGATGCACATTGATACTTCACCATGTGAGTAAAGCTTTTCATCCGTCGACTTTCTTAACCTGCTAGCTACAGAAGGATTTAACAAAGAGACATAGGTACATGAAAATGGTCAAACTGAAGAGAGATTAGTTTGTTTGTTGCAGATGAAGAAAAACAGAGAGAATAAGGAATGTGGAAAGGGAAGAAGAAGAAGATGAAGCGGAAGAGAAGAGAGCTCCCCACTGGGAATAGGTTAGGCGAGAGTTTCAAGCGAAAGGCACGATGCTAAGCTGCCACGTTGGCTACTTGATTTAACAGAAAACGGTTATATGGGATACATGTACGATGTGAATTTGTATGACTAATTCCGCGGGTACTATCCCATTTAGAGTGTGGGAAACAAAAATCATATTTAAATACCTCTTATTTTATAGGTATGGAATTCATAGCTTTATTTTTTTGGGTAACATATCATATCATATTATTATTATTATTTTTTTTCTCTTAAACGATCAATTAGATACGTGAATATCCACCAATTATTTTATTATTTATAAATATATTTTTTTAAAATATTCACATTCACTATTATTAATAATAACAAATTTAAAAATATTTTTTGAATGTTATTCTGCTGATAATTTTGATAAATAATATTTAATTATAATAATTTTTTAAGTTACATGATATAGTTTTTATCAAATAAGAACCCATGTAGTTTTATGATGTAACTTTTTATTAAATATGATATAGTTTTTATTAAATAAGAATTCATAGAAAAATTTCAATTGTCCTGTAATTTCGCATATATGTGTAAACATAATTTTTAATTATATAGACGAAAAAAGAAACTTTGATATTTTAATTATATATTTATCAAAGTAGACAGACCTAAAAGAATTTTTCATTTACATGTATCCTCAAATATTTTTAATGAAATTTTAAAAACTCTTGAATTTCTCTATTTAAATAAAAAACATCTAGCCTATTCACAACTCTGCACAATAGTTGACGCAAAAAGTTTGATTCTTCTTCCATTCATCATTTTTTTGACTGTTCCACTGCATCAAATTTTGTATAGTCTCTACATTGATGACAGAGCCATGTTCAATACAAGGAAGCCATGGTCCTGGCTTTTTCTTCTCAACCTCATCTTCTCTTTACACTCCTATACTTCTCTTGCAGCTCTAACTACCATCTCCGCAAACCAATCTCTCTCTGGTGATCAAACTCTAGTGTCTGAAGGGGGAATCTTTGAACTGGGTTTCTTCAAGACCGGTAATGCCTCTAACTATTACATAGGCATATGGTACAAAAAAATCACCCAGCAAACAATTGTTTGGGTAGCCAACAGAGACAACCCTGTCTCAGATAAAAGCACTGCAACGTTAAAAATATCACCTGGTAATTTAGTTCTATTAAATAAGTCTTCAAAACAAGTTTGGTCAACAAACGTGAGTTCTCCTAAGTCAGGTTCTGTGGTAGCTATGCTCTTAGAATCTGGAAATTTTGTTTTAGGAACTAAGCCTGATGATGATGCATTAGATCTTCTATGGCAGAGTTTTGATCATCCAACTGATACTGAGAACTCAATGCCTTTTTGTAATTGTTTGAGTGGTTTTGAGCCAAAGTCACAGTCTGAATGGAATCTGGGGGATTACTCAGGTGGGTGTATCAGGAAAGAAAGTTTGCAATGTGAGGGTTCCAATCCCTCTAATAGGGGTAAGGACAAGTTCCTTGCAATCCTCAAGATGGCATTACCTAAACATGCACAGTCTGTGGGTTTGGGAAATGCAGCTGAATGTAAATTAACCTGCTTGGAAAACTGCTCCTGCACAGCTTATGCATATAATAGTAATGGATGTTCAATTTGGATTGGAGACCTCATTAATCTGCAACAATTGTCTTCTGATGATAGCAGTGGCCAAACTTTGTATCTCAAACTTGCAGCATCAGAATTTCGTGATGCTAGTAAAAACAGGGTGATTATTGGTGGTGTTGTGGGTGCGGTTGTTGGCATAGGGATACTCTTGGCGCTTCTATGGTTTGTCATGCTTAGGCCAAGAAAGAGAATGCTTGCAATAGGAAGGCTCTTGGAGGGTTTTATGGTAGAATTTGGGTACAGAGATTTGGAAAACGCGACTAAGAATTTCTCTGAGAAATTGGGAGGAGGAGGTTTTGGTTCTGTTTTCAAAGGAGCATTAACTGATTCAAGTATGGTGGCAGTGAAGAAGTTGGAGGGTGTTAGCCAAGGAGAGAAGCAGTTCAGAACAAAAGTGAGTATAATAGGGACAATGCAACATGCTAATCTTCTTCGCCTCCGTGGATTCTGCTCAGAAGGTACCAAAAGGTTGCTGGTTTATGATTACATGCCAAATCGTTCCTTGGATTTCCATTTGTTCCAGAACAATAATTCTGAGTTGTTGGACTGGAAAATGAGATACCAAATTGTTCTTGGAATTGCAAGGGGACTTATTTATATTCACGAGAAATGCGAAGAATGTATCATACACTGTAATATAAAGCCAGAAAACATTCTGCTGGATGCTGATTTTTGTCCAAAAGTTGCGGACTTTGGCCTAAATAAGCTTATTGGAGGGGATTTTAGCAGGATCCTTACAACAATGAGAAGAACAAAAGGTTATCTTTCCCCAGAGTGGTTATCTAGAGTTGCTATCACATCCAAAGCTGATGTTTACAGCTATGGAATGATGCTTTTTGAGGTTGTATCTGGTAAGAGGAACTCTGATCCATCTGCAGATGGTCAAGTTACTTTCTTTCCTACCTTGGCTGCAAAAGTAGTTATTGAAGGTGGTAGTGTCCTTACACTTCTGGACCCTAGGTTAGAGGGAACTACTGATATTGAAGAGGTTACTGAAATGATAAAAGTTGCTTCTTGGTGTGTCCAAGATGACGAAACTCAGAGGCCAACCATGCGTCAGGCAGTTCAAATTCTTGAGGGGATCTTGGATGTGAATTTGCCACCAATTCCAATATTCCATCAAGTGTTTGTAGATAACTAAGAGAATTAGCTCTTTCTACACTGACCCTTGCTCCACCCAAAGTTCACAGGTATGCCACCACAACTTCTCAGGCCAAAAGCAGTATTTTCTTCAGCTAACTTTCTTGGGCAGAAAATTAGGATGGCTCATTGTCTCTTGATATGTGTTACTGATAAAAATAATATACCATCTTTTTATTTTATGGTAATGTATGGTTTGAATAATGAGACTCTCTTTCCAAGTTGGTGTTATATTCAATCAAAAAAACTATTTCTAATAGCTTTGTTGCACTCACTAGTATGATACAGAGGGGTGGTTTGTGACAAAATGCAGGTAAAATTAGACTTGACTAAACTGAGGGAATTCTTTAATATCAATAAACTTTCTACAATTATATGAACATAAATTCTTTCACCATAAAGATAGTAACACAATGAGCAAACATTAGATGCTGAAAAATAAAAACAAAAATTAACAATGACTAATTAATGATCAGAGAAGATTGTTGAACCTAAAAAGAAATTGCAGCAATCATATTAGTGTAGTAAATCAAAGAGCTGATAATATTTTCTTTGAAACGAAATTACAACTGCCAACATTTTTACTCAAAACATTATAATCATCATCTGCAGACAATGGGTGCAATATGAGAGTGGTGTTTTCTCAAGTTCATTTCCATACTTAGCTAACAAGAAAAAATTGACCCAAGTTCTTTTACTATATATTATTCTATTATTATAGAATTTATAGAACAAACTAAATAGGTCACCAATTTTTTCCTTTCAAGCCAACAGCACTAATACTACAATCCAATATTTTTTTGTGAAATTTTCACTCCGGTAACTTCCATATTTAAATTTCATCTCATAATATATTGTGAGCCACCAGAATATAATCTTAATTAAAATATAAACATTGTCAAAGACCAAAGTAAAATATTAGAATAGGTTTTCATGTATCAACCGTAAGTGAATTTGCTATATCTAGAAAAGCAGCCAACAATCCCTCCCCATATAAACTAGATCATTCACCTGGAATTAATTTCATAAACTCTTCGTTTCTATATTCTCTCAAACTCAATGTAGCAAATTGCACCAATTTAAAATTCTAAATACATAAGACATAATAACAAACATTTGCAGGCATAGAAAATGTGAGCATAACTTGATTAGGACATAACAACAAACAGTTTGCAGGCAAACGAAGTATAAATAAACAACTTTGGCTAATCGAAAGATAAGTTCTTAACGTAAACTTATCTTACATTATTCTGACTAAACTTGTTTTATAAGAGTAAGTTAAATGTTTTGATAAATGAATGGAGAAACACAATTCAACATTCTATATTTCTTGTGTTTTTCAACACCTTGACTTAGCAATTGTAGTTCATCCAAAAACTGGAATAGTCTCAATGGAATATAATTTTGGTTATTTTGATCTTTACTTGGCAAATTCTAATTAATTTTGGTTGTTAGCCAACGTATTTCATATATTAAGTGGAAAAGTCTCGATTGATTAAGACTTTGGTCATTTTGGTCGTCAAATAGTTACATTTAATTCATTTTAATTTTTAGAAATTGTAGTTCATCCAATTAGTGGAATAGTCTGAATTGTTTACAATTTTTGTCATCACATGACTATGTTTAATCCATCTTAGTTCTTAGAAGTTGTAGTTCATCCAATAGATTAAGATTTCGGTCAGATAGAGTTTAAAATAAGAAGAAGAAGCGGAAGAGAGCTTACCGCCCGTCGGTATCCATAAAATACCGAAAAAATAAGCCGATTATCTTGTATGACCTGTCCACCTATTTGTAGGAAATGAATTTGTGACTGAAACTCCGCGGGAACTGGGAGGCATGGGGAGAAAGTCTCCTGATCATTAGTTCAAGGATGGATATATCATACTTCTGCCTCTTAGGGACTCTATTTATAAATATACATAGTTATATATGTGCATGTGCAAAGTAATTAAATTCTATTCTATGTCATACATATATTATATTTATTTGTCTTTTTATATGATATATGTATAACTTTCTTTTAAATATCATATTTATCGTTATCATGATAACACTTACAATAATGTTTTAATATTGAAATAATAGAAATTTTGTAACTTTTATGTTGATCGATTTCTGCAAAGATCGTGGAGATATGCGAGAACAATGACAAGTTTAAAAAACATCCTAAAACGAGGGTGGTGACAGATATGGGGAATAATTTGGGTGGCAAGAATAGTGAGGGAGGGAGTACTCTCTATCTCCAGTGTATATTTCGTTGACATTTCAAAATACTCAATTCATTGGAGTAAAATAGCATGCATTTACAAATATATATGTTATTCCATAAAATTGTAATAGTTGGTCAATAATAATCCTTTAAATTAAACAAGTAACGTATTAGTCTCTTAAAATAATGAATATCAATCAATTTAGTCTCTTCATCAAAATATTCTTTTAGAAAATATTCACTAAAACTAATAAAAGATATACACATGTATTTCAACAACAATAAAAAAGAGACAAACAACAATAAAAAAGAGACAAACAAAGTAACTTAAAATAGTTGTTTGTTGCATCAAAATAATCATAAAACCTTTGAAATTATGGTGCAAAACTTTAAAAAAAATGACTAAATTGATTGATATTTTTTAATTTAAGAGATTAAATTGTTATTTCACAAATTCAAGCAACTAAATTGACCAACCTTTACAATTTTAAGAACTAAAATATCTATTAACTCTGCATTAATTGTTTTTTAAATATTGATTCACTCACATTACATCTTGATTATAGTTACATGCCTCCTAAAACTAAAAACTAATCCTTTAAGATTTAGAAATTCATACATTGACTTACGATCATAAGTACGACCACATATTTAAGGGTCCTAATTATTTGACAACTATGTCACATTATGATGATTTTCTTATAAGAAAATGTTAGTTATTAATTTGTTAAGGGGGGAGAAATATTAGTAGCATGGGTCAAACTCTTGACCTCTTTTTAATGTTTATTTGGTATCCCAACCCAAACCACATGGCTAATTCTTCAGAGTTTTTTTTTTTTAATTTCTCTTCCTATTCCTCTCCTCTTTCTTCCTCTCCTTCCATTGTCTCCCTCTCTCTTTCACTTTTCGTCTTCATTTGCCTTTGTTTTTTGCATTTAGTTTTTTTCACAAATGTTGCACACGTGTGAAATAAGTTCACACCAAATTTTTAAAAATATATCTATATATATGAATCGAATACGAATGTGAGACACTAACTAAGATAATGTAAGTGTACATGAATCTAGTCAAGGTCATTTTACTAAAATATGAGTTCATGTGCTCATCAAAATATAACAATGGGGATATATATTTTCATGGATTCATTATTTTTGGTACAATAGAGAGCCAAAATTAAGCCTAAAGGACACGAAAAAATTAAGCGACTAAACATACATTTCTTAGCATGTAAGCTTCAAAAATATCATAAAAAGGAGTCTACTAAGATCGTTCGGCGGATTCTCCACGATAATACAATCAAAAGAATCTAAAAATAGATCGAGGATATCAAGTCAATAAACACATCTATTTCCTTCCCATCAATTATGAATGCTCTGGACATTTCAATTAAGAGACAAAATATTACGAATACAACACACCAAAGAGAAAAAAGATCCCTTTAAGTTGCATTCTCTAAAGAGCATATCAATTAAATTTTTGGAGGCACTTCCCGAAATGAATTGAGTGATTCCCTCCCTTGTCGTCATATCCAAACCAAAATACACTATTTTTGCGCGCCAAACATAACACATATCAATCTTCTTGATGTACATATTCATTCTATTCCTCTCCACGTAATCATACACATCTAACATGTGGATATAAAGGTGTTTTTGAGTATTTGAGGATTTTATTTTTAAACTATTTGTGTCAAAGGGGTATAACTAAGATGTAAGGGTGTATATAATTAATATGAGATGTAGTTAAGATTCTTCTAGAAATTACCATTTGCTTTTATTAATTGTATATCATATAATTATTTTATAATTTTGTTTTTATATTTCTCTCTTTTCTCTTATTTGAAACCAATCGAACAAGAGACCAGAAGAATTTATTTTTTATTCTTTTTATTTTTTTCTTCAACTAAACAATTAAAAAATTATCTCACTTTCTACTATTTTTTTTATTTTAGCTTCCACTTTTTTTTTCTTACACTTTCTTTTAGAATCAAGGAGAGGTTTCTTTCAAGTCTTTCTTTTGCTGCTTTTCTCATAGGATTGAATTGACTAACTCTGAGTCAGAGCTTTTGATATTGTTGAAATTTTTTAAACTAATAATACAAAGAGTTAATTTATAAAAAAATTAAAATTTTAAATTTACGTAATTAACTTATTGTCTATTTTTTATGGTATAACTCACTCTCTAGTAAAGACGACAATATTTATAACTAATTAAACAAAGAAAATTCATTGCCTATTCTTTATTTATGAAAGGAAAAAAAAACATATTAAAAAAAGTGTTAATTCTTTTAATTAAACATCATTATGTTTAATTCAGATTCAATGATTAATTTCATTGCAACTTTCAAATACTAGAAATAATCTTTATTGTCTCTTCATTTAGTTTTGCAAATAAATATAAATAAATAAAATATTTAAAGAGCAAACAACTAATTTAGTATTTAAATATGTGAGATGTTATCACTATAATTTTTAAATGTACCGAAATTATAAATATTCTTAATATTTTTTTGTAAATAATTTTATTGATTAAATGAAATAAAAGAAATACATTCAAAACTCCATAAAGATTATAGCCGCAGCACCTCATATATCTCAGACCAGTTGCCTACTTCATATTTAAATGTTTGCCAAAAGTTAGCCACAACAACTATAAGAAACTCTCGTAATAATGAACTAGAAAACAGATAGATCGCGAATTTTGTGAAGAAATTGATTGTACTTACGTTACGTCTCATGCAAGTAATGTTCAGTTTGCTTAAAACATCTTTATGATGTTATATTTTATGACCACATGCTTTAATTTTCTTGCCTGATTAATTATCTTGCTAAGGGAAATGGAAGAGTCAAATCAATACTCCATACAAAATAAAATACTACGTGTAAACAAAATAATACATTTTGTCTAAATTTAAATAATAAAAAAATAAACTTTTTAAATACACGTGTTTACTTATATTTTATCTAAAAAGCTGATTTTGGACTATTAGTATTTAACGTGAAGATTTGTGAAAAATTAAATTTGTGAAACAACCAACCACCTACTGATCAAATTTCATACCCACTTTCCCTACCTTGCAATTTTAGATAAAAGTAACAGTGCTAAACAGAGGAAAGAGCAGGAAAAATTAACATGAACAGATGTTACAGGTTTCCTCCAATCTCAACTATTCCCAAATGTCAAGAAAAGATAACAACACACGAAACTTGTGTCCCTTCTTGTCCTGCCAAAGCAATCTTTATTCTAAATTGTCATTGCAATCACAATTGCATTTATTTGTAGACGACACAACAAAATTGTGGATGCGAATTGCCGACTAAAAGTCATCTCTATTCATTCACTTGAATGACGGAGACGTTCGATCTTGGTCAAACGATTTAAATTTAAATTTAATTTTTTAAATTATAAAATAAAATTAAAGTTTTTTTTTTAAAATTGTTATATTAAGATCAGAAGATCACCGATGTCCCTGACTATATAAATGCAAAAAAAAAACAACTACATCAAATTCATTTATTAAAATTATAGTTGCGATGTCGTTATAGAAAACTCTGAAACATTTATATTGCAATTGCGGTTAATATTACAATTTAAAATTATATAGTTTTACAATATGGTCCCTATGAATAGCTATAGATCATTTGGGCTTTGGCTTTCTGTGTTGGACAACTTAGCAACCCTTTTTAGCAAGTGAGAGCTTGCGTTGCAAAGAGAGAAACAAGAAAACGACATTGATGTCAAAATAATCACATTAATTTTACCCCAAAAAACCGTAACTACTAAGCTTATGAGAACCACCATGTATATTCCTATGCATTTGAACTTTTTTTTCTTCTCTAATTGGCCTTCACTAGACTTGGATAAAGATAAACTCTTTGATTCAGATAGTGGCGAGCTTGAAGATGATGAACATGAACAAGAAGATTCAATTGCCTTGATTTCTTCAATATTAGTACTTTTGAAAGTTGATGAACTTTTTGTATGTATGAAATAACTTCGCTTTGATCCAAAACAATTTTGGCTATAACGATTTTTCTTATGAGCTCTTGTAGTCTGTAAGAGTAGATAATGAAAATTAAATATTCAGTATGCGTGATAATTAAATTGATAATAATTAAGTATTCTTTTCAAATATAAACTCAATTGATCTAAAACAAATATTACTATGAAACATAATATAAACAAAAATTTATCAAATAAATTTAGATATATTTGATAGAAATTTTAAACGAAATGCTTCGAATTTCTTTTAAGACATTTTTGTTTATAGCAAACCAATGTTGATTTAAAAGACTAACTAATATGGTTTCAAACAGCACAGCTTTAATCACCTTAGCAAGTGTTTGTTTTGGAGGCTGACAAACAACTTCATTGAGTTTCGATTTTGAGCAGTTTTGGTCCGAAAATTTTGATTTGACAGCTTCAGACTCTAGCATGTTATCGAAATCAACGACGGGACGGAAACAAGTTAAGAACTTGTTCTTTGAGACGTTCTTCATAGTGTTCTCGAAATGAAAATACTTATGAATATGATAAAATGTTTTGGGGGAGGAAAGTATAGGAATGGAATAATGTGTATATATATTAATGAGTGTTGAAAATCAAGGAATAATTATATTATAAGGATGAAAATAAAGAAGGGCACTTGGTATTTGAGGAGAAAATTTTGAGGTAGGAGCCATCAAAAGGCCTGCAAAGATGTCTATTTCGCTAATTAGACAAACAAGCACTTATAAGTAAGTGCCTTTGTTGTTGTCGTTTATGGAATTTTTGTCTTGTCTGGTTCTCAATTGTTTGACCAAACTAATTTGTTGTGAGAGTGAGTGAGGATTATAAAAAAGGACTCAAGGCGGGGGAAATAAGGTTGGGGACTTTGGGACTTGGGAGTATCCTTGAGTAATATTTTTTTTTATCTTAATCTTATGATTTTTAGGAATTTTGAGCTCTATTGATTTATAATTATAAGTAAGGTTTTGTCAAAAAAATTGTTTTAGAGAAAATTTGAGTTTGATTTGTGAGCACTTACTAAGATGTGATGTTGAAATTAATATAATAATTATTAGAAGATACTAGTTATCGTGAAAACTATGATTATTATATATAGAAGCATGCATATTAGTTAACTCTGTCACTTAATTAATCATATATAGTGAAAACTATGATGATTTGTGTCTAGTATATCATTTTGGAATGGATGAAATAATTGATTATCCAACTAAAAATTTAATTAACTTGGAACCAAAACAAAATTAATTAACTCTATCACTTAATTAATCATATATATATATATATCAATTAAAGCTCCCAAACTTTAAATAACTAATATTTAAAGATATAATGTTGAAATATAATAAAAATATATGATTAAATAAGTTTATAATCCCTATAAAATTATTTTAAAAAATTGGTTCAATAAAATTTTGTTTTTAGTCCATGTCGAAAAAATTACATTTTTTGATTAATACTAAATTATTCTAAAAACAATTTTAGTGGTTAAATTTCAAGATTTGGTCTGCTTTAATAGACTTGTATCTTAGTATGGATTGAACTATAAAAATAGACTCATGAATAATCATAAAGTAATTGTTGATCCAACTCCCAATTTTACTCACTGGTACAAAAAAATACTTATGCACGCCTCAGATAGTAATTTTTATACAAATTTAATTACCGAAATATAAAATCTAGAAAATTGTTGTGCTTTGGGGGGCGGGGGGGGACAACATCAACCTAGTCATAACTCCTTTAAATTGGTCCACATAGCCCAAATAAAATATTTGAATGGGCTAAATAGGTCTGTTGAGCTTTAAGTTGATCCAATGCCATTTCAGAAAACATTATCCAAAAAAAGGTGACCCATTATTTGCTCTATAATTGATTTTCATGGTCACCTTAATTTTGGGTGAAGAGTTGATTACAAAATAATTTAACAACACTAAAAATATTCAAATATAATTAGTGGTTGAGAATTGTCAAAATATTGAGTTTGTTTAGTTTGCGGAAACATTTTATATTTTTAAATATAAATTTTATGTTAATTTTATCGATTAAGAAAGAGAAAAAAAATTGTGAAGTAAATAATTGATTATATTTTTATAAATAATAAAAATGTTAAAAACAATATTTTTATTGTTTTTGAAAATATATCTTCATTAATTAAAATTTCATCTTCTCTCAACAACAAGATATCACTTAAAAAGTTTTTTATCAAAATAAAATAAATACATATTTTTAAAAATAAAAACACAAATTTTTTTTATTTAAACACAATATTTGTACACTTGAAAGTGACAAACAACTATTATAGGTTTATGAATTGCTACTTTATCATTT
>JBBPBP010000002.1:47774204-47790069 GCA_037974735.1 Cicer chorassanicum | reverse complement strand
TTTCACGATATCTTAGTAGTTAAAACTCAATTTTGATATTTTAATGAAAAAATGAAATATAAAAACTTTCATATGGTATACTTCATGTTAGGTGGGAAAAAAAAAAACAAAGAAAGAGAATGAAATAAAAGATAATAAATTTCATCATGTCCTACTCTATTTTACCTTTTTATGTTTTTAAATTCAAAACAATAAAACCTTATTAATTACCTAAAAGTTGAGTGATATGAATTTTAAAAATATAGTTGTAAATTATATAATTGAGAAAATATATCTGGCTATGGTCTTATTGCTCCCAAGAGGAGAAAGAACCCTGTTTTGCAACCATGGCGGTAGCCTCTGAGTGACGTGTCGTCACCGTCTTCCACGTGTAACGTTCATCCACCACACCAGGTTCTGTCTCTCTCTATCATTTTCTCATCTTTGCTGGTTATTACTTATTTCCTCTGTTTTTCGGATAATAGATTGCTTACATTTCAACCTTTATTTGATTCTCAATTAATTCAAGCTTACGAGTAAAGTGATTGGTTAATTCAATTTCTGGGCATAATGGTTTTAACTCTTATTTTTCAAATCATCATGTTCACATTTTTTTTCCTTTACAAATAAAATGTTACCATATTTCAGGGCTCAAATAATTGAATTAACCAATTTGAAATGCAATGAAATAACATGCTTTAGTTAAAGATACAAATATGCAACTTTGAAAGAAAATCTCATTATTCAAACCATAATATATTACAGTTACATTTATGAAAATCAAAGGATGTCATTTTTTTTGTTCAAATTCGAGAATTCTAGGTTCGAGCACAGAATCGATGTATATTGTTTGCCTAATTCAAATTTTCTGCTGAGACATTGGAACTAGCTGATGAGATGTTGCTTTTAGTTTGAGAGGGTGTTGAGATGTTGCTCTTTACCTGTGAACTTTGTGTGGAGCTAGAATCAGTGTAGAAAACCAACTTCTCATGATTATCATCAACAAACATTTGAAGGGATCTTGGAATGGGAGGCAAATTCACATCCAATATCCCTTCAAGAATTTGAACTACCTGACCCATTGTTGGCCTTTGAGTTTCATTGTCTTGAACACACCAAGATGCCACTTTTATTATTCGAACAACCTCATCGATGTCAGCATTTCCGTCCAACCTAGGGTCCAAAAGGGTGAGGACACTACCACCTTCAATAACTACTTTTGCAGCTAAGGTAGGAAAGAATGTAACTTTTCCATCTTTTGATGGATCAGAGTTCCTCCTACCTGATACAATCTCGAAAAGCATCATTCCGTAGCTGTAAACATCGGCTTTGGCTGTAATAGCCACCCCCGAAATCCATTCTGGAGCAAGATAGCCTCTTGTCCCTCTCATGGTTGTGAGGACCCTGCTGAATTCACGTCCAACAAGCTTAGCTAGGCCAAAGTCTGCAACTTTTGGACAAAATTCAGCATCTAGGAGAATGTTTTCGGGCTTTACATCACAGTGTATGATACAGTCTCGGCATTTCTCGTGGAGGTAAGTTAATCCTCTTGAGATTCCAAGAGCAATTTGGTATCTTATTTTCCAGTCCAACACCTTAGAAGAATCCTTCTTCAGGAACAAATGGAAATCCAATGAACCGTTGGGCATGTAATCGTAAACCAGCAACCTTTTAGTACCTTCTGAACAGAATCCACGGAGGCGAACGAGATTAACGTGTTGTACTGTCCCTATTGTACTCACTTCTGTTCTGAATTGCTTCTCTCCTTGGCTAACACTTTCCAACTTCTTCACTCCCACCACACTTGAATCAGCCAATGTTCCTTTGAAAACGGAACCGAATCCTCCTCCTCCCAATTTCTCAGTGAAATTCTTGGTTGCGTTTTGCATATCTCGGTACCCAAATGCCACCAATGAGCCCTCCACAGGCTTACCTGTTCCAACTGTTCTCTTTCTTCGCCTAATCATGACAAACAGAAGAACGGCTAAGAGAATGCCTACGCCAACGACTGCGCCTACTGCAACACCGATGATCACCCCATTGTTGTTTTTAGCATCACTAAATTCTGATGCTGCAAGTTTTAGATACAAAGTTTTTCCACTACTGTCATCTGAAGACAATTGTTGCAGATTCAGGAGGTCTCCAATCCAAATAGAACAACCATTACTATCATATGCATAAGCAGAACAAGAGCAGTTGTTCAAGCATATTAATTCACATTCCGCTGTGTTCTCTGATCTCACTGATTTTGCATGTTTAGGCAATTCCATGTTGGAGATTACACGAAACCTGTCTTTGACACCATTAGAGGGATTGAAACTCTCGCATTTCAACTTTGTTTTTCTCATACACCCACCTGAGTGATCACCCAGATCCCAATCAGACTGTGACTTTGGCTCAAAACCACTCAAACAATTACAATAAGGCATCGAGTTCTCAGTGCAGCTCCCAAACGCACCGCAGAAAGCATAAACCTCACACTGTTGTCTTGGCTGTGACCAAAACAGGTTCCACTCTTGGATACTTTCCAACCATGATAACTGCTTAATCTGCCCCGAGACATCCATCACAAACCGAGATATAACGGAAGGGTTATACATAGAATATGTGAAATAGCTCTCCTTCTCGTTCGACACAAAGGAAAAATTGTAGATATAATTTGCTCTCATCTCAGGAACCAGACTGAAAATATGACCATTCCAAGGTCCACTTGTCCAATACTGTTCAGACTTATTCCAAAGAATAATATATGAAGTTGTTCCTTTTGGGTCTAGTTCCAAAGAGAAAAGACCCGTGGAAGGGTCTTTCTTATTCTTCCATGAAGTGAGATACTGAGGCTTCTTTGTTTTATTATCTAGCTTAATTTTGCCACCAGGAAGCCATGTATCAGTTGGATGATCAAAACTCTGCCATAGAGGATCTGATGCATCATCCTCAAGCCTATTTCGTAAAACAAGATTTCCAGTATCTAAGAGGATAGCTACTACAGAACTTGACATAGGAAAACTCATGTTTGTTGACCAAACTTGTTTTGAAGACTCATTTAATAGAACTAAATTACCAGCTGAAATTTTTAAGGTGGCAGTGTCTTTATCAGAGACAGGGTTGTCTCTGTTGGCTACCCAAACAATTGTTCGTTGAGAGACCTTTTTGTACCATATGCCTATGTAGTAGTTAGACGAATTACCTGGTTTGAAGAAACCCAATTCAAAGATTCCTCCTTTTGAGATGCAAGTTTGGTCACCAGAGAGAGATTGGTTTGATGAAATGGCTGTTAGAGCTGCAAGGGAAGGATAGAAGTGCATAGAAAAGAAAAGCATTTGAAGAGAAAGGAAGAAACACGGTTTCCTTGTATTGAACATGGCTATGCCTTCACTTTGCAACTTTCATGAAGAAACTATACAAAAAATTGTGAAAGAATTACAGGTCTATATTGTGCTGCAAAATGTGGTAGTGAATGGGGCCTAGTGGCAGCTCTTCCATACATTAAGTCAAGAAAAGTCTTTTCTTATAATCGTATTAATTACTGTGTCCTTTGTTGGATGGTTTAAGTCATTGTCATTGGTTGTACATATCATGTGATTGTCTATCATATGGACAACATTGGTAAGATGGACTAGTAGTAGTGCTATAAAACTTGCAGCATTTATTAACTCTATCAGGCATTATCTTCTTCTGTATATTTTATTTCTCCACTTTACACAAAATTGTTAAATTCGTTTTACTATGATGACACATTTTGTGAAGATCAAACAAGTATTTGTAGCATTTAGTATTTTCTTTGCAAGATGTAACATTGTTTTGATCTGTTTGCAAACCTATATCCCATTATGTGGTTCTTCAAGGTATAATCTTTTATTATGTTTTTAGAAGGAATTTACTATCATTTGAGACTTTCAACTTGTATCAATCTTCTGCACTATATAATCCGCCGGAGTCATTACATTAAGTGAGAAAAAATTTAAATTATTTTCTTTCTCTTAATCTAATTGTTGTGCAATAGATTGTACTGTGCTGCTATAGATGATACGGATCAGAATTTCTATGTTCTACACATTATTAAAACGGAATATCTCATGCAAATATTTTAGGATGGTGTGAATTGTGATCATTGTCAAATAAAACAAGGTTTTATTAAAATGATATATAATTAGTAAGTGTGGTGAAA
The DNA here is from genome assembly GCA_037974735.1 of Cicer chorassanicum. Classification (NCBI taxonomy): domain Eukaryota; kingdom Viridiplantae; phylum Streptophyta; class Magnoliopsida; order Fabales; family Fabaceae; genus Cicer; species Cicer chorassanicum. The sequence goes on along the minus strand of JBBPBP010000002.1, from coordinate 47,785,922 downwards.
TATGATCTAATTAATGTGTAAATACTTTGATAAAACATACCAATTAAATTCTTATTGAAAATAGTAATTAATATATTATCACATGAAACTATTTATTTATTTTTAAATATTATTTAGGAAGGATAGGTTTATTAAATCTTCTTTACTTAGAAGGAAATTAGCCCCCACAACCATGCCACTATTCTAATTATTTTCTATTTTAAATCTACATTAAGAAAACACCGGGAGGTATTTTATACATGGTTTTTAATTTAACCGACTATGATGTTTTTAAATTTATAATTTTTTAAAAGTTTATTATAATCACAAAAGGTTGATTTTAACTAAAAAAAACTAAACAAAAATTACCTAATGAAAAAGTTTTTTTCTTTTATGTATTTAATCCAGTCTAACTTTTTCATTATTCTTTAGTTAAAAAAAAATCATCACTTTTTGTTTTAGAAAATCAAGTTTTTGGGTAGAATCCTGTGTCCAATGTAAAGCTGCTTTTGGTGCGTTGGTTGATGCACAGTAAGAGTTGAGGAAATTGGAAATCAAACATAAGTTATTTATTATCTTCCCGTTCAAATTATAAGTTGGGTTTTATTTATAGATAACCTTGCAAGAGTGTTAGCTCATATGATTTTTATGTTAGTCTTCTCTGTATTGATTCTATTATTGCTGATGAAATGAAATAAGTATCTTTTGAATTTAAAAAAAAAAAAAAAAAAAAAAAGTTTTGTATATATGTATATACAAATTCAATTTTTTGTTTTGTTGTGCCTAACACTAAGAGGTCAAAACTCAAAACAAGAAATCTCTTGCAATCTTCTTAACGGGCCCATCTAAAAGATTGGGATGATTATCCCTCAAATTGGACATTTGACTTTTGGAGCCCAAGTCTCTTCTCTTCTTGACGAAAATTGAGTGGGCATATTATACTTGTCTTCGTTTGAATTTTGAACCAATTTACAATTCATAGATCAATTCACAAATGGTAAGAGGATGATCAATGATCTCATTTCCATTCACAGTGCATGCATCTTTGGAACTTGGACCACGCACTTTATTCTCAATGCAAAAACTATTGTCCACCAAATTTGATATACACTACGTTTTTTAAAATTAATTTCACTAATACAAAACTATTTATTTTATCAAAAAAGTGAATATATAAAAATGATTCATGTTTAAATTTGTATTTAAAAATAATATTATTATCTCATAAATACAATTCATATAATAGTTTTAGTGACATTTGATATACTAGAATGCAAGTTGAAATCTAGAATATTTCACTTCTCCGCAATTAATGTGAGTCTCGACGGTAAAATCTTTAAAAAAATAATATTCTTTGAGTTTGTTAATAAAAAGTTATTTATATATTATCAATTTTTAAACTTAAATATAAACAAAACTCAAAATGTATTTAGTTTAAATTGAAATAGATTAAATATATTTTGACTTTTATTTTATATTTAAGTTTGGAGGGAGTACTCTTATATATATACGGTGGTACTTATCTTTCACGGACTGGGTTCGAATTCTACGAAAAGCACTGTAAGAGTGATCGATTGAGATATAAGTAAAATTTAATTAACGAGTGTTCTAATTATGTTTTGAATTTGAATTTTTTCAAACAATTTAACAAAATATATACTTGTGTACCAAACATTACAATGAATTGGTAGAAACAAATTATATATTTGTGTACAAAACACTACAATTAATTGGTAGAAATACTCCTAGAAACTGTTTTTGAATTTGTTGTGCAGTTTAAATTTGTTTTTTTTTATAGACAAATTTTAAACATTAATTGTTATGTTATGTTAGTTTTTTTAGCAGTAAGATAATGTGAATCACTAAATAAAGAGAAAAATTAAAATTATCTAAATTTTTAACAAAATAATTTATGGGATTCCTTCATTTTAATTTTTTTTTTCAAATTTATTATTCAAAAGGTAATTTGCATGAATAATTCAAATTCTAAATTTTTAATATTCCTATTTTTTTATTTTGTTTATTAAAAATTTAGAAATATATTTTTTCCTTTAAAAAAAACATTCCTAAATTTTTAACAAACAAAATTAAAATTCTACAAGCCTAAGAACACAATAAAAACATTTTTAGAATTTGTTAAGTTGTTTGTATTGATGTGGACTAGATTTTAAGATTTCCCCAACAGTGAGACCGCTTGATGATTTTTTGTCCTCCTTCAATTGTTAGATTATGACTTTTCTGCTAAAAATGCAAAATCGTGCTCAATCTGTTAGCCGTGAATGTAACACTAAAGTTGGATTCAATTATGATTACAGCAGAAAATAGATGCGATTGGAAACATTTTGAAAATCCCTGGTGTTTAACAAGAGTCGTTAATTTCTTGTACCACGTAGCAACACTATTGATGTTGTTGTATAAATTGACCCAAGACCTTTCTTGGACCAATTGTTAATGAACTAATGTTATGTGCTGCGGCCCCTACCTCTTTGTTTGGTCAATTTAAGCTAGTTTTGTTCATCTTTACAACAAAACAAAAGCTGGTTTTGATCATGTCTAATTTCAAATAGTTAGCTTCCTAGCTACTGCATCCTACTCCAATTCCCTAGGAATGTCCTTGTTGAAAGCTCTATTCTATCCGTATACAATGAAAATGAAAGTTGTTTTAACAAAATAAATTTGTCTTATAAAAACAAAGTAATTTTTCGCTTTAATGTAAAATTAATTACTATTTTTTAATTATTTTTTCTAAAATATTATCCTATATATCATACTTTATATCACACTTTATATCTATGCATATCGATGGAAGTGTTGTTAAAATCGCTAAACTTCAAGTCGTTCAAAGAATTAGATGAGTTCGGCGATAGTTTAGATGTGAAATTTTTTATATAACGTATTTTTTTAATTTAATGAATTTTATTTGATTTTATTAATAAAATATTTTTTTTACTAGAATGCAAAACAAGAAGAGAAATAGGAGAAAATTGTTAACAAAATAAAATAAAATTGTTAATTTATTTGCACTAGACCGTAAAATAGAAGGGAGTTCTTAAAATATTATAGCATATTATTTTTTTTTGTACATCTATTCAATCGCATTAACTTTGATGTATTTTTTACTTATTTAATGTATCTTATTTGGTTTTATTAATATAATTTAGTTTTATTATTTATTTTTTATTTATTAAATTAACAATTAATCATTTATTAAAAAATATATAGCAATACATGGTTGCATCTCTAGAATACAACATCCTATAAGAGAAAAAAAATATAGAACTAATATAGAGTTCAAAAGAAATATAAGAAAAAATAATCATAAATTTTTTATACAATTAAATAAATTTTTATAATTAAAGAATTGATAATCAAATACATATTTATAATATTATTCGAATAAAATATGATCTAAACGTAACACTGATAATAAAAAAAAATAAAAAATAAATAAATAAATAAATAAATAAATAAATAAAAACAACTGTGCGTAAATGTTATGAAGAAGGTTTTTCCTTTACTATAAGCTGTCTTGAACGCCATTACTATGGATTTGAAAATATAAACATAATAGTGTTAAATTTAGTGTGTGTAAACATCATAGTGTAACATTCATTGACATAAAAAAAAGTCTACCAAATCGGTCAATAATTCTTTTAAAAATGCTAATGACATTCAAAAAAGAAGTAGATTTTAACGAATTGTCATGTAAATTATTTTAGTGAAGATTGATGGAGCTAAATATCACTAGAAGAGTGGTTGAATATGGATTTTGGCGTTTAAAAATTATTTTAACGAGCTTATGAATTTTTGTCCTCTCTGAGAGGATGCGAATTGGAGGATGAAAATTCAAGTTTTTTAATCAAAAACAGAATAAATGCAGGAAGAGTATAAAGAGATAGACACACAACTTTTATACTGGTTCACCCAAAGATGGCTACGTACAGTCCTCACACTCTTGTGAGATTTCACTAACAATCAAACAGATCAACCTTTCACCGATGATGATTACACTTTATGTATTCTCAAGCTTCACCAAGCTTACAATCAAGTTTCAAATATTTTCAAGTACAACTTATTTGAAAATTACAGAATAATATGAGTATGAATACTCTCTCTTTTCTTAAACACTTTCTAAAAAGATATTTCAAAGATCTAGTGTATGAATGTAGAAAGTATGAAGAGATGATGAATATTGCTTTTGATAAACTTAAGATTCTTGATCTTTTTCTGCAATATTGTTGTGTATTTGATTATGGAGAGCTTGTTGCCTTTTATAGAGTTCTTGTACAGCTCTTCCATGTGTTTAAACACTTCATGACCGTTGAGGAGGATGCATCAAAGAGTCCAATGGTCTTTGAGCTGAAATTACAAAACTGCCATCCAGCTGTCTTGAACAGTGCTAGTCCATCCTCAGCCTTGAGGTTCAAACCTCCTAAGTACTTGGTCCTTTGTAGCCTTTTTCTTTTTCTTTCTCCAAGACATGGAAAGACTATTTCTTTGACTATGTGAGCTACAGTCGTCTGAATTCGTGTAGTACCAGGTTTGAATTCAACTTTTGAAGAATGATGTGACAAATTATTCAACCTTTTACCTAGTACTAGCCGTCCTCTACCTAGAACAGCCTATCCTCGTACTAGTCCAAATGTGCTTTCTGACCTCTTTAGATAATATGCTTTATTGGGTCATTCTTGGTTACAATTTTGACATCTTAACCTGATTAAGAATCATGGTTACATTGCTCGATGTATTTTGTGCTTTTGCGAGGCCATCCTCACGTAGGCTCAACCCATCCTCTAGCTTGCAAATATGATGTTTTTGAGTCATATGTTCATCCTTTCAGTCTTTATGATTAATAACCTGTTCTCTACTATAAATCCACTCAAGAGCACAAATTAGTTCTTAATCACAATTATAATCTCTTAAGTAATTTTGTTATCATTAAAATCAATTGAGAGAGATTTTGTCTCAACAAAGATAATAAATCTCATCCTAATTAATTTACACAAACAAACATAAAGTTTCATTTAAATTCGATAAAAATGCCAAATTTACACTCTTATAAAATAAGGTTTTAGTGAATATTTTATTTTCATAAAATAAGTTTTCAAAATCTACACTTCCATAAATGTATATATTTCTAATACAATTAAAAAGATTAATTGTACTAAAGGTAATTTATAAATAAATATAAAATTATATGTTTTTATTTATAACAGATACTTTATTAAGCATCGGAACAAACAAGTTTGTAAAAATAATTTACAAAATACTCATTATTTAATTTATTTTAGAGTTTAATTTTTATGTAATGTTATTGTAAAATATTTTATAATTGTAATGATATATTTTTAATTATAGAGAGGTTGTGATTTATTGACACCGTAAAAAGTAAAATTGTTTTAATAAACTCTTCAAATAATCTATAAATACTAAATAGATATTTAACTTAAAATTTAGCCCAAAAAATATTTAATTTAATTTTTCTAAATATCTTTAAATTAAATCTTTTAAAATGTCTAAGAGATGCTAGCTTAATAATATTTCCCTTTTCCAAATTTAACAATATTAATTTTTCAAAACAGTTTATTCAATAAATAAATAAACTTTAAATTATAATTACTGAAATGTACATTAAATCCATATCAGGATAAGTAACGTATCCCAATTTCCCAAAGCGCGCAATAGACTAAAAACGCCATCCAGTTTAATTAAACAAAGTAGTAACAATCTGTTATGTTGACGCTTATAAAACAGTGAAGAAAGAAACAGAGAAATTCAACAACGTAAAAGAAAGAAACAAAAATAGAAACCTCTTCTCTTATTCTTTGATCCGCTTCTATATATATCAAATTCCAACAATCTAGTAAACTTTTTATTTACTAAATTTATTCCAAAAATCTCTATCCCTATCTTTCAGCCCGTACGCTCTATCCGGTGACCAAAATCGTAATTTCCCCCCGACATGAATTCACAATCACCGGTTCGACCCGAACCGGATCATCCCGCTCGTTTCGCCTTTCCATCCGATTCACACCGCAAAGTAGCGATCGCCGTTGATCTCAGCGACGAAAGCGCCTACGCCGTCCGATGGGCGGTCCAAAACTATCTCCGACCCGGCGACACCGTAATCCTCCTCCACGTCCGTCCAACGAGCGTCCTCTACGGTGCCGATTGGGGTTCCGTTGATCAAACCCTAAACGACGAAAACGAAACCGAATCCTCAGAGGACTCACGTTGGAAAATGGAAGACGAATTCGACAATTTCACGGCGACGAAAGCGAGCGATCTTGCACAACCGTTAGTGGAGTCACAAACTCCGTTCAAGATCCACATTGTGAAGGATCATGATATGAAAGAGAGGCTTTGTTTGGAAGTAGAGAGGCTTGGATTGAGCGCTGTTATTATGGGGAGTCGTGGATTTGGTGCTTTGAAGAGAGCTTCTACGGGTAGGCTTGGAAGCGTCAGTGATTATTGTGTTCGTCACTGTATTTGTCCTGTTGTTGTTGTTCGTTTTCCTGAGGAGAATAATGGCGATGGAGTTCAGGGGAAAGATAGTGTTGGTGAAAAAGTGGAACTTCACCCTGTGCCTGAGGAAGAGCATGAGGAGTATCATGATGCTTCTGATGAACAGAAAGGTTTCAACTTCAACCTTTCTTATATTTAAGTATTAAATTTGCAAGCTTTTTTATTTTATTTTAATTTTCAAGAAATTGTGAATAACTTTAACTTTTTAGAAATTTTCATTTGTCCTGGAGTGTTTTGTCATGTTGTTTTGGATTTTGGAAGGGAAAAACTTCAGGTAAATATGCATTAGTTGAAATAGTAAGTGTCACTCAATTGGTTTGTGCATAAGACATATAGAAATTAGTGCAAAATTTAGAGAGAGGGGGGAGGGGGACCAAGGAAAACTAAAAGTTAAATCACTACTAGAGATTTAGAGTTGAATGGTTTGTGATTGGAATCAATACATGACAAGACACTATGGTATCAATTGATCCATGTAGTCAACCTTGTTTAATGGAAAAAGGCTTGGTGTTTCTACTAGGGTATTGCTATTCGCTACTATAGTAGCATGAACAATATTAGTCCACAATAACCCAGATAACATCCTAACTTTTTAATTACAAATAATAATTGTCCCCTCTTTTTTCATGCTCAATTCAAACTCAAAAGTGTATATTGCATTGGAAGTGTTCGTCAAAGCTAAATAGTTGCCGTTGGACTTTTGAAGATGCGTTTTCCATGTACTTCACTCAAGTTTGATGGTTTGGTATGCTTAGTGGTGGAATTTTGAGACCAATAATGATGCTTTTATACCGATTCAGTTTTGATACATTTTTCAAAAGGTACATATAGTAAACAATTTGAAATGATCATGCCACAGCAGAGTTTTGCAAATAATAACTTGTGTAAGGTGAAAATTTGAGGTTACCTTCCATACCCTAACTTTTTCAGTTTTTCATAAGCTCTCCCATCTAGTTTCTCCCATCTAGCTTCTCCAATAGCACATAGGAACTTATAAGAAATTCCATTTTTTTTGCAAGTTAGAAATCAAATACATTATCTGTTAAGAAAATCCTTCTATAACAAACGGGAGTTGGGTCTAGTGGAAGGGACTAAACTCCCACAACGTTGAATCTTCGCTGGGAGAGATATTCACATTTGGTGTTTGACATGTCTCAAATATTGGAAACTAAAAATAAACATTTAATGTCCGACGTATCTTGAATATTGAAAACTAAAAATCCCTACGGGTAAATGTCCACCTAAGCCCCAATCCCAATTTCCATCACTTGTGTTGCATTTATGCATTTATATGTTTAAAATAGTATCCACAACTATATGACTTATACAACATAATTTGTTGAAGTTAACAGCCAATAATGTTATTTTTAACTTAGTCGTGGTTGAATTCTATTTGTTATTATTTATTAAAAACAGATAAATGTTACTAAACCGAAGTCTTTTTTAAAAAGGAAGTACCAACCAAAAGATTGATCCTCAAATATATAAATTTTCACTTTAAGAAAGTTTTCTTTGGTGATAGAGATTATTAGATTGACATGCTATCTGCTAAAATGGTATTTCCTGCAGTTTTTGAGAGAAAAGAATATTAAATATTGTTGTTCATATATGCCATCAGATCATAAATAACCAAAACATTGTATGATTTTATCTATTGGTAGAGATTGTGCATTTTGACAAGTTTCTTCTTGTTTAACCTATTTATTTTTGGTGTGTCACCAGATGCTTAATTACAGTGCCGAGCAATATCAATGTCCTACTAACTTCAGGTAATGTATGAATAATATCTGCAATTTGTGAAACCATTTTATCTTTCTTTGAGTTTACCTATACTCCCTTTGACCTTAAATATAAACAACTTTGTGGCATATGCTTTCAAATTCAAAGGCAGACTTAATGTATTTTTTCCAGAAAATGGTCATAGCATCAAGACATGCGACAATCGGGGAAAAATATGTTACACTTATCTGGAAAATATTTACATTGTAAAGCGATTGTTTGGTTGGTTGGAATTTGTATGCTTTTGAACAATTTGTTCCTATACTGCTTCAATGTTGACGGGTTTGAATATGCTATCTTTCTACTTCGATGATTGGATTTGGAGGCTCTGCATCCACTTCATGTTTGGAAACTGAATATAGACTTTGAGACAATGAAAACTGTTTTATTGACTTATGTTTTTAGTTCATAAAAAATGTGTATGTTTGTCCTGTAAATATATCTTACTCTTGTACAATTTATGAATTCTCATTTGCTTCATATGATGGTAACAAAATACATTTGGGATTGTTGGGTTGCATTAGGTGAAAGTTGCGGTGAAGCGTTTGCGCAATACTTTTTAACCCTATTTTTGTTGTTTTGAGATTGGTCCCATTAAATATGGAAGGAGTCTCACATAATTAAATGAGATTTGTATGAATTTCACTGGCAGAGTATTGTAAAGTGTTATATAGTGTGTTTGTAGCATTTTTTGTTGGTCGTTCATCTTGTTTTAACAGGTTGTACCCATCTCTTGGTATTTTCCAACGCAATGCTAAAACTAAAATTGGCGATCAAGTGTATATAATTGTGTCTATAAACGTAGGGTGTTTGAATAAGCTTCTTAATTAGCATTTGTGCCTTCTTTTTAATTTGCATCTATACCTTTTGGACAGATTCATTGCTTTCATGAGAAATTATTTTGTAAGAAATAGCATAGTTCTTATTTGTCAGATATTTTTATAATCAAATAAGGAATATGATTTAACTATTTTATGCAAGTTGTTACAAGCTATTTATATATTGGGTAAAAATTTATATAGAGCATATAATAGCGCAAATGTTACTAAGAAAACTGTTCATTCTAGATTCAATGTAACTTTATCACATATATATATATATATATATATATATATATATATAGGTATTTTTTTAAGTTAAATTGTAGTTTGATGTCTCTATTTTTACCAATTTACAAAATTGAGTTTTTTATTTTAAAATTTAAACAATGTTGGTATCTCTTTCGGATTTTTGAAATAAAAAAATGACGATTTGATGTATTTTAAGTGATATGGCATACGATGTAATGATATATATCCATCTATATGTATTAATTATTCATGAAATTAATTAAATTGTAAAAATGCTTAATTGCAGTTTTAGTCCCTCTATTTATATTGATTCACGAAATTGGTCCCTCTACTTTAATAGTCGACAGTTTTGGTCTCTCCCTCAAATTTTTAAACTAAAAAATGACAATTTGATATATTTTAAATGACGTGACATACAATTTTATGATATAAAACCATCTAGATCCATTAATTATTCATATGTTATTAATTAAATTAAAAATATGAAAAAAATTCGAAGTTGAAAGTTAAGTTTTTACGACGTTTTATTCCAATTTCATGGGTGTTAATGACTCTACATCATTGTATCATATGTCATGTTATTTAAAACATCTTACGTCATCATTTTTTAGCTAAAAAATCAGAGGGAGGGACCAAAACTGTCGACTTTTAAAATAGGGGGACCAATTTCGTGAATCAGTATAAATAGGGGGGCTAAAACTGCAATTAAGCCTTGTAAAAATGAAAAAAAATTCAAAGTTGAAAGTTAAGTTTCTTGAAAGTTTTATTGAGATTTCATAAGTGTTAATCATTTTACATAACTGTATTTTGTATTATATGTCACGTTATTTAAAGTATGTCACGTCGCTATTTTTTAGTTGAAAAATGTCATTTTTTAATTAAAAAATCATAACGAATAATCAAAAAATTTAAATTTTAAAATAAAAAAAAACCGAATTTGTGAATTGAAAAAATAAGAAAACTAAAATTACAATTAAGTATATTTTTTAGGAACTCGTAGCTCTAGTTATTAGTAGTTAAAATATCTAGTTTTGTCTCTAATTTATTGAAACGGTATCCAATTAGAAAGTATCGCTTTATAAGTAACAAATTTTCATTGTAATAGCCAACATTAAAAAAAAATGATCTAAGAATGATTCAGTCTCATTTAGTCAATCTAGTAATTCCTCATCATTTTATGAAGGAGCACCAGCTTATATATATAACCTCGGATCAACAGGATTTGTTACTGTTCACGTTGCCCTACTTGATTCCGTTCTTGTAGAGTTGTTCGATGTGTCCAATCTCACAAAGTGTGGAAAGAAATCCACGAACTCTTTCACTCGCAGATCAATAGTAAGTCGCGTCAACTTGGTGCTGAACGCAAATCCATATCCAAAGAAAATCACTCAATTGTTGAATATATTGATGGAATTCAAGCTATTGTCAACTTTCTTGTTTTGCATTGCGATTAGTTGGAAGCAATAATCATTGACCATGTTTTCTTAACTGCTCCCTACCTTATCAACCATATGCCCACAAATGTCTTGAAAATGCCAACTCCTTACTTCAAATTGTATAAACAATCTCTTTATTATAAGTCTCTCAAACTATTTGGTTGTTTATGTTATCCTCACCTTAGACCATATAACACTCACAAGCTAGAATTTCACACCAAATAATGCATTTTCTAAGTTACTCAAATCATATTCAGAAAAAGAAAAAAAAAAAAAAAAGTGTCTAGCTCCTTATTGCAGTATATACATTTCAAGAGATGTCATTTTTAATGAGCTCAAGTTCTCATATTCAACTTTATATATTCATTGTCTTCTACTTCATAAGCTGACAGATATGTCCATGCATCAAGCATTCCTCACAAGTCCTATTTGGGTGGTCTACATTATTTTTAATTGGGTTTTACTACAAAAGTTACATGTACGCCAACTTCTACTCATATTTCTCACTCATCAATCTCTCAACACAAGCCTACCCCTACCACTCCAAATTCTGCTGACAACTCTATGCCTTCAACCCTACAAATGCTATTTGCAGTCTACTACAAATATTGTTTCCACTTCTGCCACATCACCATCTATTATTACCTCTACTCGGGATCATATCCCTACCTCTTCACTTATCATTTAGATATCCCTACCTCTACTCAGGTAGTTATGTTAATCACTTTAGAAACGTTATATAAAAATGTATCATACGCTAATTCTATCGTAAATTTTCACATTATCATTTCAAATTTTATATTTTTTTTTTAATTGTTTTTCTCTTTCTTGACTCAACCATAATTCTCAACAGTTAAATATATGTTATTAAATTAAGATAGTTAGAAGTAATTAAATATTTATTAATATAGACATTAAAATTATATATA
>JBBPBP010000002.1:47742411-47752947 GCA_037974735.1 Cicer chorassanicum | reverse complement strand
ATATATATATATATATATATATATATATATATATATATATATATATATATATATATATATAATATTCTTCTACACCTTGAAATCTTGAATAAGTAAGCCAGTCATACTTGACCCAAAAAAAGTAAGCGAATCATACCAATTCATTTCATCTAACTATATGATTATAATCATCATGAACAAATATACTTAATCAAATATAATTTGTTTCTTTTTATTTGAAGAAATATTTAAATTGTCTCTTGCATAAACGGTAAGGTGAGAATATGATAATTAATTTGTTGCTACATTAGAAAAGATGTGTGAATAACTGCGTATATACAGTGTATTGAAGAGATCGTAGTCAAAGCAGATTAGATTAATAATCTTTAAAATGACAGAAATACCCCCGACAAACTTCTAGGAAGCATAGAAGCAATTACGGTCTGTTTTGTTCTTCAGAATCGAAAAAAGCTAATAATTCTCTGTTCCCTGGTTGTCATCTGATAAGGGTTAAACAAATTTCTTCCCCTCTTTCCTTGAACTCCCTCATGTTATATTTTTATATTTATCTTATCTATATAAACAGTTCAATATTCATTCATCACCCTCATTTCAAAGAAACTAACATTCCATATTCATATTATTTTTCTTTTCTCTATTTACATTAAGGGATGGCAGGAATTGATTTTGAGGATTTGTTACCAGTAATTGCAAATAAGCTAGGTGGTGAAGGTTTAATGAAGGAACTTTGTAAAGGGTTCAATTTACTTATGGACAAAGACAAAGGTGTGATCACATTGGAGAGTTTAAGGAAAAACTCTGCTTTAATGGGTTTGAAAGATTTGAAGGAAGATGAGTTAGTGAGCATGATGAGAGAAGGAGATGTTGATGGTGATGGTGCACTCACAGAGATGGAGTTTTGTGTTTTGATGTTTAGATTAAGTCCACAGTTGATGGAGGAATCATGGTTTTTGCTTGAAGAAGCATTGCATCATGAACTCAACAATAACCATTCATCTTGAATATGAGTCGTTATTATGTTATTGTTAACCTTTATTATCATGTTCTTGACTATTTTGTTTCTTTACATTTGAAATTGGTTAGAAGAGGAATACAAATTTTACATGTACCATAACTATTCATTTTAATGAACAGAGAATTGGATGTTTAACTTGTCGCAATGTAAATGGAAAAAATTGGGCAATTGGGTATCTATATTTTGAGTCGGTAAAAGTTCATTATGAAAAATTAATTTTTTTTTTTATTTAAATGAAAAGTAATATAAAGAGTATTATAATGATATATATTAGATTTGAAGAATTTATGAAAATCTTTTAAATTATTTTTAAATGCAATTTTTGAGTTCCTCTAAAATTATGGAGATTTTGTATTATGATGAAAAATTAACTCCAAAGTCCTCTTCTTCTAAACTTAGGACAATGTTTGCAAGGTGTTAAGTGTGAATTAAAAGGCTCGCATAAGATAGAAAAAGAAATGTTGATGAATATATAAGTGAAAATACTTATATATCTCTTTATTAATATTTGGTATGAAGATGCGGTGAACTACCACTTCAAAATTCTATGTAATGATCTTTGATACTCTCTGAGAATCTATCAAGATGTAATAATGTTTAATGTAGCTTATATTTAGAAATATTGAGAGAGAGTTTTGTCACCTATGAAAGTCTACTTTAGACAAAAATTATTATTTTTTTTCTAAAAAAATTGGATGAGTAATATGTATATATATAATGTTGTAAGTTTTTTGTGGTTGCAACTTATGTTTAATCCTTTTTATGTTTTTCAAAACTTTGAAGGAGAGTTTAGAGAAATCCCATTTACACCAAAACCTTGTTTAGACTTTTTTCCAACGAAATTCTTTATACATATTTAGATAATTTGAAAATTATGGAGAGGTGCCCATTCATTGGATCCGTGGGGAAAAATATTTGCATATGCGTGGGTCAATTCATGAACCTTTCTCACTAAATTTTTTAGGATTTATATGATATCTAACAAATTCAATTCAGTCGTGGGAGGAACTTTCCTAGAGTTACATAATAAAGCCATTGACATTGTCACAACAATGTCAATTTGCACACGAATTATATTTCTTTGAGTTGAAGTTGCTGGAAACACCGTCACAACTATTACATGTTTTATTTAATATCACAAACACCGCCGGCCCATTCCTACCACAAAAACTTAAATAAAAATCAATGAATATATATATCATATGGTTAATATTTTTGTATATTTATCCTAGTTAATATTTTCTTTGAAAAACAAAAATAGATGTGCAGATTGAGTAAATGACCACATTCTTCGTGTGTTTTCATTTGGAAATCTTGTAGTTTGAAATTTGGACGAGCGATAACTACATGATTAAAGTTTTTAGCAACAGTTCATTTGAATCATTTGACATGCTTCTTTATTAAAATTGATTTTATAATCTTACTTGGAAAAAATGCATGAATATTCTATTGCGGCAAATGGACCCCACACATAGACTCCATCCAACTTGTGACATGAAATGGTCTTGACTCTTGACACATGACATGAAATGTTTTATTGAATATTTGTTGCATGATTTGAGTTTGCAATCTGATTTGGCAGCCTTATATATAGTGATGGTGTTATTCAAATGGTAACCATTTACATTCAAATGAACATTCAATTTCTTTTTTGAAACAAATTAAAATGAACATTCATATTATAGTAGGTCTATCTTCTGATATAAATCAAGTTATTATGATATACTTTTACATGACTGTCAAGATATTCAATCAGTTTCTTACTCCTTTGTTAAGGGAGGGGGTTGGTTACTGAAACATTTAATTTCTTATAAAGCAATATAGATATATTAATTAATAGGTAACTATAGAGCATGCAGTATTTTAAGATCAATAAGCACCAAAATCAAACTACCAAAGTGAAAAACTAGACATTCCTATTAAGTTGGTTTCACTTGTTCTAGAAATGCATCTATAGATAAGACTCAAAATTAAAAATGAAAAATTTATATGTAGTACTAAAATCAATACACTGCTGAAGGAAGCAAAGAAATTATAAGAATTTATGTATTCATGACTACCTATAAAGCACGTATACATGACTGATACGTCTGGTCTATTCTGCAACTATTTGAAAAAAAATGAATTAATTGAATGTAATTAAATGTTGGTGTACTAATACCTGTCATGGACACATACCATGACACGTCTTCAATGAGAACTATGCTACGCTACGGAGATAATGACTATATGCATCTTAATTTCAAGCAGTAACCTCAGCCATTTTAAAAGCTCTAGCAATTCCATGAACCACAAGTTTCTCTGAAACAAACATGTCAGGTTGCACAATCTGAATCCCATTAATAACAACACCTGACACGTAATAAAGAACTCCATCAATTTCAAGATGATAATCAGGCATCAAAGTCTTCAACAGAGTCCTAACAGGAAGAGAATTGAGTTCTCCATAAGTGAATCTCTGAGGCAAAATGTGAAATCTCACAGTTTTATCAAGTAATGTTGAAGGGTAACCAAGTAAATTCATATCAGGTGGAGCAAAGATTGTTACTGAAACAAAATTGGTTGAATCTTTCTGAATACTTTCAAGAACAGAATGCAATGCAATTGAAAATGAAGCATACCCTTTTGAACTAAGTAACTGAACAACCTTGTTCCATTCAACAACATTCTTGGAATCATCTAAATATGTTGAATTTTTGTCGGAAAATCGACATGTAGGTGAATGAATGAAATCAGAACCACCTTGAAGATCTTCGCGACGCAACGGCGAAAAGGGTCCAAGAACACCATGAATGGTGAATTGTTCTCCAAGAAACATATCAGGATTGGATATCAAAACATGGTTGATCTCAAGTGAATTCTGCAAAGGTTCGATTTTTGTGAGTGATGCATTCTTTTGGCGGAAAAGGGTTTGAAAGCAAGTTCCTTGCGGTTTATTTAAGAGTTCTTTCATGGTGAGTTTTGTGGTGAAAGTGTGATAAAGGAGGAGACTTTTGAGGAACCAAAGAGGGAGTGAAGTGTTTTTGATGGCAGAGTCTTTGATGGCAAAGAAAGTTGAGTTTTGTGGTGGGAGAAAGAATGGCGGTGAACGATGAAGAAGATCAGCCATGAGATTGAAACCTGCTTTTTTGAGAGCTTCAGTGGCGTTTGATGAAAGTGTGTGAGTTTGTGGTGGGAATTGTTGTTGGGGTGTGTTTTTGGAAGTTGAATGTATTGCTGAGGAAATTGCAATGACACCAAGTGTTATAGATGCTATGAAGTAGAGTGGAAACCAACACCAACATGAAGATGCCATTGAATGTTGATGAAAGAGAAGATTAGTTGTGTCATTCAATGCAAGAAGATTGAGAAAGATTGGTTCTTTTTGCAGGGAGAAGGGGGAAAAAGAGGAAACAATTTTATTGTGTATGTGGGGAATGCTTTCTTTTGCTTTGCTGGGTGGAAGCTAATTTCTTTGGGCCTGATAATTAAAATTATTAACATTTTAATCCGAAATACTTATTTATTCAACCTATTAATTATTAGTTAAAGTATAACTTTTTTTACTTTTTATTATTTAAAGTATACTTATTTACTTTTTTCCCCATCCTGCAATATAAGTTTGGATGTGTAATCTAAAATAAATTAGTGCCGTCTAAATAATGTTTTTTAGGGATGGTACAATTGTGCGAAGTGGAAGTAGTTTTGTTTGGGCCGTTTTGGGCTGGATAATATTGTGCCTTCTAAGAATGCTGCAATTTAAGATAGAAAATTACACGATGCATTCCACATGTTATACAAACTACCAATTTAACCACTTTTTTATTAAAAAAAATTATCCTACTAAATTTCCAGAAAATTTTTAAAAAAAGTTTATCAGAATCCTTGATTTTAAAAAAATTTGAATTTTATACTGGAAAATTTGAAAAAAAAATTCATGTATACAAACTTCAAAAACACATGTTTACCGGAAAACTTTAAAAAAAAAATTCCAATACGCAAGAAATATATTTGTGTATTGAAAAACTTTTTTAAAATTTTTCGGTACACGAATTTCAAATTTTTGAAAATACATGTGTACCGGAAAACTTGGAAAAAAAATTTCCGATACACAAAAAACATATTTGTGTACCAACAAGTTTGAAAAAAGTTATCTTGTACACAAATGTTAGGGGTTAGGGTTTAAACCTCAAATCCTACCAAAATTTACTTGTGTACCGGAAAACTTTAAAAAAAATTCTGGTACACAGAATCAATTTTTTTTAAAACACATGAGTTTCGAAAAACTTGTTTTTTTCAAAATTTCCGAAACCAAGTTGAATTTAGTGGGCGTAAAAAAATAAAAATAAAAAAGGGATTAAATGGGTAGTTTGTATAAAATGTGAGGGTAGGAGTGTAAGTGTCAAGGTATATGGTATCATTTTCTTTAAGATAATAAGAGGCATCTATCTCCTATCTCCTCACCTTTACCTCTCATCATTTCAAAACACATGAAAAGATTAGGATGTCTTTTTTTTTCTTTTTATTTTCTACTATTTGATAATCAAACCTTTTGAAAAATTAAAAAGAATTTTGAAACTTTGAATAAATATAAAACTTCTTAAATGTAATTTTCCCAACAATTTAAAAAAATATAAAAAAAAAAAAATATTGGTGAATGTGAAACTTTCAAAATGGAACTTTCCAAAAGTTTAAAAAAAGTCCGAAACATTATATGAATGTAAAACTTCTAAAATTCAATTTTTCTAAAAATTTTAAAAAATTTGAAACTTTCGAAATGTAATTTTTGCAAAAACTTAAAAAAAATCGAAACTTTGAATGAATGTGAAATTTATGAAATGCAATTTTTTTAAAAGTTTTAAAAATTTCAAAACTTTTTATGAATGTGAAATATCCAAAATGCAATTTTATCAAATTTTTTAAAAGAATTCGAAACTTAAGATGAATGTGAAACTTCAGAAATGCAATGTTTCCAAAAAATTTAGAGAATTCGAAACTTTGGATGAATGTGAAACTTCTAAAATGTAATTTTTTCAAAAGTTTCAAAATTTTGGATGAATGTAAAATTTCTAAAATGAAATTTTTCCAAAAAGTTTTAAAATTTTGAAAATTTGAATTAATGTGAAACTTCTGAAATGTAATTTTCTAGATTTTTTTTTAAATTATTGAAATTATCGAAATATTAATAATTTAGAAAAATTTGACTAATAGTAATAAATAAAATGGTATTTTTATGTGTTTTAGAAGTGACAAGTAAAGGTAAGAGACTAAGAGATAGATTTCTTATATATTAAGTGAACTAAAAAGTAATTAATAGATACTAAAAATGAAAATAGATTAGATTAACCAACAAAAATAATAGGGATAAAAATAGATTAGATTGTACATATACGGCTTTAAGATACTGTTGGATTTCATAAGTTGAAAAAATTGTCTCTTAATTAACTTTAGGACTTAGAAAACCATAAAATGAACCCTAAATCCTAAAAAAGATTAAGTCAATTATTTTGTGAATGGTTCGTGACTGATTTTTAAAAGTTACGTTCTTAACTTTTGTTTTGGAGTAAAAAAAACTCTTCTTGTTAGGCAGAAAAATGAAATGTAAGAATTTAAAAACTCTTCCATCTTTTAACAAAGGACTCAATTAATGTTCTTAATTTGCTTTAAGTGGATCCCACAATCAATCCACAATTTCTAATAACGCGTTCTTGCTAATAAATTTTTCTGTATAGTAACGGATATCTGATGCTCTTTCGATCAGGAATAAACTTAGAAGGGTTCAATAGAAGCCATTGTCTTTTGAATTTTTATAAAGATTTTTAATACTAACATGTTATTATAATTTTTAGTCTTTATACTTTTTTTTAACTATTTTTTAAAAAATGTATGTGATATTTTATAACGGATATATTTTTTGACTTAATATTGAGTATATATACCTTTTAACCAAATAAAATATAAAATAAGTCTTTATTAGAAATCAACATGTTTTATCATTTTTGAAACATATAAAATTAAATAAAACAAGTTTTAAATACCCACGCTTAATTTTCGGTCACACTTAATTTCTGACTCCGTTCCCTACTATCTGCTTCCAATACTACAAAAAATTAAAAATCGCTTGTGTTCTTAAAAGTTATTAAAATGTATGATGAACACACGATTCAAGATTCTCAAATAACGCTAGCCACCATGGTTAAGAAATGTCCAAATTTGAACTAGTAAGTGAGTCAAAAGCTCAGAAACAGTTGGCAGTAGGAAGCACTTTTGTAGCTAGTACAGACTAAAATCTTGAATGAACAATGAACATTTATAGTGTTATTATTTGCACCTAAGTCAATCTCAATTAGTGAGCCATGCACAGCTAATGAGTTGTTGGCATTACTTTTGCTCCTCTAATTAAACTTTTTCTTAAAACCACATAGGCTAGGGGCTTGTGCATTTTTTTTTTCAGTCCACAAAAAGGAAATCAAATAAAAAGGGAGAAAATATTTATTTTAATTTTTTTTTACTAAATATTTATTTAATTAGATATACGGTGGCTCCCGCTACAAGGCGATAAAAGCACCGACTTTTACTTTTCTTTAACAATTGAATTAAAACGTTAAATTACAAATAAAAATCGAGAAGGAGATACAAAATTTAGTATTATTACATAGGACTAAATTATATAGTAGTGCACCTTTACATTTGCCTTTTTGCCTAAAAGTAAGAAGAACAGATACTATATTATATATCTTCTTACTTTATAAAATTATTATAATTCCCCGTTCTTCATCAGAAAAAGAAAATTTCATAGTTCAATAATACATATTAGTTACTAAAACAATGATAGTGTTTGATGGATTAACCATTAAGAAAACCACTAGGAGCCATGAACAGATATTTGGTCAAAAGGTAATGTGAATTTTTAAATCACTCTTTAACACTTTCATGTGCAAGAAAAAAGTATTTCAATGTACTTGCTTTCTCCCTAAAAATGAGACTCAAAAGAAACAGAGTAGTAGGAAAATAGTTATCTAACCAAAAAAAAATTTCAACTAAATTTCATATATTCCCTACACATTATAATGTAAACAATACCAAATGGTATTTGCAAATACAATATATAAACATCATATTTCCATCATCAAAATCATCCTCAGGAATTGACTTTGGTGCATCTGATTGCATGTAATCAAATTAATTAAGTTATTTAATCAAACGGTTTACAGCAGACAGTAGCATAAAGTCCGTAGATTAATCCTAAAATGTATACATAAAAAAAGAGAAAATATTTGAAGCAATTTGAAGTAGAGCATGTCAATTTGAAGTAGAGTTACTTTTCCTTGTAACTCGAAGGTAACAAAAAACAACAGCAAAAGTTGCAGTAACTAAGCCACCTATGATCACACCCCCACCAGCCATATCAGAGGAGTGATGCTTTCCCATCCTTCTAATATCAGGAGCCTCAGCTTTTTCTTCATAAATTTTGTCACTTTTCTGATAACTTAGCTGAACTTCTCTATGATTTTTAAGCTCCAATGGAGCTTCAGAGTAGTACTCTTGTGCCCTGGCTTTAATCAGTACAAACACGAAGATCTGAGTTACCAAGAGAAAAACAAAACCAACCTTGCTCATTTTGAAGAGTGTGTATTATATATTATGTTTGATGCAACAATTTGTGAAGCTGTGATTTCTGGTTTGTAGAGAAGGGTAAGTACTAAGCAGAGGAATTTGAGGGAATATACACGAGGTAGAGGGTTTTATAGAGATGTAATGAACAAATGGAGGGTCAAGATCACCTTTTGTTGGGGGAACTTGTTTTCATAGAAGGGCATCTGTCAAGTGTGGGTCCCAAAGATAATAAATGTCTATATATTCATCCATCTTTATAATTTTGTATTATTATTTATTGTTGAGTAATGTTTCATGAGAGTAGAACTCGTCAATAAAAAGAGCTGGTATTAAAAGTAAATTTAGATTTAACTTAGAGTTGGTCATTAATAGAACATAGCTCGGGGCAGCGATGAACTTAACTTTTGCATTTAAAAACTAACGCGGAATACCCTCTCAACCAAACATTAACTGTGATTTATTATGTATCTTCTTTTTCCTTCATTTATACTTGTACATATTTTGGATTTTGACTTCAATTCATTGTGTGTTTTTGTTAACCGTAATTTATAATAATTCATTTAATTTTCATTTAACATTCTAAGGTGGAAAGCCATCTTGGTGCATATGAAATTAAGTTTGGGTTCGAAGTATCTTAATAGAATTCATTTGCAACTTTGGATCAAATTAAAGTATATATCTTCACTTGGTGGAGCGGAGATCCTCTTTCAAAATGTAAAATCAAGTTCGATGTGATTCGGAACATTTACGATGCTAATACTTTATGTATTTTATTATTTTATTTTTTTGTTTTATTGCAATTTTAGTCTCTTTATTATTATTATCATCAAATTACGGAATTAGTCATTATATTTTAAAAAATTTAATCCCTTTATTATTATCAAATTACGGAATTAGTCATTCTATTTTAAAAGTCGACAGTTTTGGTCCATCTCTAAGATTTTTGAACTAAAAAATGACCGTTTGACATGTTTTAAATGTCGTAACATACAATTCTATGATATAAAACCATCTAGATACATTAATTATTTATATGTCTTTAATTAAATTAAAATATGAAAAATATTCAAAGTTGAAAACTAAGTTTTTACGACGTTTTATTCCAATTTTATGAGTGTTAATCACTCTATATCATTGTATCATATGTCACGTTATTTAAAACATCTTACGTCATCATGTTTTAGTTAAAAAATTAGAGGGAGAGAACAAAATTGTTGACTTTTAAAATAGGGAGACCAATTTCATGAATTAGTAAAAATAGGGGAACTAAAATTGCAATTAAATTTTTTTTATTAATGAGTTAAACTTGATATTAAAGTTGATCTATTGGATTATCCACCTTTTATATTCAAGCACTAATTTCAATAATATTGAGCGTGACGAAGTGTATTAAAAAAATTTTAAATTTCACATTGAATAGAGATAAGGTAGAGTTTATAAAAATAGACATGTTAATCTTACTTATACAATTATTTCAGTTTGACTCATTTTTTTAGATTGATCATTTAAGTTTTTTTTTCCTTCTAAATTAATTTTTTAAGTTATATTTTGTTTGCATCATTAGTCATGTATATCACTATAAACAATGATTAGTGCAATTAAAAACATCTGATTGTTAGAAATTCAACTAAATGTTGCAACAATTATCACTCATAACAATCATTCAGTAAGCATTCATCAAATCTTATAAAAGGTCATTTATTGATTTTCTCTACAACCATTTAGACACATATATAACCTCTTAAAACTTAATCATAAAACTCTATCAAGATAACCAATGTCATTAACTTTCTTTATTTGAAAAGTACTTTGGATAGTCAATCACTCGTTATTTAAATTACGTCTTAATATTTCATTACAGTAATTTGTAAAAAGTATCAAACTTAAAAATATACATATGTAATTTAATTATATGTAATTTAATT
>JBBPBP010000002.1:47688648-47703072 GCA_037974735.1 Cicer chorassanicum | reverse complement strand
ACTTTTAAAATCAATTATCCTTCACCCAATTTTATATTCGCAATTTTGATTATTTTTTTTTTACAATTTTGATATTTTATTTTAAAATTTTTGACATTTGATTTTCAATAAATATTTATTTTTATACAAACATAAATAAATAGTGTTTGATCATATTCACAAATAAATGAAAATAAAAAATGATATGTATTTTAAAATAATTAAATGATACATATTTTTGTGTGAACGTGTCAAAATAGTATTTATTTATGTTTATTCTCAAGTAAGTATTTTTCTTAATTCTCTTTTTATTTGTACTATAATTTGAATGACATGTCAATATCTATCACTCTGGGGAGAAATTTTAATTGAATTTTAAATTATTCAATACAACATTAATAATTTTTGAAAATTACAAAAATACTACACCTTTAAAATCAATTATCCTCCACCCAAAAGTAAAATCGAACACACACATTGTATGATTGTTCAGTTTGAGGACTATGTCCTCAAAACTTATTATGCCTTGCAAAATCGTTTACATGTGGCCCCAAATATATCCAAATTTCCCATTGAGCCTTAAATGAATTTACTATTGATTGTTGGTTGACACACAACGCATTTCCTTCTTTCATTTCCTGTGTGGGTGCACATTTGAGGTTGGCACCATTTTGCCACCAAGTCACCTATTTTCATCTAAGTAATCTCATTACTGTGTCGTTTAAAATAATCTCACTACAATTTGTGTGATTTTAACTTTGTTTCTTTAATGGATTTTTACATCATAAACACTTACTTGTTGTACTAATTTTAATTTTTTTTCCTTGCTCCCGTGCTTACAAAATTGCTTTGTTTTTTCTCCCGCATAACTGTAATGTAATTGTTTGATAAAATGTTTCTCAAGAATTAATTAAAAAGTGCTGATATAAGATTAGTTTGTATTAAGACCATAACACAACCAAAATTTTAACGTAAAAAATTCAACAAGTATAAAAATCATGAATTATATAGATCAAATAAATAATTTTACTATATAAAATATTGAGTACAACTAAAAAATTTCTTAGTAATATTAGCGAATTAAAATCATCATTTAATAAAAACCAAAGAAAATAAAATTACTAATAAAAATCTTCTCACTGAACCACTGCTCTGTTTTTTCAAATTTTCGTGTAGCACCGTTTATTTTTTCACGCTCATCGTTTTTCATACAGTACTATAACACTGTTATTTTATAATTAGGAGTTTAAATCCCCTTCATCACCAACATGGCTTTGGCTCAAATAAATCAACACAAGGTCGTTTTTATAATTGGTGTGGACTTTCTATTGAGAAACAATTCATCTAACATATCTCTTCTTCACAGTTCAAGTAGAGTAACCCAATTATATTTCGAGTCTCAATCTTTTTTCTTAATCGTGGTATTTTCAACAAATCAATATTATTTTCATCTATAACTTCAACCAATAGAAACAATCCAACATCATTTACAATAGCATACAAATCAATAGTGTACCTCTTCGAAAGTTTTGTTTATATGATAATTTTTCTCTATGCATTGGACTCAATATGTAACTGCATTTGTTCTCCACGACTCTTGTCATCATAAGTTGGATCATCATCATTAACTTTATTTGGCTGATTAGAAATCTCAACTTTTTTTACTTTTGATTCTTGTCTAGGCTCACATGAGACATTTGCACTATCAACATCTTTCAAGTGTTGGTCTTCTCTGAACTTAACATCACAACTTCTAACAAATTTCTTCATAACAAGTTCATAAAACATGTACTCAACTCCATCTACACAATACCAAAAAACGCATATTGTCTACCTTTAACATCCGCTTTAGGGGTATCAGGTATGCACAAATACTTTATATACAAAAACATGCAGGTAATCATAAGAAATATTATTACCCGACTACATCATCTCTTGTACTCCATATTGCAAGGACACACATGATCAAAGGACTATGGAGTGACCTGCAGCACAATTTACACTTTCAAATTAATTGATATTGCTTATTCATGATTTGAAACTCCACATGGCTAAATAGACAACAACGTTGGCTTAGATAACGCTACCCAAGTATCTGTTTGAGACTTCTAATATAAATAAATTTTTATTTGATAAAAAGCTCTTGTATTTTAATATTTTTAATTCAAAAAATTATAAAGTTTTATTTAAAATTAATATTATTTTAATAAATATTGAAAATAATGTAACATAAGTTTGTATAAAAAAAATCAACTCATTCATTTTGATTGTTTTTATGAAAAATTATAAGACAATTGAAATTTGAAAGGATGTGAAACTCTGTCTGAGGTTGAAGTTGAAGACGTCGTACCCAAAATCTATTGTGGGGTATACAAATGTTTCAGCTAAGATCTCATGTGATTTGGTACCATATTTACTTGTACCTTCTCCACGTAAAAGTTCCAAGTTACTGACACAAATGGAATTGCAAGTCACAAACAATTGAAATACATATCCATTACTATATTTGATTTAAATAATTGATAATGGGGAAATAAATAAAGATAAATTAAATATTATTGATAAAATGAGATAATAAATTATATTAATTATTACATATACTTCTCTCAACTGTAAAGATAAAAAGGATCACAAATTTTTGTTTTTAAAAATGTCATCTTTCATTATTGAAATTTCAAAAGATTTAAAAAAAAATTCTAAGTAATACGCAAAATTTATTATGTTCGCTAATTTAACTAGTAGCAATCTCTATATATTTTTCGGACATCTTTCAATTGAAATTTTCATATTTTAAAAAATTCAAAATTTTCACATTTTTTTTGAAAAGTTCCACATGTAACATCACAATTAACGTTGTCCGACACATGAGCACAATTTGAGGGACCTGACTATCAAACATTTGACATAAATTGAAATGCAATGTTTCATAAAATAAAATAAAAACAATAAAAGCAAATAAATAAATAAAACAACTCAAATCCCACCCCACACTCATTTATCCACTAAACACTTTTTCTCATTGGGTAACCACAACCCATCTCCAGTTCTATTTTTTTTTCATTGCTTCTTCTCACCCACAGCACAAATTGCACCCATAAATCCTCAATTCATAAAATAAATTTAACATCTTCAAAATCATAACATTTTATACTCTTACAATGGCTCTTGTTTAGGATTTTGGGGTTAAGATTAGTGAATTAAGGAAAGAGAAAAGTAACCATTCTTTAAAAGGTGTTATTGTGTTTAAAAAATTTATTTTGGTGCTTAAAGTAGATTTTAAGAATTTTTTATGGTTTTATATAGTTAGTTAAACTTTATAATAATGTTTCTAAAGTTTTGAGAATATTTTTGATACTTAGATTTGTTACTTGAGGTTCTGTCTGCTACTCAAGAAGTTGTTGAAGAACAAACTTAGTTGATAATTCGTACTTGTGAGTAGACGACGATCATTGTCACATATTTTTATTATGTTATCATTATTATTTTATTCGTTTTCTATGTTAAAATATTTATTTAAAAATTGGGGAAACACAACTAAAGGTCACACAAATTTTTTTGGATTTTTTTGAAAATATCGAAAATTCAAAAAATTAAAAAAGTGGTCCAGGTGAAGGAATTTGGGAATTTGAGCCTGGAATCCCGTAATAAGTCCCTTATATGGGAGTCCTGTTCCTTGATTTTTTTTCGGATTTTCTGGCAAAAATTCGGAGCAATCTGCCACAGTCGCCTGAAAATCGGATTTTTTTGGACTAGCAACGTGCCTACGAGCTAGCACAACCCTATCTGACCTGTAGAACAACAGAGCACAAAGAAACAATTGTTAAGATGGTTAGTAATAATCTAAAACTTGTTAATATTATTATTAGAGAGTCCCCGGCAACGGCGCCAATTTGATCCGCTGTCGCACACGGATCAAATACGATTTAAAATTAGTGCAGAAAGGGGTAATAACCCGAGTCGTTTCGCAAGGACTCCTGATATAATGATATTAACCGAGTTGAAATTTGAAATTGGGGGTTTGATAATGATTTGGTTTGGACAGATGAGCAAAACGATTAATCCACTTATTCGAGTTTCGAACCTATCACAGATTCTATCAATGAATTTTAATTAATTTCCAATTCGTGATTCTATTCTTATTTGACTACAGAATTGATCAAACAAGCGTACAATCAATCCTACGTTCGGTTTCATTGACTGGATTAAGCATCACAATCATTAAAATATTACAATTAACGATTAAGCATCGCAGAATTATAATTCAATTAAATTATAGATTGAAATCGAATTCTGTCAAATAAAATTAATCGATTTTATTGAAATTCAGTTTAAGCAATCAGAAAATCAATATAATCAGATGAACGAAAATAGAATCATGAACTAAAAATCGGCGGTATAACCTGAACCTCCAGGTGTGATGAAACTCTAAATTCGTGGATTAATCTGATGAAATTAGCCTTCCATTGAATTCAAAATAACAAAATTGTGTATCTCTTTTATTCTGTCCGAAAATATACTGTCTCTAAAAAAGAAAGAAATCCCAAATATATAGTAATCGGGATTTTGGGCTTTAAAACAAGGAGTCCGCTATTTAAGTTATTACAAAGGTCCAGAATATGAAATCTGTAATTTAGACTTAGTAGAATTCGGAATTCAGATTTTTTTCAAACACAAAAGTTGTAGCTCTGATTTTTAGCTTTCCAACGACTGCTCGCATGCCTCAATCGGATATCCAGAGCTCAAGTTATGGCCTACAAAGCGAGTAGGGGTTAAAATGCAAATAATAAAATTGTAATTCAATTTCAACCCAAAGTTTAGAAATAAGCTAAAAAATTATTCTAAGCTATAAAGTGATTTTAAAAATACTAAACAAAAGGATAAAAACATGTGCCCGAGTGCTATGATCAACAACCTTTGAATTTATCTCGATTTCTTCATTTATTTATTTTCATGGTCTTTGTTATATAATATATTTGTAGTTTGATTTATTTATAAGTTATAAAACATTAAAATATCAAATTGATGCACAATTGAATATGTTTTCCATGAGTTACGATGAAATGAGAAATAATTATTAAATATATGTTTCGAAAATCATTGTTATAATTATGAAATCGTTAACGGCAGTAGGTGCACTTAGTTACATCATTTTGATTGGAGAGAGTAACCGTTAGATGGAGCCGCCTCTATGAGATATGTCGTTCTTAGGAGGAGAAGACTATCAACGAGATATAAACTCCCGAATTGATGCGTTATGATGCATTACAGGATTGAGAGGAGAAGACTATCAGTTAGATAGTGTCACCCTTAAAGAAAATGTCACACTTAAGAAGATAGGGCTATAATTGAGAACCGCCTCTTGGTTTCCAAAAATTATGTTTTTACTTGTTTGATTTTCTATTATATTTTTAAGGTTGTTCATTTTGATTTCACTTCTGTATGAATTGGATTTTAAATATTTCTACTTGAACGGCTAAATTATAAGTTTAATAATGTTATCATGTGTATACTTTACTTGAGAATTATATATATTTTAGGCAGTATTATTTAACATAATTGCCAACAGATTGTAAAACAATTATTCGTGCATTTTTGTGTTTTCCTTCTAGTTGGTGGTGGTTGTTATCTCATCACTTAGTCTTTGTGACTTACCTCTTCATCTTGTTCATTTTTTCAAATTTGCAGGCAACTGAGTAGCAAGTTGTTAGTAGATTCAAGTCTCAATCACATTTTTTTTGTAGGTCTCTTTGATCGAGGGACCTTTTGTAAAGTTTGTTGAGTCATGATATAATTTGCTGTTATTTTAAGTCTAGAAAGTTATTTTGGAAATGCATTAAATATTTAGATTGTGCTTTTTGAAATATAACTGAGATAAAAGTTTAAAACCATGATTTTATAAATGTGAAAACGTTAAAGTTACAAAAGATACTCTGTCGAAATCTTAAGAAAAATTATATATATATATATATATAACATGACGTTCAGTTTTCGAGTCATGAAAGAAATATGAACTATTTTAAAATATTAGTAGAGTTAAAGAGGTGTTTAAAAGCAAAAAAATTGCTGATCAGATTGTGCAGAATATACACCAACAACTCCAAACCATTGAAATTTAAGAGAAGAGAGTGAGAACAAAACTAATTTAAAAGAAGACAGTGAAAACACCTACAAAACATCATGAGAGATATAAAAATAAAAAAAATACTATAAATATAATATATTTATGACGTAATAGAAAAAGATAAATAAAATAAATAAATAAATATTGAATGAATATATAAAAATTTTAATATTCAAATATAACGATCCATCGTTGACTTTTGCAACAAAATAAAAGGTTTATGACATAAACTAAAGTAAACAAATTGATCTCATGGAGATAATTAGCTTATTGCATAAAATTGTATCTCTTCATCTCAATGTCTAGGATGTGATGTGAAGATCAATGTTTGCACATAGTCATCAACAGTAAACGTGCTTTTATCATCACCATGTTGATAAATAATTTGAGAAGTTCTAGCCATGTTAAGAGAAGCTTTGACAATAGACAAAGGTATTGTTTTAGTCATGACAAGACCATTCAGCTCTCGCCACAACTTTCCTATTAGTAGCCTTATGTGTTTCCTTCCTTCATTTTCATCAGAAATATTATTCTCTCTCATTAGGCACTGTATGCTGCTAGCATTATCCCCTCTTTCTTGTTCCTCCTGAACATGAAACATTAACAATTCTTTCATCACAATGTTCACTTTTCACATATTATTGATCTAAAATTGAGTAATATATCCGTAAGACCGGTCCAATAATTCTCAATAGTAAATGAAGGCTAAAACAAATTTAATTCACGTGGTCTTTTTGTTTATAAATGTGATATTTTTGTTTATAAAAAAATTAAGGACAAATAAACTTTGTTGATAGACCTGAAGCTAAGACTTTAGTAGTTTTATTCAATTGGACCGACCTATAAGTTTGTAATTGATTTTACGGGAATCATATTATTTTTTATATCAAAATATATGTAAATTAGCCAGAATATTGTCTAGATAAACATATTCAAAATATTTGAATTGTATATCTACGTAAATTAAAAAGAAAAAAAAATAGTCTATAATTTTAGTGTATTGCACGTAATTTTAATTTTGTAGTGATAAGATATAATGAAATACCGTCGAAGTTCCTAAGTCATCCCATAGTCGAAGAATTTCTCCAGAGCAAGAGAAGAGTCTAGGATATAGTTTCATCATGGAAAATGTTTCTTTTGAGAGACCATGAACATGATGACCAATTAAGAAAGTTGCATGCACCAATGCCATACATGATCCAGCAGAAATCACTCCATTATCCAAATATGTCTTAAAACTTGGCACATATCCACTATTGAACCATTTGGCTTCTTCCAAAAATGCATCAAATATGTCAATCCACTGCACCATTTAATCACAAGTGTATAATTATTAAAATGTTAATTACTCTTAGCTATACTTTGTAGTCACAAAATTAATTAATTGCTAGGATATTCAAATTCTTACTGTTCTTTTCAAATGAGAAACAACAGTTAACCCATGTTCTTTTTGAATTCTATATCCAATTTCATTGGTGGTATTGTATAATGCCATATAGCATATCTTCATATATTCAGGTAGCTGATCCATTGCATCAAGATCCCACCTATAAAAAAATATTTTTAATATTTTGATTATTAATTTCAAATTTATTTCCTAATTAATCAAGTTTAATACATACAAATAAGTAATTGAATTTAAATGATTAATCAAAGTCTGAATCTTTTTATAACATTTTTATCAGACTTTATTTAACTCCCAATAAAACTTCAATTTAACGTAACCATTTTTTCTTGAACACAGGAGGATTAAGACAAAACAAAAAGAAGTGTAATACATACAACTCTATAGAAGCATACCTTTTGATTGCCTTTGTGAAAAGAACAAGTTCATCAAATGTGCCATAAGTATCAAAGATGTCATCCATAACTAGCAAAATGCATATGGTTTTTGTAAGTTCAATACGGCAATTTGTATAATATGGTTCTGGAAATATCCCCACTGTCCATAAGAAGCACTCTGTTGGTCTATCTCTTCCAAAACCAATTCGGTCAACAAGTCCTAACTCTTTCCACCACCTAAACAAATCAAATAAACTAGCTATAAAATCTATTAAAATTGGGGTGTTATTGGAAAAAAAAATCAAAGATGGAAAACATAATTTGGAATTGAAAAACCAAGTAAACACTAAAAAATTAAAATTAAAATTACCAACAAAAAAAGGTATCATATCTCCAATTCCTTGTCACTTAATTAAGACAAATTTCATTTTTTTTTCTTTAAATGTCATTTTCTATTTTAACTTTTCTGTAGTGGTACATGATATTTGAAATAGCTGAATTATTTGAAAAGTTAAAATAAGACAATTTTTTCGACATCTTTTTAAGTGGTCAATGAAGTTCAAATAGTTGGTCAATTATGTTTAGTAAATTGTTAATTGATATGTCATATGTTAAAATTCATTAATCATCAATGCAACTACATTAACCATGAATTCAAACATAATTAACCACAATTTTAGATTAATCGTGTCTTGGTTCGTGATTAATGAGTTTGACACTTGATATATATATATATATATATATATATATATATATATATATATATATATATATATATATATATATATATATATATATATATATATATATATATATATATTCAATCTAAGTAAACCCTTATTTCAATTGCGTTAACGACTTATTTCTTAATTAACATTTTCACTTACACAAGTACATCTTTAATGTAAGTTTTTGTTAGGATCCAACTTGTGACTTATGTACAGTCACAAACCAATGCAGTCATATTGTTTGTAAGTTTGTAACTATTCGATCAAAATCAAACATTTCAAATTTTAACACTGTAATTTTGTGTTAAATAAAAATTAAAAAATATCCTAAATTTTGAACCTTTCGATCAAGATCAAACATTTCAGAGATGTTAAATGCCCCTAAGTACTGCTAGATTGCCTTAACATTTTTGTTATGGTATAATCTTTAGCATAAAGTCACCTGGAGATTTCTGCTAATTCTTTCTGATGTAGTGATTGAAGCATATGGGAGTCTAAATTTGCCAATTCCAAAAAAGCTGGTATTTGGTCAGTTGCTTGTCTATATCCTTCCATGTAGTTTATAGCTTCTAACCTCACCATTCTTAAGTGCTTTGGAAGTGTTAAGGCTCTTGCAATGTGACTACCTACTTCAGGGGCAAGGTTTGGGATTAACTCATTTAGATGAGCCTTTGAAAATTCCATGGCTTTCTTTAATACTTCTTCATCTTCTGTCCCTAAATGTGATGCCTCATATAGACTCAACATACCCCAAATGTCTTTCGTGAGTGATTCCTTGAAATTTCCACTCTTGTCCAAAAATTTCCTAAAAACATCTAAAAACAATCACACAAATCAAATTAAATCAGTAATTTATATAAGCAAAATTTTAGTCCAAAAAAAAAAAAGCAACATTTAAGAAAGCTCTTTATACAGTACTTATAAATGAAAATATAACAGTAGCACATTTATAATTGAGGGAAATATTATATGCATAGATACATTTACCTTTTTTTTTATCCTTTTAGTGTTTATCATATTTGCTCCATCTTGTAATCATAAATTTATTTATTTTCTCATAGTTAAGAAAATAGTACTTCTAGAGTAAATTTATTTTATTGCATATGTTAGTTAATAGTTATGTACGTAATATATTTCAACTTTTTTGACCAAGTCAACATTCCTTTTGATTTTGGCCCCATTGAGTCAAAATTCTGATTTCGCATCTGGCTGCTGAATTAATTCTTAATAGTTTTATATTATATCTTTTATTATATTAAATGACAATGTTACAATCCAAGTGGAGTTACAAATTGAACCAATGGCTGTACCTCAAAAAATAGAAAATTTTAATTGGATTGACTTTTTTTTAGAAGAAAAAATTGAAAATTTCATTATAATTAAAACTACGAGGTCTCGGATTTGAACTCCAGACAAGACTTTTAACTTAACGATATCGACATTTATAAGTTAAAATTGAATTACTATTTAGATTCTCTTTTAATTTATTATATTATGCTATTATGAGAGAGAACAGACAGATACATTTAAGGTAAATTCTTTTGGTATGCATGAAAAAAGTCTGGGTAGTATACGCTTATTTCTCTCTTGACGGACATAAGGAGGATAAAAAAAATCAAAACTATATTCATAAATCATTAACATTAGTCTTTTTTAAATAAATTATTTGGTTCCAGTTTTATGAACAAAAAAAAGTTAGGGAAAGATCTATAAACGTGTTAGTATATTATATTTTAGAATTTTCAGATAGAGAATAATCATCATTGATGTATACCCTGTAAATATTATAAATATATCAACAAAAAAAATGCTATTTTAGATCTCAAATATTTTTAAGTTTCAATGTTATTAACTTTTTTAGTATTACATTTTGTTGTAACTATTTCAATAATTTTAATACTAATTAATAAAAAAATATTCAATAATGTAAATATATTCAAAATTTATTTGTAAGTTGTCTAATATTATATCAGTCATTTTTTTAATATTATAAAAATAATTAGACTTAAAATACCTTCGCCTTCGAAATTTATTGTATCGGCCCGGTACATAAAATTGATCGAAATTAAATGCTAATATAATAATGTACCAGAAGTTGTAGGGTATCCATTATGCCTTAACAATCGAAATTGAAGGGATGTGGCAAAGATGTCTTGAGAAGCATCCCAATTGCATATCCTTCCAAGTTGTACATTTATTTCATCTTCAACGTGGTGACTAATTCCCAACCCTTGGATTGAGTCAATCATCTTCAATGTTACAATTGAATCACTCGAGTTTAACAATGTCTCTCGACTTTTTCTAATGATTTGCTCTAAACTTTTGCTCCTATCATCAGTTTGTAAAAGTACAACCTAACATGAACAACATGAAACACAATCAAGGTAGGTGCATGAATGCAATTCACTCCATCTAATTTTAAAATTATAGTTTAAAAATTATTTTGAACTTTGACTATTCCATAGTTCAATTATATATATATATATAGTAGTTATAGTTAAGACGCAAAACTAATTATAATTTATTATTTTATTTTATCTTTTTTACTATATAATTTATTATTTTATGTATAATAATATACATGAACTTGATACCATATTTAGTTAGAGAGAACTAACTAAAATCACCTCGCCCTAAATTTTTATTAGAGAACTAACTAAATGCAATTTAGTTATTAATCCTTCAATTTTTAGAAAATTTGATAACCCGAAATATTGTTTTATTTTATTTGGTTCTACTCTTTAAGATGGGATTATACAAAAGACACTCCACTTTTTTTTTTTCATGTTCCTCTTCCTTTTCTTAAACACACTATGTCAAGCTTTTTGCAAGTCTTGGCCCCAGAGTAAAATTACCAGATAATTGATCGGACCTAAAAAAATTACTAAATGACTTTAATATTTGAAAAATATTTACATGCTTTTAACAAGAATGTTAATATATTAGTATTATGTTGAATGTAAAGATCAAACTTAATTTATACATCCTTATCATTCTACTTAGAGATTCTTCCACTTCAACCACAATTGAAAAATAAATATTACACATAATCAATTATATTAATTTAATAAAAGATTTTATATTCTAAATCCATCAAAATAAAAAAAATAAAAAAAAATAGATAATTTTATTAAGATATTATTATGAACTTTAAAAGACATCATCTTAAAATTTGCACTAAACGTTCATATGTGTTAAGTCTCACGCTCTGATTTTATTTTTTCTGTTTGCATTCAGACGGTTTCTTTGGAGGCACTTATATATTAAATTTATATTGGTGTAACAGGAACATATTTACCTTAACAATTGTAATTTACATATTAATTAACTTCGTGTAAAATTTGATACAGATATTTTATCCAATAAAAGAAAGACATAGGACGTGCTAGAAGAACAACTTAATAATAAGATAATAAAAAAAGTGTCGCGACGTAAATTTTTAAGTATTTCTCGAATTCAAACGAGTCACCATTAAAATTTATTTTAAAATAGTGAAAATATTAGAAAACTCTTAAAAATAGAAAAACAAAATAAAAAAATGGGCTTTGAAACCATATTTTGAGTTCGGATGTCCATTATGCGTATGAAATGTATTAACACCCTACGACATTCGTTAAAATACAGTTTACCTATAATTAATTGTGCAAAATTAATATTAACTTAAATATATTTATTTATCGTTATTATTAAATATTAATATCAATTATTTTCTGAGTGTGATTTTGAAATAAATGTATGCTTAAGAAAGAGAGGAAAACAATGAATTTTTATTAATGTGTTTGACAATAATGTGATCTTGCTACTACGTATCTCCCACTGCGATGGATAAATCAAAACTACGTAGTTCTTTGGTAGAAAATGTGGATATGTTGATTGTTTTTTTTAAAGAAAATGTGTTTGGTTACAATAAAAGAATTGGATAAAAATAAATTGTTGATTTAATGAAAGAAAAGAAAACCTTGAACCTTATAAGTTGATTTTGATGAGAACGTTTAGTTATTTATTTGGATTTGGTTAAGAAAGTTTAATATCACCAAGTTGTCACAACTTAGGCGTCTTAAACTATCACTGACAAGATATCGCATTTCAGTCAGTCTTATTTTATTAAAGGATAATTATTTAGAGCTTAAGATCGTCAAGTTGTCGCAACTCAGACGTCTTAAAACTAAACTTGACAAAATGTAACATTTCAACCACTCTTTTTAGCCATATTGATTTTGAATAACATGAATGTTCATTTTATCAAAGATGATAATGATAAATCGGAGAATAAATTTTGAATGTAAGTGATTTTAAAAGTGGTTGATGTTAATTTTACTTAGTCCATAATTTAAATAAAAGAATAAGATGACAATTATTATAGCACTGAAAGAATTTAATAAAACTAAAAGAATTTAATAAGACTTTTAACCAAAATTAAAATGCTTATTTATGGTAAAACAAAATTCAAATTAAAGGTATAACACTAAACAAAACTATAAAATTATTACAGAGATTAGTTTAGAAATAGTTACCACACAAGTTGAATATTTGTTATACTCCTTGATTTGCTTTGTTTGTAATTTTCTTTTTTGTTTTGAGTTGTTGTATTCTTCCTTAACTCATTTCATGCTTCATATATTTTACTGACCAAAACTCTTACTAACTTAAAAAAAAAATCAAAACTGAAAACTCTCCGACCTCTTACTAGCTAAAAATGGAAAACCACAAACTCTCTAACACTTACTAGCTTAAAAAATGAAAATTGCAAACTCTATAACTCCCCCTCTAAGGATGAATTTGTTCTCAATCTATAGACAAAAATGATTAATCTTTGTATCTAAAGGATAGAGTTGAGTTCTAGATTATTACTTGTTTTTTGGCAGAAAAATTGGACTCTTAATCTAAATCTGAAGAAAAAAAAAAAGGACACACTTTTTAATTGCTTATCTACTTGGTCAAAGTTGTAGTCATTTTAGGAAATAAAGAAAAAGAAAAAGTGGCTAAAAAAAGGATTGGAAAGCTGGCGTGCACACAAGGAAAATTTGCAGTTTTTTTAGGGGAAAAAAAGCAAAAAAAAAAAAAACTAAAAATGGTTAAAAGGATGGTGTGTACAGCTGTAAAGGTGAAAAGAAAGGAGGTTGCAACACATGGAAGTGAGAGCTAATGCGGCCCAAAAAAATAAAATAAAAATAAAACAACAAAAACTAAGAGGAAACCAGAACTAAACTAGAGGATACGACCAGAAGCAGAAACGAAAACCAGAGGCAGAAACGAAATCAAAGGCAAAACCAGAGGCAGAAACGAAATCAAAGGCAGAACCGGAGGCTGAAACATAATCAGAGGCAGAAATGGAACTAGAGGCAAAACCAGAGGATACCACCAAGGGGCGGATCTTCTTGGGGACATAGGGTGGCCACGGGCACCGAAAAACCCCAATAATTTTTTAAAAAATACTAGTATTTTTATTTTATTTTTTGTTTGAATAATGTTATTGAAACACAATTTGACATAAAATGAGACACAAATACAATAATGTGTATTGAAATACAAATACAAAACGTGATTCTCTTTATTTTACACGGTATTGTATTTGTGTCATATTTTGTGTTAAGTTTTGTGTTCCAATAACATTACTCTTTTATTTATAAGATACATTTGACTTATAATTTGATCAACAAAAATTGATCAATTTGATCCATGTTATGGATCAAATACATCAATTCTTATTGACCAAATTATAACTCAAATATCTATTATAAAAAAAAAAAAATCGGAGATAATTGTTTATAAAAATAATTACAAAAACAACTACTATAGTTATAAAATAAATTA
>JBBPBP010000002.1:47666220-47684654 GCA_037974735.1 Cicer chorassanicum | reverse complement strand
TTAAAATCAAATTAATATAATATTAACTACAATTATATTATTATAAAATAATGATTAAAATAAATCTATCACCTAAAATGTATTTTATTTATTTTAAGTTATAATGAAACAAATCTAAAGCGTAAAAGGAGATTTTAGTTAAAATTATAAAGTTTAAATCTAAAGTTATTTTAATTATTATTTTATACTAATATAATTAATTTAATAATAATAATAATTAAATAAAACAGAAGATTTTAGTGATGTTTTTGAAATAGAAAATGAAAATTAATTTAATAATAATAAATAAATAAAACAGAAGATTAATAAACTTTAAATTATTGAAGTGAAAATATTTTAAACATTACTTGACATAAGTTTATTATTAATAAAGATCAATTTGTATGTTATTTTATATTTAAGGAGATTTTTGAATATTACAGAGATGAAATTCAAAAAAATATTTTTCATGGATTAAAACTAAAAAGTGTTATATTTACAGGACCAAAAACTGTTTCCGTTTGTCGGTTAACGGTCACTGAACGTTAAGGACCAATTTTTTTGTTGTTGATATTACAGGGATGTAAACAAAAAAAATACGAGGACCAAAATCAAAAAAATGTTATATTTACAGGGACCAAAAATATATTTAAATCTTTTATTTATTTATAAAATAAATTATATGAATTTTATTTTGAAATAAAAAAATTAAATAGATTATAAAGACAAATTTGTCATTTTATCAAAATATAAATTATATCATCTTGTTATCTGTTGTGTATCAAACACTGAATGTGATAAACTAATCTTATCAAATTTGTTATCATGTGCACATCAAACACATAACATGATAACTCTTTATTCTGCTCATATCCTATAATGTCTCTATCCTGCTCCTTATCTTATCATGTGTAAATCTTATTCGGTTGAGAGGATGTGCTTAATTAATAAAGAAGTCTTGTTACAGAGCATGTGCTTAATTAAGATACATGAACTTGAAGGAAATGAATACCTGTTGAAGGAAATAGATGTTTGACTGATTTTTTAATTTGATTGAATTTTTATTAAATATTAAATTAATAAGATTATATGGTACATTAAAAAACTAAAAAATTTCGATATAATTATTCTTTTAACTAATAAATAAATGATCGTTTTGTGAATTAAAAAGTTATTTGTAAAATTTTGTAGTTTAAAAAAAAATAGCATTTCAGTGTTTATAAACATTATATTAATTTTTTTATATATTTTCTCCAAATGTTCAACATTCACTATTATTAGTAATAAAAAATCCATAAACTTTTTAGACACTTTTGATTAATAATATTTAGTTATTATAATTTTTTAAAATGATATTAAATAGTTTTTATTAAATAAAAATTATTTTAATTATTAATTTAAAAATCAAATATATTACCATAAAATTTGTCTTAAAATATAAGTGGTTTTGTGTTGACTAGGTTAATCATCTAGTGTGACTTAGAGCATCTTCAACGGTAGTTAAATACATTTGTCGACCAGCGTGGAGTTACGTAAAATTGAGTTGAGTTCACTTGTGTCAAACTGTCATCACGGGTATATCATAAAAGAACAGTATTTTTATAATTTAATAATAATAAATTTGTACATTGATTTCATCTTCAACATGGTGATTAGTTCCTGTTGGAACATATATGTTATTATGTGAATTGAAAATAATAATAATAATAATAATAATAATAATAATAATAATAATAATATTTTGTTGAAGTCCCACATTGGAAAGAATTGATTTTTGTAAATTCAAATGGAATGAAACATGTTTTTAAAATTCAAGTCCCACATTGGAAAGAAATTTTTTTGAACTCCCACATTGGAAAACTCTCCTATTTTGAGAATGCTAAAGTCCCACATTGCTTAGAAATCATATGTGAGTTTGCTTCCATCACTATATAATGAGCATCAATCTATTGAGAAAAGCACACCAAAGTTGGATGCTTTTCCCAACTTTCTCTTTTCTCCCTCTTTTATTCTGCTCACCAATTTTCGAGCCACTTCTCCCCTTTCTTTCTATCCCTTCGGTTTTTAGAGTGGTTCTTATGCCGCAGTCCCTTCGGTTTTTAAAGCGGTTATTATGCCGCAGTCCCTTCGGTTTTTTTAGAGCGGTTCTTATGCCGCAGTCCCTTCAGTTTTTTAGAGCGGTTATTATGCCGCAGTCCCTTCGGTTTTTAAAGCGGTTATTATGTCGCAGTCCCTTCGGTTTTTTAGAGCGGTTGTTATGCCGCAGTCCCTTCGGTTTTTAGAGCGGTTTTTGTGCCGTAGTTCCTTTGATTTATGAGTGGTCATAGTACCATATTGCGAATGACTTTATCGTCATATTGAGAGTGGCTTTAACTGCCATATTGAGGGTGTAATTCTAGAACGGTTTTCTACAGTGCAGTGGAACTCCAATACAGTGAAACGTCTTAAAGAGAGCGACCTAGTCCGCGACTCAACCCAGTAATATCTTTGGTGGCATAAATTGTGATTTTAAAGAGTTTTTCGAAACTCAAAAATAACAGTTCCCAACCCTTGGATTGAGTCAATCATCTTGAATGTTACAGAAAAGTTGTTTTTAGATTTATCTGTTATTGATTAAATAATTCAAATATTCATCATTAAAAATTTAACCCAATAAAATTAAATTTAAAAAAAATAGTTTTTAAGAATGATTTTTATAAAAAAGTTTTAAAAATAGCTTTTCATATTTATTATATTTAAAGAATTTATTATTCAAAAAACATTGTAATAAATAGATGAAATATTTAAAATGCGACACATAAAAGTTACCTTGCAGCTAAGAGATGAGGATTTGATTGATAGTTTACTATGCATGATTCCTAATTTTGATTTTTGCAGTGATAAGATCCGTGATTGATAAGGTGAAGACCACAAGTTGTGATGAGCAAGTGAGCTTGTGAGATATGAAAATCTAAGTTCAAAAATAATATTCATTGTATTTGCACACATGGATTTTTGGATGACTACTCTTACAGAGACTATTGTGATAACCAATTGGATTGTCCACTTATATAGCTAGCTTACATATAGAACATAAAACTTGCGTTGTGAATTTAAATTGCGTTACTTCTCCATCTACCTACTCTAGGTTGGGGGTAGGTCCTAGAGGGGAAGTTATATACACCTTTTTATAGAGTTTTGTACTGTGCACTCTCCCATATGTACCTCCCACCTCCATTTCAATGGAAAAGTTTATATTGTACCTTGTATTATCTATAAAAACTCTTAAAATATTTATCTTTTCTTTTTTCACCAATTTCCTTCGAAACTTTCATTTGTCCGAATCACCAAATTGCAAACCTTCGAACATTTCAAATCTTCGAAATTCAAAAGTAATATACCCTTCGAACAATTGAAACTTTCGAAATGCAGAAACCTTTGAAACTTTCATACAATCTGAAAGTTTCGAAATGTAAAATTCATAAACATGAAGTATTAAGTTTCGAAACTTTGGAATTCATGGAAAGTTTCGAAGGTGTTTCGAAAGTTTGGCATTCAACGAAACTTCCGAAATAAGTTTCGAAAGTTTGGGAATAATATGAAAGTTCCGACTGCATTTTTTTTATAGTGTTTTTTCCATTTTTTTTAATATTGATATATTCCAGTGCCTAGAATGAGAGGTGCATTTGCCCGAATCGTGGGAGCTGATAGTGGTGTTGGCGTAGAGAGAACTCCACCAACAGCTTCAAACAAACGACAAAATGAAGCAAACCATCCAATTAGGCAGCGTTGCCGTAGATCGGATGATGTCGTTGAGCCTGCACATATGGACGAGGATGTCCTTGAGCTTGCGCATATGGAGTAGGCTGAGGAGTGCTGAGCCTACACATGATGATGTTGATGATGCTGATGATGCGGATGATGTTGATGATGTTGAGCTTGAGCAGGATCAGCAGCTCGGATTCCCCAGAGGACCAGTGGTGACATATGTGTTGACACAGTGTGAACACCACGTGGCTCGGATATGGGAATGAGAGATATATTTTAATTAATTAATTTAGAATAAGTGTTTATGATATTTAGTATATATTTTTTTGATATTTAGTATATATATTTATGATATTTAGTATATATTTTCATTATATTTAATTATTTATTTATTTAAATAAGAACAAATATTTATTGTTATAATATTTAATTACTCGCAGGATCGTGGGTCGTTAAAGGTTAATACTCATGGATTGGAGCTGAAGAAGTTTGCTGAAGTTCCTGTGCCAGATCCTGTATTGCATTGGATTTGGGAATCTGAACTGCTACATCTGTCTTCAACTTATCTCACTATGCCTGATGCTAGTCTGATATATGCCTCTGTTGAAAGGTGGCATAGAGAGATCAACTCATTTCATTTGCCATTTGGAGAGATGACCATATATCAAATTCATATCTCACCTCATGGTAAATTTTTTGATGCACCTGTAAATATGAATACTGATAATGCTGTCAGAGCTGCCCATGAGTACTTAGGTGCAACATTGGAGGAAGCGAGCACTTCCCTAGCATCTGTAAGCGGAGCGATAGAGGAACGGTTCCTACATATCTTCCAAGAGCATGTAGGTGGACTACGAAACATGTTATTGAAGGCGGATTGATGACATATAGTCGGAGACTTGATGCTTTGTTGCTCGAGGATGTAGTGTTTACACCATATGATGATGATCGAGTTAATCATCCGTTTGTCAAGATTTCGATGTTCTCTGGATACTTTCGATGTGGTGGAGTCTCAGTCCCGTATCTACCAGAGCGATGTCTTCGACAGTTTGGTCGTATTCGGTGCATTCCGCGTGACGTTCTTCGAGTGTCGAACAATATAGATTGGGAGTGGCAGTCTACTATTAGATCATCTCTAGCTGCCTTTCAGAGCCTATATCATGTAGCGACTTTTCCTGAAGAGGTCACTACAGACAACTATGCATGGTACTTAAATGTATCACATCCTCTGATCCTCCCTTCACCTACTGTTGCACCTTCGAGTCCACCTACTGTAGCTGCACATGCTGGTCCATCATCTTCTGTTTCTTCATGTACGCTTTCATTGCTTCCACCTCTTTTGAAAAGTCACATTCTGATAAATAATCTTCATCCTTCAATTCATGCTAAATGCTTAAATTTCTCCAAAAAAACATGAATTAGGATAACATTACCAGATATCTGCAACTTTGCCAACTCACAAGAACCTGGTAATCCGTGAGTTGTTCTGATTGAGCAACCACACTTTGTTTTGTCAGTACCTACAATCTTTTCCCTCTCTAACGGTTTGTCAATTTTTTAAAAAACGTTCCTTGATACACAGTGATGTAGACTTTGAAAAAATGGTGAATTATACCCGTGCTCAACATCGAGGATGGTTTTGTGAAAAGACGATTTAATGATACATATTTGGTTCTTCAACATCATATTCACAACATCCCAACTTTTACACAAATCACCAAAACTAGTTTGCAGCATGTTTTTCAATCTCCAATGAGCAGACTCAACTCTACAAATAAATTAAATAACACAAATTAAAATAAATCACATAAATTGGTAAATCATATTTTCTAAAACAAAACAAACCATAATTTAAAAATACTTGTTAGATGTTGTGTTCCCCAAATGCATCACTCTATTGGTCCAAACTTTGACAAATCTTTCTTTGTAAAGTGTCAACCATGAATTTTTCACATAATCAATAAAAAGGATAATATCGGCACACACTAGCTCAAAGTGTTGCAAGTGATGATCATACTCCTCCACACTAGTCAAATATACAATTTTTTTTTCCATAAATCCATTAATTCATCTTGTCTATCCTTTTTCACATAATGTTTGCATCTTGCCTGAACATTTTTTTCAATATGAAAACGACATAGCAAATGAATTGAAGTAGGAAACACAACACTAATAGCATTCATCATGGCAAGATCTCTATCAGTCACAATAACTTTAGAAATTAAAGTCTCAGAGATGAACAACTGTCTTACCTTTTCAAATGCTCATATGAAGTTATCTTGTCGCTCTTGTTCCAAGTATGCAAACCCAACCGAAAATGTCAAACTAGTAGATGTGACACCGACAATTTCAAGTAATGGTAACCGATATCTATGTGTTTTGTATGTGCTATCACATATCAAAGCAAAATGAAACGTGTTTAATAACTTTATACAATCACGATGCATCCAAAATATATCTCTCAAAACATCTTAATTCTCCAGTCTTCTTGTCCAATGCACATAATTTTCTTGTTGTATTTACTTCAATAAATGCTACATTTCTATATACGAACCTCTCAACGAAGCTCGATAAGTATTCCTTGCTTTATATATTTGATTGGGAATTGAGAGATTGACTTTATTCTCTCTTTCAAAGCATTCAAAATGAATCTTGGTGCAAGCTTATACTTTGTCGTGTCATTGACAAATTTCCTCTCTTCTTCGTTTAAACGTCCCAAATATGAATGTCTGATTACAGTATCAAGTAAATCATGATTGTGTGTTCCACAACGAACATTAATTTTCCATGTAAACGATATACATCTGAAGGTAAACGGACAGATTTCCTTGTGAGAACAAGTTACTGTTGATTTTGATTTTGATTTATATCTTCCACCTCTTTCGCATCCCAAAATTAATTTGTCTTTTATTCCCCTATTTCCTGTTGCTTTGTCTGATCGAATGATAACAATTAAAATTCCATTTTGCCTTCCAATGTTTTTTGCCCATTCAAATACAGCTTCTCGAGAGGGAAATACCTACAACATATGTTTCAAATAAAACATCAAATATATATCTATAATCAAAATTTGATCGGTGGTGGATTATCAGTAATAATACCTGATCTGTGGTGAATTTTTGTGTAGAATCTATAATTGTTGTTGAAGCAGGAACCTCAACTCTACTCATACCTAATTTCAAAAAGAGTAATAAATTTAATTAATAATAATATTATAAATCTATTTTTTAAAATAAAATTTTAATTATTGTAAAAAAAATTGTACATTTCAAAAATTTCTCATAAATTGAAACTTTCGTAATTGAATAAGTTCTAAAATATGAAAGTTTTGAAATTTGTGCGTTTCGAATATTTGAAAGGTTCGAATATTATGTTTCGAAGATTTCAAGTTCAACAAAACTTTCGAAGGTTTTGATGAATTCTGGAAAAACATGTTTCGAATATTTCAAATTCATTAAAAATTTCGAAAGTTGGTATGAATTCTGGAAAAACATGTTTCAAAACTTTCAAATTTATCCAAAGTTTCGAAATTTTCATAAAATCATGGTAAATTTCATTTCGAAGCTTTCATATTTATCAAAAATTTTGAAATCATATGGAAATTTATGTTTCGAAAGTTTCATGTTTAACAAAAGTTTTGAAAATGTCAACAAAACTTACTTTTTTTTTTTTTTTTTTATTTCGAAGGTTTAAAATTTATGAATGTTTAGGTATATTTTGTAATTTTTGAAAGGGGGTATGGAATGGAGTGGTAATTTTTTTTTATTGTTTTACACATAATAAAAAAGGGCAATATAGTCTTTTTCATTAGAATGAGCGGTGAGAGGTACAGATGAGGGTGCACTGTATAAAACTCTTTTTTATACTTTACATGAAGGATCGCTCAATTGATAATTAAGAATATTGGAGT
Organism: Cicer chorassanicum; assembly: GCA_037974735.1. Lineage (NCBI taxonomy): Eukaryota > Viridiplantae > Streptophyta > Magnoliopsida > Fabales > Fabaceae > Cicer > Cicer chorassanicum. The sequence goes on along the minus strand of JBBPBP010000002.1, from coordinate 47,677,018 downwards.
CTTTTTTTGTTCTATGCATGTTTATCATTGTACACTTAAGAAAAAGGTGGAGTGGAATGAGATGAAAATCTCACCAACGGTTAGCTACACCATAAATTTTTATATAATAGAAAAATATAGATAAATACGACTTAAATTGTAGTTGTAATGTAGTTACAAAGACTTCAAAATTTATATATTGTAGTTGGATACTACAATTTAAAATTATTGAACGTGTTTCGTTATACGATGACAAAATTGATTTGAAATAATTTTTTTTTATAAATTTGTTTGAGTTTAAAATGAGTTGAAAAAGTGATTTATGTATGTAATTGTGTAAAAGTGCGATAAAAAATAATTTTGATATCTAAAATTCATTGTAAACGTAAAATCTTTAATTTATAACCTCAAATTAAAATAATTAATTTTAAATGTAAAATCAAATTTACTCGAAAATAAAAAATAATGTGTATTTTAAAATAATTAGATGATACATATTTTTGTGTGAACGTGCCAAAATACTATTTATTTATGTTTATTCTCAAGTAAATATTTTTCTTGATTATCTCTTTATTTGTACTATAATTTTAATGATATGTCAATATTTATCACTCTCGTGAGAAATTTTAGTTTAACTTTAAATTATTCAATACCATATTAATAATTTTCTAAAATTACAAAATTACTATAACCTTTAAAATCAATTATCCTCCACCCAAAAGTAAAATCGAACACACACATTGTGTGATTGTTCAGTTTGAGGCTTCCAACCCTTGGTTGTTGTATTAAAGATGTTTTGATTTTGTCCTCAAAACTTATTATGTCTTGCAAAATCGTTTACATGTGGCCCCAAATATATCAAAATTTCCCATTGAGCCTTAAATGAATTTACTATTGATTGTTGGTTGACACAACGCATTTCCTTCTTTCATTTTCTGTGTTGGCACCATTTTGCCACCAAGTCACCTATTTTCATCTGAGTAATCTCATTACTGTGTCGTCTAAAATAATCTCACTACAATTTGTGTGATTTTAACTTTGTTTCTTTAATGGATTTTTACTTCATAAACATTTACTTGTTGTACTAATTTTAATTTTTTTTTTCCTTGCTCCCCGTACTTACAAAATTGCTTTGTTTTTTCTCCCGCATTACTGTAATGTAATTGTTTGATAAAATGTCTCTCAAGAATTAATTAAAAAGTGGTGATATAAGATTAGTTTGTATTAAGACCATAACACAACCAAAATTAGTTAAATTAAATATATTTTGTGAAATTCCTGCAAATTTTAACGTAAAAAATTTCTAACAAATATAAAAACCATGAATTATATAAATTAAATAAATAATTTCACTATATAAAATATTACTACAACTAAAGATTTTCTTAGTAATATTAGCGAATTAAAATCATCCCTTAATAAAAACCAAAGAAAATAAAATTACTAACAAAAATCTTCTCACTGAATCACTGCTCTGTTTTTTCAAATTTTCGTGTAGCACCGTTTATTTTTTTCACGCTCACCGTTTTTCATACAGTACTACAACACTCTTATTATATAATTAGGAGTTTAAATCCCCTTCGTCACCAACATGGCTTTGGCTCAAATAAATCAACACAAGGTCTTTTCTATAATTGGTGTGGACTTCCACTTGAGAAAAAACACATCTAACATATCTCCTCTTCACAATTTAAGTGGAGTAATCCAACTATGTTTCAAGTCTCAATCTTTTTCCTTAATTGTGGTATTCTCAACGAATCAATGTTATTTTTATATGTAACTTCAACCAATACAAACAATCCAACATCATTTACAATATTAGAATTTGTTTTTGTAAATTCAAGTGGAAAGAAACATGTATTTTAAAATTCAAGTCCAACGTTGAAAAGAAACTTTTTTGAAGTCCAACATTGGAAAACTCTCATATTTTGAGTAGTTTTTAAATACTAATATGCTAAAGTTCCACATTGGTTAGAAATCATATGTGAGTTTGATTTCATCACTATATAATGAGTTTCAAACTATTGTGAAAACTACACCAAAGTTGGATGCATTTTATAAATTTTTATTTTTTTTTATATAAATCATTTATCTTTTAAAATATGCACAAATAAAAACATATTCATCATAAAAAATCATTTTCAAATTTTAGTTTAAGACATATTTGTTACAAATAAAAGTTTTGTTTTTGTTGTAGATCTCAAATACTCTCAAAAAGTAGTTTAAGGCTAAACAATTTATAAAATTTAATTATAAGAATGATTATATGGATAATATTTAAATATAAAAATAATATTATATTTTTTTTCTAACAATATTAATGATTTATTAACATGACATAAATAATTAAAAATAATAAAAGTAAATAATAATAAGGTAACAGTCATAAATTTATTATTATTAATAAAATAATAATAATAAAAGTAACGGATATAAATTTATTATTATTAATAAATTAATAAAAAATGTAGCGATTATAAATTTATTATTATTAATAAATTAATAAAAAATGTAGCGATTATAAATTTATTATTATTAAATTATTGCTGAGAGAACTGTGGCTTGACACAACTCTAACGATGAACTCTCAAAAAACTCACTTTTAAGTCACATGCTTACGGATGAACTCATTTTACTCCTGTTGAAGATCCTCTTAAGAGTTTTCTTCTTTTTCACTTGTGAAAGACACCCACCAGTTAAATAGAAAAAAAGAGACACTCCCTTTCATTCTCAAAAAAGAACTCATTTTTTTTTTGTCGATTTCAATCTCCTTTAGTCTAATCAATTCGAAAGATATTAACTTAAATTGACTAATCAAAATATGTAAATATTAACTTTAAATTTTATACTTTTATATTATATATCAAGTTACCGTAGATTTTAGAACTTCCATAAAAGGTGAATGTATTGATTTGAAATTTAAGATTATTTATAAACAGTTTTTAATTTTTTAATATATTAAATAATTAATATATTTATTTTATTAATTTATTTATAAAAAAATGACATGGAATTTTTTAGTTATATGACATCTATCTTAACCAAGTTACTTCTGTCACACAAGCAATCATCAAAATTGGAAAGGGCCAATTTTTTTTAAAGAATTTCAAAATAAAGAAGAAAAAAACTCATATTCAGAAAAAAGGAACAAAAACTAAAATTTGGCAAAACTAAGAAGCAAAAAATGCATTTAAGTAAAGAAGAAGAAAAAAATTAATTATCGCCAAATAGTATTTTATTGCTGTTGACAGTTAAAAAGTATATATTTATTGTTGTCCTAAAAAGTTAAATTTGATTTCTTAAATATAAGATAGTATATTCAGTTATATAATAGTTATTATAGGCATGACTACTTTGGTCATCAACCGACTTTAGCTCAGTTGGTAGAGCGGAGGACTGTAGTGGGTTACCTCAGATATCCTTAGGTCGCTGGTTCGAATCCGGCAGGTCGGACTTTTTTTTAAATTTTTAATATTGAATAAATTATTATCTATAAGAGGACCCTTTAAAATCTGGACCCCTTAATTTAATGGGTTGACGAATTTGCACACATGCAACGAACTATGAGTTATCGTTATCACCCTTTTACACCAAAATATAATTGTTTGGCCCTTTCATATGTACATCTTAATATTGAATATGACTACTCATACAATTTAAGTTTTCAGTGGTCCTCTTTTATGTCTACTGGGACCTATAACCAACCAAAAATATTAGAACTCTTTTTGCTTAAACTATAAAAATGAGTTTAGTTCTGTGGTACGTATTTAAAAACATCCTATTAGTGGAAATATTGATTGTTTGAATAATCAGTCCTATGTATATTTTTCAGTTGGTAGAGGGGTCAAACAGAACATATCTGAAGAAACAATAAATTATTACTGTTTTTCACAAAACGTTACATGAAAAGTTCATACAATCCATTAAGTCTCGCCATATATATGCTTATGCATATATTTTTAATACACATTATGCTAATCTTAAAAAGTTATATTATTAGATAGTTTCGTACAACCTCTTATATATAGCCAAAGTTCTGAGCATAAATAAATTAAAGCTGCATAAAAGTCGAAAACATTACTAAAGAGACAACTTTGTGTCATACAAAAGGACCATGTAAACATATTTTTCCTATTTGCCTTTCATGTAATGATCCATCAATTTGTAGAGCTTCATTACACAATTGCCATACAGAAATAATTGTGAAAATGCAGTGCCGTTTCAATTCCCATAAAGTGATGAAATTCCCTCAGTAGCTCCTTGTGGACCATTGATTGAAGCAATAGTTCAATCCAAATTTTCTACCATCATAGAATTGTGAAGGTCACGAACTAAATAAATCTGAATTGTTCGATCTTATTAGATTACTCGAATTTTTTTTTATTCTTTAAATTTGATTTACTAAAAGTATAAAATGAGTCTTCTAAATCAGACAATTCAAAATTAACTGATTGAATGACTACATATATATTTTTACTGCAACTAATCAAAATCCATAATTTAAGAGATAATTGCATTTGTAACGATACAATCCCTAATTTCACTAGGGACCCAAGCGGTTGCAAACACACAACTATTTCCTTTCCATGTAAGAACCAACATGTTTTCTTCCCTTTTCATTCCCCATCCACTAGCATGTTCATCAAGCAATTCCTTAACTTCCACAACAGTTTCTTCACAAAATGGAACACTAAAGTAACCAACATTTTTCATTCTTTGAGACATTTGCATCCCTGTCTCCAACCTCTCAATTCTTTGATTCCCTTCAAAGCTTATAATGTTCTCAATTTTCTGTCCTATGTCAGATTCAAACTCTGTCCTTTGACAACTATCTTTAGGCAAAAAAGTGTCCAATGCATCAAAGGGTATCCATAAATGGTTAAAACAAGCAGTAATTCTTGATGTTAAACTAGATGCACTAAGATCACAATCCTCATCAACCAAAAGTACAATCCTAGGATTAAGTCCTTTCACTAGATTCATAAAAGCATCTCGAATCGAAATATTTTGAGTCTTTCTATCATCAGACAGATAACGTAGCCAATTTTGACAATTTATAACCAAAGCTTCGTCTTCCCTAAGATTTAACACACTAGGATTCAAGAGACCCAACATTGATTCAAAATGAAAACTTGTTGATTCAATATTACTCAATTCTTCATTTGTCAATGAAATTGTATCTCCAATAACATTAAATTCAAAAGGGACATCCTTAAATTTTGCAAAATTACCTAAACGTTGACCAACTTCATGTATTGATATATTAACCAAAGGAGGAACCATTGGTCTAAAAGATGGAACTGTGATTCTAAGTGAAGGAGGGCCTTCTTGTCTTTTTGCCAAAGAATCAATAAAAGTTGGCCATTGCATACAAGGTGTTATGCTAAAATCTAAAATATGTACCCTTTTGAATCCCTTAATTGATTTGAAAATTTCATTGTTGGAAGCACAAAAACCAAACCTATGCCAAGGAATTAAATCAACATACCCGGCTAGTTCTGTCGCCGACATCAACCTTCTTTGAATGATGTTATTGTTAGTACTTCCTTTGAAATTCAATGAAGTAGGACAAATTTTTGAAGCTCTAGAGATTAATGCTCTTAGGAACCATGATGTGAGTCTTTGGTTTGTGTCACCTAATGGTGAAGCAACATTGTTGAGGACCCACATAACTTGTTGAGCTAAGGTTATGTCATTGCTTTCTAAAGCACTTGCACAATGGAGAAGTAGTTTTTCAATACATGCTCCATCTAGGCTTCCAAGACAACCTTTAAGTGCTTCTGGTTGAGGAAGAGGTGTGGTTTGGTGTGTGCTGAAAAGTGTTGTAGGGTTTTGAAAGGAAATGGATGTTCCATTTAACTCAGCTTTCATGTGGACGTGCATGTGAGTTTTGTTGAAAGTTTGAGTGAAAAAGAGAAATGGAAGAAGTTGGTTAAATTCAAGGTGGTGATTTTTGTGTGTAAGTTAAGCTATTGTTAGGGATACGAGATAGGGTAGAAAGGTAGCATGGAAGGGAGGATGTAGCTAGGTACTTTATGAGAATCTTGAAACCTTATTTATAGCAAAAGAAGGTGCTACAAAAGTTGAGGATATTGAGCCAAATCCTAGGGTGAGTTACATATAATCAAAACACTTTAAATATTATATAATTTTATCTTAAAATAACTTTACATTTATGTATGTTTTCAATTTTTTGAGTGTCAATTTAACCTTCACTTAATATTTGTTTGCTTGCATTGTCAAATACGGCCATTGCTATGAATGGTAAGCTTGCAATTATTCTTTTTTTTTATCTTGGGGCGTAAGAACATTGTACTCTACCACAAAATCAAATAACATTTACTTATATTTATATCTGTTTTAAAACATATTCTAGAATTAGAAAAAGTCGAATTACCAAAGAAAAATTAAAATTTATTTATAACTTTATTATTAAATTAAGGGTCATAGATGGAAAAAGGAAAGATAATTTTTTTTATTTTTTATGAGTAATTCAACTTTTTTTTTAGTAATATGTATTATTTTATATATAGTAATAGATTGAAGTTGTGGCGTGAAAAGTGTTTTAGAAGTTAAAACAAATCATTCTTTTTTTAAATAAACAAATGTATTTAAAGGAGTAGTACAAAGTATTTCGACCCTTTTACACATACATAAATTACAAGAAAAATAAACATGTCAAATGATTGATACATCAATATAAGTAATTAAACGATGAATTTTTTTCTTCTTTCAAACTAATTAACCAACCTCAAGACAATTTTTTTAATTTGAGCAATAAGGCCCACCAAACCGACAATAACCACCATCGAAAATGATTTTGTTAAGTAACAACCAAATACCCCAAATAGTTAAAACAAATTACTCTTGATAGTGCTCAATTTCAAATCTTATTGTTCAGTATACCACATTGCTCCATTGGTTATCTATATGACTGTAATTACAATAAACAAACCTTTTTTATTTTAGCAAACCTTTACAATTACAATTAACAATTCTCTATATCCATAAAAATACAGTCACAATTATATAGTTTCAAAAAATATGTACATAATTTCAAATTTATCATATGATTAGACTAATACATGTTCTGTGAAATATCAAAGGGGCATAAGTCGTAAAAGTCACCTGAGGATTATAGAAGAGGTTAAACATTGACTCTAACTAAGGAAATTTTTAGGGTATTGTGAATTTGAACTTGCTTTTCATAATATTAAATATCTCTGCAACATTTTATTATTTGAACCGTGTACAAGTATACATAAAAAAAATACATATATATGTTCTTATATTCTTCAATTTGTTTCCCTTTAGGATAAATAATAGAAGTATGCAGCATTAATAAGTTGAGAATGAGCAAAAGATCAAACATGCAAAATCCTAATTTGGCGGCTTCTTAATTGTTTATTTTAGTTAGCTTCATTTGTTTTCTAGCAATAATCGTGTTTTAGAAGAATTTATTATAAACTTAATTAAAACACATGGTAGCTAATAAGTTAAAACGGGTATACTAGCCGGCCCACTCTTGTCGAATTCGTTTTCATGAAATATAGCTATTTAAATCAACATTCAAATTAAGTTTACCGCAACTGATTTGATTTTCGTGATACCTTCATTCCCATACTATATCTAATAATGCACTTATTTAATATATTTAATAATATGTAAGTACAATTTAATTGATAGCTATAACAACATTAATATTAATATATAGAGGATGGAGTTTGAACTTAAATCTTTTATTTTTCTACATTTAAATTGTGTGAACGTAACCACTGGATTATTTAAAAAAGTTACATATTAATATAATTTATGCATGTTAAATATAACATGAGTGGTACCATAAGATGCCAACACTAAAGACAAATCAGAACTCTTCCTGCTAGGACATATTATTTGGGTCACTTTTATGTACCGTCCTTTCTCCTGTTTTTTTCCCCCAATTTCGATCCATCAATATATCAATATTCTTCCTCCCTCTTCTTGTTTGAAGAAATGATTTAATTTATAAATAATGTCGAACTTAAAAAGTTTTTACCGTCAATCAATCATAACTATAAGATTATAGATGTTTTTATTTTTATCATAAATATTTTTAAAGTCATACTTATGAATAGTTGTGATGTGTTGACATTATAAAAAAAAATTATACTGCGCGACAATTAAACTCAAAAAAATTTCTTGTAATAATAACAAATAAAATAATTACACATAATTAAACAAGTGCACGATGCTCTGGACTTTGTTCACGAATAGTTCACGCATATATAATTCATAAATTAATAAGTAGTGTACATCTATTTTAAGTTATTTTATATGGATTTAGGTTTTTTAAAGTGAAAAAATTAAAAATTGTTATTATAGCAAACTCATAATTAGTTACAATGTATTTATAATATCGACATTTAATTTGTTATTTAATAATTAATATTACTTATTTTATTCATTAAAGTGGATTGTTCACTTTAGACGAATCATATCTATTTTTTATATATATTAAAGTAAAAATTAATTTTAAGTTTAAACATGATTTCTTTTGAAAATATAGACTTAAGTTTTCACTTCTTAATTTTAATGAGAAAAACGGTAGTTCACAATTTTTAGTGAAGATTAATTATTAATTAAAAATTCACTAAAAATTTAGAGGAATAAAATTCACTTATTTAGAAGAATAGTTTTGAATTAAAAAATCACTTCAAATCATCTTTCTTCAATAAAAAAAAAAGGAATGAAACAAGTGAGGGAGGCTGCTAAGTTATAAGAGTTTTTTTATGGTTGTATGCTTTTTATTGGTACAATACTTTTGACAAACAAAACAGAGCCAATAAACAAATATTCAGGTTTACACATGACTTACATCATATCATAAATATATATTACATAAATTAGCTATATATAATGCTAGTCTTATACTCTTAATTTCAACACCAAATTAAGGCAATATTTAAAAATTGTACGTAACAGACATTGAATTAGTGAATTAATTAGTTCACAATTCATTCCTTAAGTTATTCAAACCATCATCTAAATGATATATATTATAGAAAAAGAGAGGTCAAGGGACAAGTTATTTCCGGAGTACCTTTAAGAAATTAAAGTCTCTATGCTTAATAACTAACTATTAATTATTAATAACTAACTATTAATATAAAGATTGAATTTCATAAACCTCATTGTCAAATTAAAAATTTATATTAAGTTGATCAACTACATAATTTTTTTAAAATTATTGAGTATTTTTTATCAATAAAAGAATTATTGGATATTTTGTCAAATAACACTATTAGAAAAATGAAATTTAAAGAGAGCATAAATTTGTGACTAAAGTTAAAACTTTATGTGGCATAATACATTTGCAACAGATTAGTGACGCACTACTCAAAATATTGAGTGAGGAGTTAATATCGTGGCAACTATATGAAATATGTCGCTAATAATAGACGAAAATTCAAAAGTAATATATATATATATATATATATTCCGTCACTAATTTTCACAAAATTTGTGATAAATGATATATGTCGCTAAAATGAAACGGATGTCTATATTAGTCGCAAACGTGAGGAGACATTTTATTTTGTTTGGGATGCTGCTAATTAACGACCGAAAAGTAAATTTATCACTAAATTTTGTCCTGTATTTTCAAATTTCATTGAATACATTAAAAAAATGTGTAAATTTTAAAAATACATTTAACAAGATATAGTTAATTGCGTCAAAAGTATCATATATATTCATCAATCCATAGAAGCCATAAGTGGCTTTAGTATGAAACACCGTTACCTGTGTTCTTGAAACTACGAGTTTGCAACTAAATTCTCAAGGCAAACACATCAATTATATCCTCTAATGTAAGGTTTACCTATAAATCTTCACCCGATCGAATAGATTCTAATATCATTTTAATTTTATATTAAATTTAATTTATCTATATAAAATCAATTTATAAAGTGAAGGTGATGTCATTCTTTATAAATTATTATATAACTTTTTCTCTTTTTTATATGAAACTTTAATTTTTTTCAATAATATACTCCTATTTAGATGATAAGATGTGATCGGATGATGTAAAAGATGCAAAAGACTTGTATTTTTATGTCTTTAAATCCCAACTATAAATACAACTTTTCTTTTCCACACCATCAACAACATCTAAGAAAATGATGTTGTCAAACTTATGACTACACATCATCTCCCAATGTTTGAGTTCCTCTCAAGAATCTATCTTTCATATATCATTTAGAAAAATTTAAGTTGATATTAACCGTTACACCGAAAAAGAAAAAATAAAACTAATCACTTTAACTACGGCTATAGATGATTCAATCAATAACAAATGAAATATAATCATTCATTTAGGTCACAATTATCACATTCATACATGTGAAGTAAAGAAAAATTAAACAGGCCAGTTTAATGCATGCAAAAGTATAGCTTGATTTTCTGTCCAAAAAAAAAAACAATTATAGCTTGATTTAACTTGTATTAACATATTGTCCAATTAATAATTTATACCACTACTTTTAAGTTTTAACTCAATTGACAAATGTCAATATTGTTAGGTTTGATATCTTGTTTCAAATTTGAACTTAAAATTTTTGCAATTATGTGAGTTAATTATAATGATATTTATCATCTTTTTTAAGATAAAAAAAATAATAACAAACACCACCAACGAAAACACATTTTGAAAAAATAAAATAATCAAAACTAATAGCATACTCCACATATATTATTTTAGTAATCATTTGTACAAAATATAGTTTTTGTCAGTACAATTTAGAAAAAGAATTGTACAAAATATACTACTTGTAAGTAC
>JBBPBP010000002.1:47643933-47659078 GCA_037974735.1 Cicer chorassanicum | reverse complement strand
TTACATTATTTTAAAATATTAAATTTTATTTGACCATATCAATTTGGAAATTTTGTGACAAAAATTACCATATATATATATATATATTTTAAATATCAGTATTTTAGAATAATAATAATAATAATTAATATTGTTAGCAATTATTGTATCCTATATTAATTATTAAATTTTATATCATTTTAAAATGTTAGATTTTATTTGACTATATAAATTTGGAGATTTCGTGACAAAAATTACCATGTATAAATTTATTCAACCCATAGCCCAATTGCAAACTACTCAAATATCCAATTATTGGTTTGCATGTTACATTACTTGGTTTAAAAGTTTACACAATGTTTATACTAGTGCATTTATTATTTTTCTTTCTTAAACATGGCAAAAGCGTTATCATTTTTCTAAGAGGTGGACATAATTTTTTTTTTGACACCCTTTGGCTTTATTAGTTGAGAGCTGATACAAACTCTCAAATTATAGCTAATTATGACTGGAGAGTTTCTTCGTTCACTCCAATCCTCTCTAAACTTACCAATTCAAAAATATATTTTAAGAATGAAAAAAATATTACCTTAAAATTCTCATTGATGAATTTTATGATGAAATAGCCAATTATCAGCCCATCAGTTGGTTCATATAAATTAATTTGGACTTAGCCTCCATAGTCATTTACCCGTCCATAGGGGCATTTCCGTATTTCAACCCACCGATAAATAAAGAAGATTAAAAAAAAGTTGAAAAAATAAAACGAAGGTTTTCGTCTTTAATAATCCAGAGCAACAGAGAACACAAAGAAGAGAACATATAATAGCAGAGAGAGGAAGCGCGAAAGAGGAACGAAGGCACTGTTACTAATTACCCTATTCAACCAACACAAAAAAATTTATCGCGATAAATTCATTTTTTGTCGATCTCGTTTCTTCTCGCGCTTCAAGATTCATCATCACCAGCTACGCTTTTATCTCCGATCTATCTTCTTCTTCTTCTCTTTCATTTTCTCGGTAATTTTCATTTCTTCTTCGTCTTCTTCGTTCTTGTTTTCAATTCACCTTCTCGATTTCAATGGAGTAGTTTTAGTTTCACAGTGCTTGAATCACGAACCGTGAATTTTCCACGTGAAATTTCTCGTTCGTTTGGATATGCTTGTGTGTGAATTATACGCATTTGTTTTGTTTTTGTTTTAATAATCTCTGTGCTAATTTTGTTTTTGTGTGATTTAGGGTTTTTGATTTGTGCGAGGATTAAGAAAAGGTGAAGCATCTGAAGCATGAGCATCAATAGCCCCGGCGAAGGAGATAGCTAGGGTTTTCTAATCTCGAAGGCGAGATTTCCATGGGCGATGGAGGTGTCGCATGCATGCCTTTGCAGTATACTATGGAGAGGTTATCGAGTTCAGAGAAAACGCATTGCGGAGGCAAGAGTGGGAATGGCTTTAACTCAAAGTTGCTCAAGTTTTCTGATAGCGATAGGAAGAACATGAAGTCGAGGAAGAGTGAATTAGGGTTGGATAGAGTGAGCAAGAGAAGCAGCAACAGTGATTTTGAGAATGGTGAAATGATATGTGGTGAAAAAGTGCAGAAGGAAGAAGTGGAAGAAGGTGAATTGGTTACTTTGAAGTGGCCTAGAAGTGAAATTGAAAACGGAGAATTCGTGCCGGAGATGAATCCACCGGCGAGGCGAAGTGAGATTGAGAACGGGGAGATTGTTGTGAGTGAGAGATGGAAAGCAAGGGAGTTCGAGAAGGGAGAGAATCATTCTGGTAAATGGAGAAGAGATGATGTGGAAAGGAGAGGAGACAAATTTGACAATGAATATGGATCGTGGAGAGGTTTGAAGGACGATATTGAGAAGGGAGAATTCATTCCAGATAATAGATGGTATAAGGGAGAAATGGGGAAGGATGATTATGGTAACAGTAGAAACCGAAGATATTATTCAGGTAGGGACAAAGGTTGGAAAATTGAACCTGAACAACGTACACCCCCTTCTTGGAGATATGCAGGTGATGATTCTCTTAGAAAGAAAGAATTCATGAATAGAAGTGGGAATCAGCATGTTAAAAGCTCTCCAAGGTGGGAGAATCCACAGCAGAGGAATGTAAGGATCAGTTCAAAGATTGTTGATGACGAGAAAAATTCATATAGCAATGTTAAGGATCATGCACGTGATTACACTTCTGGCAGTCGTTTGAAGAGGCCAGGTAATGATTCTGACAGCTATGAGCGGAAGCATTCTGCAGATTTTACCAGTTTAAAAAGTCGACGACTTTCTGATGATAGCTATCGTTGTGTTCATTCAGAGAACTATTCTCGTCGCCCTGTGGAGCCATCTTATAGAAATAATAACTCTACCAGATTATCTGCAGAAAAGTACTCTTCTAGAAATCATGAACCTTCTTTGTCTACCAGACCAGCTTATGACAGGCATGGACGCAGTCCTGTTCATTCTGAGCGGTCCCCACGTGACCGAAGCAGGTATTATGATCATCGAGATCGCACTCCAGTGCGACGATCCCCGTGTGGTCGTGAAAGATCTCCATATAGCCGGGAGAAGTCCCCCCATGGTAGGGAGAGGTCTCCATATATGAGGAACTGGGACAGAAGTCGTCAGCATGACCATAAGTTGAGAAGTCCGGCACGCACCGAGCAGTCGCCTCAAGATCAAGGAATGCGTCACGATCGTAGGGATTGTACTCCAAATTTAGTAGAAGGATCCCCCCTTGATCAAACAAGGAAAGATGTTCATCAAGAAATAAATTGTAAAAACTTATCAAGTGAAAAACATAACTCCCCAAATAGTTGTAAGAATGATGAAAATAAGCACATTCAAAGGGAGTCAAATTGTTTGGTTACAGAATCTCAAGATGAAAGAAACATACAAGACGTCAACGAGTCTATTGAAAAAGACATTGGTAGTCAACCCGTTGAGGAACAGCAATCCTGTAGCCCAACTGTTAGCCACAAAGAATCTCCTCACTGTGAGCCACCTCCTGAGGAGCTGCCTTCAATGGAAGAAGATATGGACATTTGTGATACCCCTCCGCATGTCCCTGTGGTGACAGATTTGTCATCACGGAAATGGTTTTACCTCGATTATGGAGGTGTAGAAAATGGGCCTGCTAAATTGTGTGATATCAGGGTCCTTGTTGATGAAGGGGTACTAATGTCAGATCACTTTATTAAACACTTGGATAGTGACAGGTGGTTAACAGTTGAAAATGCAGTGTCGCCATTGGCTGCTCAGAGTTTTCCATCCATTGTGTCAGATACAATAACTCAGTTTGTTAATCCTCCAGAAGCTTCGGGTAATCTTTTGGCCGATACTGCAGGCATTCAATCTGGTCCTGAGAATTATCCGGAAATACTGCCACGCGTATACCCTAACGACGATGTGCTAACACCTGAACTTGTGGACAACTTCCACATTGATGAAAGAGTCTTAAATCTGTTAGAGGGTTATGATGTCATTCCTGGGATGGAACTTGAGGCAATAAAAGGTATTTTATTCATCAGTCAATGATATTGTTTTGAATCTCCTTAAAAAGTGAGAAAAAACCCGCAGAATTTGCGTCAAACTTAATTGTTTTCCCCCTATTTAGTATTTACCCTGAAATATCTTTTGCAAACTTGGTAATTATTATTTTTTATTTGCAGAAGCTTTGCAAATGAAATTTGAAAACCCGAAAGGGGAGGGATTAGGAGACTATGAAGGTATGTATTCTGCTTTGGTGGTCCTTGGGAATTTTCAAATTGTGCTATATTCTAATTGTTGGTCTTTTTGGTAATTTTCATTTTGTTTTGGTTTTACGTTACTTGGCAATATTGAGGTTGTTTTGTTATCAGAGCTGTCCATTTGCGCAGTGACAAGTGGACTCTTGTCTTGATGTTGGTAACGGCCGAGAGATTATACATGTCTGAACGATACATATAAGCATTAACTTGGTTTGTACTGTAGTTTGGTCCTTGGAGATAGTATTATTTTAAGCATCTGCGTTAGGCGTTGGTGCCTGAAATCTTATTAGCTTTTGAATGGTCTATACAAAGCTTTGGTGATTATGTATAAAATATACAGTATTTTCCATATCATTTTATGCTTTACTCAATAGCCGTTTTCTTTTGTAAAAAAAAAGTTTGCATCAATCCCATGCCGTCATTTTATCTTTGCAGTTAATATTGTGAGTTGTTGATGGTATAAAATTTTGAATTCATTTATACATTGGAAACAGATTAACTAAAAAAAATCGTACTTCCAATTTTTTTTATTTAAAAATGGCAAACCAAGTCTGTTTATAATTTACATCATATATGGAACTAAAAGTTGCGATTTCATTGCTACGTGTTATGCGAATGCACCCAAAACTATTTTGTTCATTATCGTTATTCTACATCTTAAGAAGTAAATGGATATGCTCTTAGAGTGAAATGTCTTGTGAGGCTGTGACAAAAGTGTTTACCTATGTTCAGGTTTTCCATGGAATGTTTCCTGCCCTAGGGAAGATTGTGATTCTAGTACTGAAATAGCATCAAGAGATTCTGAATCTCAGTTAATTATGTCTTCTGACAAGGATAGTGGATTTGGCTTTGGCATTCCTAATGACTGGTTTTTTTCCACTCGCTGGTCATGCAAAGGCGGTGACTGGAAGAGGAATGATGATGCCCAAGATAGATCTTCTAGGAAAAAACTTGTTCTAAATAATGGTTTTCCATTATGTCAAATGCCAAAGTCTGGTTGTGAAGATCCTCGGTGGCCTGAAAAAGATGACTTGTATTTTCCTTCTCAAAACAGGAGACTTGATCTCCCTTTGTGGGCTTTTGGTGCTGATGAGTGGGTTGATTGCACTGCTGCAAGCAGATCAGTTCAAAGTAAGCTTCCTTCTGTGAGAGGAGTGAAAGGCAATGTTCTTTCTGTGGTAAGGATAAATGCATGTGTAGTCAATGACCAGGGATTGTTGTTCACTGAGTCACGCCACAAGACCCGATGCAAGGATAAACAAAATCCAAGGTCGACTCGACCATTCACTTCAACCAGTGATAGTAATAGATTATCAACTGAAGAAGATTCCCAGTCAAAATTTGTTAGTGATCAAGGTTCTTACCGAAGCATGGAACTCATTAGTGTCCCTAAAGACCACCTCTGTACTATCCAGGAGTTGCAGTTACCTTTGGGTGACTGGTATTACCTTGATGGTTCAGGGCGTGAAAGAGGTCCTTCATCATTTTCAGAGCTACAGTATTTAGTAGATCAAGGAATTATAAAAAGGCATAGCAGTGTGTTTAGGAAAAGTGATAAACTCTGGGTTCCTATTACCACCGCCGCAGAAACTTCAGATGTCGGTCTCAAGGGCCACCAAAAAAGCAGTTTAACATTGGGTGCATGCTCTGATCATCCATCAAAGCAAACTCAAGGTGTTTCATATGGTGAATCTTGCACAAATTCAAGTTTGTTTAACAGCACTCACCCTCAGTTTGTTGGTTTTACTCGTGGAAAGCTACATGAACTGGTTATGAAATCATACAAGAGCCGGGAGTTTGCCGCGGCTATAAATGAGGTTTTAGATCCCTGGATCAATGCAAGACAACCAAAGAAAGATATTGAGAAACAAATATATTGGAAATCAGGTAATTATTAGTCCTTCACACTTTTTCCTCCTCTCTTCTCCACCTCTGTAAATTTTATGTTGTTTTTGTCTGCTTTTTTATTTTTGGTTTGAACTTCCAACGAATGTGTGTGGCTTTATCATGTGCTTGTGTGGGGTAGTGTTCACTAGATTAGATTTATTCTCAAGATTTCATTCAAGTGGTTTCTTCTTTATTGTGTGTATTGGGCCATATAAATTTTCAGAAGGCGATGCACGCGCTGCCAAAAGAGTCCGGCTGCTGGTTGATGATAGTGAAGAAGACAGTGATT
Organism: Cicer chorassanicum; assembly: GCA_037974735.1. Lineage (NCBI taxonomy): Eukaryota > Viridiplantae > Streptophyta > Magnoliopsida > Fabales > Fabaceae > Cicer > Cicer chorassanicum. The sequence goes on along the minus strand of JBBPBP010000002.1, from coordinate 47,653,174 downwards.
TGGAAGATGATGTTACAATCGAGAAGGATGAACCCACTTTTGAGGATCTATGCGGGGATGTTATTTTTCCTGAAGTTGGTATTGCTGATTCTGACATGGGATGCTGGGGGTTATTGGATGGTCCTATTTTGACACGGATCTTCCATTTTATGAGATCTGATTTGAAGTCTCTTGTACTTGCATCGATGACGTGCAAGCACTGGAGATCTGCTGTAAGGATTTACAAGGGAGTTTCAATACAGGTCAATTTGTCATCCTTAGGTCATTCTTGCACTGATACTGTGTTGTGGAATATTATGGTAGGTTTGATATATATTTTCTGATTCACATTTTTGGTATGTTTTTCATTCTTCCTCAACATCTTACCTGTTTATCTTGTTTGCAGAATGCTTATGAGAAAAACAAGATCAATTCTATAATTCTAATGGGCTGTAACAATATTACGGCTGGTATGCTTGAGCAAATTCTTCTTTCATTTCCTGGTATATGTACTGTAGACATTAGAGGATGCAGCCAGTTTGGAGAGCTAACACCTAAATTTACCAATGTGAAATGGATCAAGAGCCGGAATTCACGCCTGGCTAGAATTACAGAGGAGCCTCATAAAATTAGAAGCCTTAAACATATTACAGAGCAAGCTTCATCTGCTTCCAAATCCAGCAATTTAGGAATAGATGATTTCGGTCAGTTGAAAGATTATTTTGATAGTGTAGATAAGAGAGACTCGGCAAAGCAATTATTCCGTCAAAACTTATACAAGCGCTCCAAACTATATGATGCTAGAAGGTCATCTTCCATTCTATCTAGGGATGCTCGTACCAGACGTTGGGCAATTAAGAAATCTGAAAGTGGTTATAAGAGGATGGAGGAATTCCTTGCTTCAAGATTAAAGGATATCATGAAGACAAATTCCTGCGACTTCTTTGTACCCAAGGTAATGTGATATGTGATTATGTTCTTTAAAATTCATTATCATGAAGATGTCTTTTGTTACTCATGATTTCTCTTTTGTTATTCTTTATTAATAGGTAGCAGAAATTGAGGCTAAAATGAAAAGTGGTTATTACAGTAGCCGTGGATTGAGCACTGTCAAAGAGGACATAAGTAGAATGTGCCGTGATGCAATAAAGTAAGTTCTCTTGTTCTGTTGGCCGTTTTTCTTGGGAGAAGGTGATTGTTCTCCAAAATTAAGACCAAATACATCAACTTTCTTTGATCCATTTTTGCTTATATTTTGAGACGGAGGGAGTACTGTTTTGCAGTTATGGTTGTTTTCCATCCATGTTAAGTTTGGTGGGTTCGCTTACATCCTAGTTGTTTTGCATCTTGATTTTATCTTTGAAATTTATATATTATATGTTGCAGTTGCCTCGATTTATGGGTTTGTTCATTTGGCTTGTGTGTCTTGGGTAATCTAAAATGGGTGTTTCATTTACCACTCACAATCTTGCCCCCCTCCTGCAATATTATGTTTGATTTCTGACTTGTGTTTGCTTATTAATTACAGAGCGAAAAATCGGGGTGATGCTAGTGACATGAATCACATTATCACATTATTTATTCAATTGGCAGCTCGGTTGGAAGTGAGCTCTAAAAATGTGCATGACAAAGATGTGCTACTGAACAATGACTCGTCAGCAGTGTTCTGCTCTACCTCAAAGTATAAGAAAAATAGATTAGTGAATGGAAGGAAGTACAGGAGTAATGGACACCATGGTGTTTTGGACAATGCAGAGTATACCTCTGATAGAGAAATTAGGAGGCGCTTATCAAAATTGAATAAGAAATCCATGGACTCAGAGAGTGAAACATCTGATGATCTTGATAGGTCTTTTGACGACGGAAAGAGTAACAGTGATACTACGACCACTGAGTCTGAAAGCGACCATGAAGTACGTTCACAAATTATGGTTAGAGAGCCAAGAGGGGACAGATACTTATCACCTGAGGAAGAATTGGATTTCACAACTGATGACCGAGAGTGGGGTGCTCGCATGACAAAAGCAAGCCTGGTTCCTCCCGTTACAAGGAAGTACGAAGTCATTGATCATTATTGCATTGTAGCTGATGAGGAGGAGGTGCGAAGGAAGATGCAGGTTTCATTACCAGATGACTATGCCGAGAAGCTGACTGCGCAAAAGAATGGCACTGAGGAGTCAGATATGGAACTTCCTGAAGTCAAAAGTTTCAAACCTAGAAAGCAGCTTGGACATGAGGTTATTGAGCAAGAAGTTTATGGAATTGATCCGTATACGCACAACCTTTTGCTTGATTCTATGCCAGAGGAGTTAGATTGGTCTCTGCAGGAGAAGCATTTGTTTATAGAAGACATGCTCCTTCGAACATTAAATAAGCATGTTAGGAGCTCTACTGGAACTGGAAATACTCCGATGAGCTACCCTTTGCAGCCTGTTATTGAAAATATTAAAAGACGCGCTGAAGAAGATTGTGATGCCAGAATGATTAGAATGTGCCAAGGAATCCTAAAGGCCATAGACAATCGCCCAGATGATAAATATGTAGCTTATAGAAAGGTATATGTTCTTCTTGTTATTTAAATACAATTTATTACTATCTTCCATGGCATTTTCATTTTTCTCTGTTTACTGCTCTTGAACTGTTATTTTACCCAGACTATCTGTTGGGATGGACCATGCAGGGACTTGGCGTTGTTTGCAACAAGGAAGAAGGGTTTTCCCAAGATGATTTTGTTGTCGAGTTTCTGGGAGAGGTAAGCCATCATATATGTTTGTGTAATTTCACCTATGCAGCTTCTTTCCTGATTATTTAATGTGGAAATTATACATGTTTTGTGGTTGCTCTCCATTTGGATTAATTGTAGGTTTCTGGAATAAATTCTTAGAACTAAGCATCAATCCATTCACTAGAGAGAATAGAAATCTGTGCACACTTGATTTATTCTGTGTCCTTTAACTTTATTAACGTAGTTATGATGATCCTCTCTTTCCAAAATCTAAACATTTGTATTTTATATATGCTATGTTATGTCAAATACATGGGCAATAATCTATCTACTGGAGAGAATAGAAAACTGTGAGCATATCTAATTTTTTGGGTACACTCTAGCATGAATAAACTAGGTATGATCTATTCTCTACAAATCTAGACTTTTCTATACTTTCAAGTAAAACGTATTAAGTAGGGAATATAAGGATGGTTTGGTGGCTGGGGTGGGGGAGTTAAGGAGGGGAGTGATAAGGAGGTTGAGGGTTCAAACCCCAATCCCAGCTTAATACTAACAATTACTAACAAAAACTAACATTGGCCGTTTTAAAAAAAAAGTAAAACGTATTAAGTAGGCATTAGATAATTGGTTTTTCTTGTTTGCTTGCCTCAGGGATTTGGAATATTTTTTGCTTTGTCAGCTAAGGTTTTGTATTGAGTGTTTCATTCACAATGCATGTTTATTTAGGTGTCTGTTCTCCTGAATAGATTTGCTGTTAGGGTTTAGTGTATCTTGTATAAATGTGGCTCTCCTGTTTAGAACTTTTTGTTTTGGTATCATGTGTTTTGATCGTGTATCACACTGTAATTATATTGAACTTTTTCTCAGGTTTATCCTGTGTGGAAGTGGTTTGAGAAACAAGATGGGATTCGAGCTTTGCAGAAAGATAGTAAAGATCCAGCACCAGAATTCTATAACATCTACCTTGAGAGGCCAAAGGTGCATGTCTATTCAAAATGACAAGTTTATGATGTTTAACTCAATACAGTGCACCCACCTTTTAGTTCTGTGTACTTATTTAGCAATTTTCATGATAGGGCGATGCTGATGGGTATGACTTAGTTGTCGTTGATGCCATGCACAAGGCTAATTATGCCAGTCGAATATGTCATTCTTGTCGACCTAATTGTGAAGCCAAGTAAGTTGTTTTGCCATTCATGTTATCTGATTGTTATAAATCTATTTTATGGCTTTTCTAGCCTTGATGCTAGTTCTCTTTCCTGTACAACTATTAGTTTTCACTTTTCTTTTTCATTCCATTGTTGGCATTTTGGGGAGCCACCAATGTTGTCAAAATCGCTAGGTAAATCGTAGAATCACAAGATTTTACAACTACGCTCACCCTCAACGATCTACGATTCCAACTGAATCGCAATTTCAGTGAATTGCGTGGAATCGTAATGGAAGATCGCAAAATCGTGAGATCGTGCGTTCTCACGCGATTCCAAGAAACATGTTTTTCGGGTTGGATTTTGCGATCCACATCCCCAAAACCGTGACGGAGAGTCCCTAGACCCCTCCGATGACTTCCCCACCATCACTTATGTTTTCCGACCATCAAACTATTGAACAAATAGAAAAAGGAAGAGAAGAAAGATATTGTGTCTTTGTCACTGTGTGCCAACTTCCTTCCACGAGAGCTGCAGCTATTTTGTTCTAAGACCTAGAACTAGAAGAGGAATTAGGGTAGAGGCTGCACTTGCGCTAACTTGTTTCTAGGCCCATGTGTGAATCATTAAATGGGCTATTTTTATTTGAAAAGGACTAAAGGTTTGGAAACAAAAAAGAGAGGCTAAAATAGATTTGTTAAAATAGAGTCATATCACTTATCTAATAAGCATATATCGTTTTAGTTTTAGATAAATTTTATTTTAAAAAAAGGAGAATAATAATTGAAAAAGTTTATAATCAACATACTATATCATATTATATAAATAAAATATAACCAAACTATATATATTATACCTTTTTTAGTATAATTATCATTTTGGTAACATCTTACGATTTTAGTTACGGTACTACGTTTTACGAACTTGGTACCCCCTCCCCGATGTTAGGTAGAATCTCAATCCTGACAACATTGGGAGCCACTACTCAAATATCCACAAAAGATTATACACATACAACCTATTACAGTCATGATTTTATTGAGTTACGGTCATGATTAATTTATTATATATATATATATATTTATATCCTTCTGTTTTACTTGATTTTGGATGTGTCTTTACCTGGCTTTCTTTTGAAAACAATTGTAACTGCTTGAGGTCCATTATGATGGCATAAGAAGACTTTTATATATTATGATGGTTTCTATGGTCAAGTTACTGTTTAAATATGCTAAACTTTAAGATAGTTGTGTGTATGTGATAGTTCTTTTTATTGTTTTATTGGTTAAATCTAATATTATTTTTTATTAAGGGGCACATTTCTATATTTTATCCAATTTTTGTCCCTATTAGTGGCTCTGAGATATTTACTGATTAGATGCTGAGTATAACTCTTGGGCATAATTCTTTTGCTATGATTTTCAAATATAAATTTTATTTTTTTTGACTATTTTCAGAGTTACTGCTGTTGATGGTCAGTATCAAATTGGTATCTATAGTGTTCGTAAAATTCAACACGGTGAGGAGATCACTTTTGACTATAATTCTGTTACCGAGGTTTGTCCTGTTGCCTACTGATTTCTATCTATTCCAAGGGAATAAATGCATCCGCAGTATATCTTTTTCTAATGAGTACCTATTCATCTCACTGTAGAGCAAGGAGGAGTATGAAGCATCAGTTTGTCTGTGTGGAAGCCAAGTATGCCGAGGGAGCTATCTGAATTTGACTGGTGAAGGGGCTTTTCAAAAGGTTTGGTCTTAAATGAAATTTTTGACATATAAGTGCCAAGAAAATAAAAGGAGAAAATGTGTTTTTTAAAGACTTCAGTGGAAGTACTGCACATGCTTGCCATGGTTGTAACTTGGAGTGTGCTTAATGTGGAACCCTGGTTGGGGTTGCTTTAAAAAGTGTAATAATACAGTTTGTATTTCTGTTTACATCGTTTGATTTCTTCATCTGTTGAGTGAAATATGTTGCTCCTTCACTCAGGTTCTGAAGGACTCGCATGGAATTCTTGACCGGCATTATTTGATGCTAGAAGCTTGTGAATCAAACTCCGTTTCTGAAGAAGACTATAATGACCTCGGAAGAGCTGGTTTAGGCATTTGTTTGCTTGGGGGCCTGCCAGATTGGCTTGTTGCCTATGCAGCTCGCCTTGTATGTGCCTTCTTCTGTGTTTTTACCATTATTTTTTAGTTTGTGTATTAAATTTGGCTGACATTTGTCCTGTGGTGAAGGTGAGATTCATCAATTTTGAAAGAACTAAACTTCCTGAGGAAATTCTAAAGCATAATCTTGAAGAAAAAAGAAAATATTTTTCAGATGTATGCCTTGAAGTTGAAAGGAGTGATGCTGAGGTTCAGGTGTGCTCTCTGTTCCCTTCACGTGCTTTGTTATCATGTAGATGACATGTAATTTTTATTCTCATATTCCATTGAAACCTTTATTTCCCTGTAATATCTTTCTTTGTCTCAGGCGGAGGGGGTGTACAACCAAAGGCTTCAGAATCTTGCTGTCACTCTCGATAAGGTGATTGTGCCCCTCTATAGTCTAATTGCCCATTCGCTATTCCTGTTAATAATGTTGGGAAGAAAATAACGTTTGCATTTAAAACATGTTCATATTGGAGGAATGCTAACGACAAGTGTTTTTATATGGGTTTGTTGTTAATAAAAACCACCAGGTTGACTCTGTTACAATAGAAAGTTAAATATTATGATAGTTTCAAGATGATCTTGAAATTTACATCTCATATTGTATGTCAAGCATGCACTTCATCGATATTCCCTTCTGTGTATCTTAAAGTCGAGAAAGTGAACTCGTTTTGTACAGTGTTATGTCATCGCAAATCAGTAATTTTCAATTTCATTTTGTAGTGGAGAGAATTTTAATCTTTGATGGGATATTTCAGGTAAGGTATGTTATGAGATGTATTTTTGGCGATCCACGGAAAGCGCCACCTCCTCTTGAGAAGCTCAGTCCTGATGCAATCGTTTCGTCCCTCTGGAAAGGAGAGGGCTCGTTTGTTGAGGAGCTTCTTCATTGCATTGCTCCTCACGTGGAAGAAGACATCTTGAATGATCTCAAATCCAAAATTCATGCTCATGATCCTTCAAGTTCGGCAGATATTCAAAAAGAGCTTCGGAAATCTCTATTATGGTAATTGATTCTTGCTTCTAGTTGATCTGTGTATTTTAACCTGGTGGAACTTGCAAGCTTTAAAGTTTGTTTTTCTCCCCCTTGCTATATAGGTTGAGGGATGAGATCCGAAGTCTTTCTTGTACATATAAATGTCGGCATGATGCTGCTGCTGACTTACTCCATATTTATGCTTATACCAAATACTTTTTTAGAATACAGGTACGATTTTCAAAATGTGAATACAACCATATGTCGGTGGATTTTTCTTTACATTTTGAACTTCCAATTTACAATCTCTCGTTTTCTTTCAGGAATATCAAACCGTTACTTCACCACCTGTCTATATTAGTCCGCTTGACTTAGGTCCCAAGTATACTAACAAGTTGGGAGCAGAGATTCCGGAATATCGGAAGGTATATAGTGAAAATTATTGTTTGGGGCAGCTGATTTTTTGGCATAATCAGAGCAATGCAGATCCAGATCGTAACCTGGTTAGAGCAAGCAGGGGATGTTTGTCTTTACCAGACATCAGTTCTTTTTATGCCAAGGCTCAGAAGCCATCACAGAGTCGTGTTTATGGTCCAAGAACTGTCAGATCAATGCTGGCAAGAATGGTTAGTTCTTTTTAGTTTTAAATAAATTGTTGAAATTCATGACTTATTTCTTAGGTAGGTTACTTTTTGGGGAATAACATGAAAAGGGAAATATTGTTCCACAGGTTAAAATTTTCTTCCCTAAAATAATATGGTTTCATCAACAATAGCAATTGAGTCTTATCCCAGTAGGTGAAATGATGTTGAATTGATCAAATCCCTTTAATTATTGTTGGTTAGCTTTATTAGTTTGGAAGGCCCAAAACAAGAAAATGGCCATGTGCAGACAGTCAACTCTGCTTTGCTAAAAAGTAGAAACTATTTTATTGAATAATTCCTCATATATTGAAAATGTAATGAATTGATTTACCAATGAACGGTTAGATCCATCTATCCCTGGATACCTCGGCTGCCGCAAGCAGTTTTTCTTAGGTTACTCCAAAGAGCTATCCAAGGGACTGAGAAACCCAACTAAGGAAGGGATTTCTTGGATACCTGGTAAATAACCTTACATGCACCCTCTTCCCTGTAACTTTCTTGACACCAACTTGATATGTGTTGAAATTGACACATTTTATCTCCATCTAGCTCTTATTTCCTCTACACGCCTCAATTAGATAAAGATCCTTTACTTGGATAGCTTTTTTAACAGACGTTGGCAGTTACATGCTTGAAGGCTGGGCCCGATATGTTTTCTGTGATTTTTTTCTTTGCTGTCGGTGATGATAGTTTGGTTTGTTTATCCAGGAGAAGCAGCCGCAGAGATCTTGGCCGAAAGACCAGATATGGTTGTTTAGAAGTTCTCCGAAATTCTTTGGTAGCCCAATGTTAGATGCTGTAATAAATAACTCTCCACTGGACCGGGAGATGGTTCATTGGTTGAAGCACAGACCTGAGGCCATATGGGACCGTTAAGTTCTTGTATTTTATGAAGAAGTGGACAGGCTACCCGGTGAAACACCTATTATGCGATATGGGAACGGTTCATCATTCAGAGCTGCCTGCCTCTTTTAGAGTGGGGTTCTGTAATTATTAATCCAAGGTGTTTTTCATTGTGCCTCTTTGCGGCCATTCTTGTGTACAGTTTTCTTGACAATTGATTTCTAATTCATTTGATTGTAGGGCATTGTTTTACTCATGTGTAATATTTTTTTTTTTATAAAAATCATGAAGGCGTGCAAAGGCATAATTGTAGGGCATTGTTTTACTGTGTAATATGAAATGAAAGTTAGGAAGGAAAAAGAAAGGTTAGTTCAATGCGCTTGTGTTCTCAACTAGTCTGTTAAATTTGGGCAATGTAATTTTCCTGATGAATGGTCCCAGAAAGATTTATCCAATAATTCTGGATTTGGGATGACGTGCTCTCCAGCTTTGAAATTGGCGAATGACTAGAATGAATTCGGTATAGTAGTTTAATAAAAGAATGGAGGCGACGTTGCTTCTTTATGTTATCCAACTTGCATTTTTTTTTTTTCTAAATTATATGGCGGGAGTGTTTAGAATTTGATGCTGGTGTCTTTGTGCTGAGTAAAGCAGGCAAGCTGGAATTTTGAGCTATTTTGGTGGTACTAAATATATCATTTTAGTAAATTATATTTATTTCAAATTATGTCATTTTATAATAGTAATGAATTATAAATATTTCTTTTTT
>JBBPBP010000002.1:47624453-47640900 GCA_037974735.1 Cicer chorassanicum | reverse complement strand
TCATATTCTTTCTAATCACTGTTATAAAAAAAACTATTTAATTGTTAACAGAAAAAAAAATTACTCTTATAATTCTGTACATTAAATTAGAAGTATTTTTATAAAAAATTAATTAATATTTTTTTATAAATTTGAAAATAATCTTGTATAAGGAGACATATTATATGGTCTACTTATAAAGAGGAAGATAAGCAATACTTATTTTTTCATATACACAATATTAACATATTTAAATGATATACTCTGAATAAATTTGGTTGCAAATACTAACAAGTAGTATAAGACGAGCACTATATAATCCGATGATACACAACATTTTCTTCATGCTTAATAGTTGCATCTCATTTTGATCAATGGATCCAAATTTGAACTCAATGTTCTCCAACGAAACCACCTCATCCTCCATAGACCCAATGTTATCAACCTTCACTCTTCAATCACTCCTCACATTCAACCCTTCCTTCTTCACCGACGCTACTTTCCACACTTTAACCGATTATCCTCCACTCCCTAACCTCCCTCAATCCACCACCGACCAAACTCCAAACCTCAACAACAAAAAACATCTCCTAGTTATTCCAAAAACAGAACACCCAATGAACATCAATCATCTTCCTTCAATAGAACAACTTCTTCCACTTCAACAAAACCAACAACAACCCTTCAATTTCTTCCCTAATAATTACTATCAACCCTTTGAATCTTTTCACTCTCTCCCTCAACTCCGTTCACCGGAACCCACTTTCTCCGACACCAAACGTCCGCGTCTTAATCTCACACCGGAAACCACTCCACCACCCTCTTCAGTTCGAGGAAAATCTCCCTTGATTCCTCAGAGCAACTTAGCCAGACAAAGAAGACAAAAGCTAAGCGAGAAAACGCGTTGTTTGCAGAAACTAATGCCATGGGATAAGAAAATGGATCAAGCTACTCTTTTAGAAGAAGCTTATAAATATGTTAAGTTTTTGCAGGCACAGTTCTCTGTTCTTCAATCAATGCCTTCTCACACAACCAACAACTACGGTTCCGGCGCCGGCGCCGGTGGTGGTGGAGTTTTTGCTGACTTGGAAAGGCTTAACAGAAACCAAGTGTTGCAGGTTCTTGTGAACTCACCGGTTGCACAAACAAAGCTTTATTCACAAGGTCACTGTGTTTTCTCCATGGAACAATTTTCTCTGCTCAGAAAATTATCAGAGAATAGACAACAACAACAGAATATGTCTGAGCATGATTCTTCTAGAACTTTCTTTCACTGAGGAGAAACGAAACGACACCGTTTGCTAGTTTTATTTTTTTGGTTTTCATGCTTACTCTCTGTTTCTGTCAAAGCTCTCTAATGATTTTCTTAGTTTTTTTTTTTTTTTTTGTTTAGGAAAAAAAACTTTTCTGCTTGGCATTGTGTTCTAGTTATGATTAAGTGTATTTAATGCTTAAGTGTTTAATGACTTATGCGTTTTAAATTTTTAATGTTGTTTACTGTTACAAAGTTTATTGCTGATATACTCCTATCTTTATGGTAAGTCGGGTTATGTAACATTTTTAACTGAAAAATATGTTGGGACTATCTATTTTCTATGTTTTAAAATCTCAGTTTCATATTAATTCATGTGAATAAATTTGACTATTAAGTAGCGATAATCTACAAAAGGATTTGTCATTCTTATGTTGATTTTCCCCTCCTATATTTTATATTTAAGGAGTTTTAATATTTTCTGTACACATTTAATATTATTTGTCTCTATTTATATTACAAATGAAACATCAATAAGGTGTTTACTTGTAATATTCAGTAATACAATGGGTCAAGTTGTTGTCGTGAAAAGGTGGAGATAAATAATCAAATTGGACAAACAAATTTCATTTTGATAAATTAACGGGTAGCTTCACTACAAAGGGTGTCAAAAGGCAAATGAGAAATGACTTCAATAAGTAAACGGGTAACTTCATCAGAAGTGTGTCGAGCGACATATTTTTTTATGAGTATCACGAATAATTCAATTCGCATCAAAAAGAGAATTAACATAAAAGAATGAGAAATAACATAAAAATTGAACCGCAAGTGTAATAATATATTTCCCCTTTTGTATGTCTCTCCCAGCATTCTTGAGATACCAAATGAAGGATTGGTAAGGGCTATTTCTAAATGACAGATTAAACGTCTAATTTTCTTCTTCTAGATTTCCAAACAAAATATAGGGCAACACATGCACCGAGATTTAGTGGGCTGATCAAGGGTCTAAGGGTTTAAGCATGTTGATTTCAATATATAGTCTAATTTGTTGTTGAATATGGCTCATATATAGGTAATATTAAGTGGATAATTTGGTCCAACTGATTGTCGTGGGGACAATTAGGAGATGTAGGGTAATAACTTCATGTGATATGGTTTATGAGTATTGTTGTAATCTGAACCTTATTATTAGTATTTAACCATAATTTATACTCTGTAAATACTAATTTATTCATCTAATAAAAATGAACTACAACTGCTATGTCGTCGGAGACATATGCATCATTGGTCGAACTTCATTACTCTCTTTAATCTTTTAAAATTGTATTGATGTTTTAACAATAGATTCTATGTAGTTTGATGAATTTCATGTAAATATTTATGAGACAGTGTGTGTTCTAAATAAAACTCAAAATTTCAAGATAAGATATTTTACAATAATGGTGGATCTACGTAAGAAATGCTTTGAGAATGAGGATCTTGGGTCGGAATCCTTGGCGACAATCATTCTCATTGATGGGGTATACCTGCATAAACTTCAATGCCCAAGTTTGTATTAACTTAAAGTGGGTGTTAAATTTAGAATAAGACATATCTTGATTGATAGTGATCTGAGGTTTATATAGTTCAAAAGATGTAGTATTTGGCTTGATTCAACCCTAAAGTCTAAACGGAAACAATGTTTTTGACACTTTTAAGTGCAAGTGTGCAACATCTTTAAGAGTTGTGCATAGAACTGTCAATTTGACAAGCCCCCTAATTATTGGCCCCGGTCCACATATTGGAGGGACCAAAAAAATTTATAATTTAAAAGGCCCCAAAAAAGAAAGCCCCCAACACTAAAAGCTCCCTAAAATTTTGTGGGCTTAGTGGGGTAAAGGCCCACTTTTTCAAAAAAAAAATCGATTTTTTTCGAGAATTTGTTTTTTATTTTTCTCACAAAATTTTTTGAGAAAAAATAATTTAAAATTTTTCTAAGAAAAAAAATATATTTTTTTCGATATTTTTTTGAAAAAAAATAAATTTTAAAAATTTTTTAAGAAAAAAAATCTCAAAATTAACAAAATATTGGGGGCCTATAAGCCGCCTGAGCCCCCTCCCTTAAGCTCCATGAAATAATGAGCTAGGACTTTTAAAAAATTATTTTGATAAAGAGTCTAATATTAGGGGCTTAATAAAAAAAATTTAAAGGGGACCTTAGAGTTGGGGTTTTTTTTAAGAGCTCTAGTTGTGCATCTATTGAGTGTACACCATGGAATAGAAAATATTGGACCAGATGCTTTAGGGTGTTTTAGCTGGGAAGATGAAAGTCCAATATGATCATATTATTTAAGTGAAGGGTGTATAAAGAAAAAAGTACGGAAAAAAAAAGAAAAAAGTTATAACAAAAAAAAAACTTTGGTTGGATAATTCAATACAAAAGAATACTTTCCTAATTTCCTTTTTCCATTTCATTTTACACCTTTAAAATAGATTGATTTCATTAGACTATATGTAACTCATAAAGTTATTATAACACATAAGTGCTTTTAGATACATTAATTTGATGATGTGATAAGTGCAGGATATTGGTTTTGCACATGCATGCAGAAAATAACTTATTTCCATAAATTATTGAAATTGAAAAATCAAGAAAAAAATATTCACAATATATTTTTACAATAACTTAGCCCACTGTGTAGATACCTATAGCCACGCTATTGTATGAGTTGGTTATACCCTGCTTTTCTTGCACTCTTATCAAACGAATCCAACACTGAAAAAGAGAAAAGAAGACACTAAAGTAAACATATTAAAGTTTAATTTCCACAGTTTGTTATAAAACAAGCTTTTCCCACCATTATGTTCATATATAAATGTGATTTACCTACTACATCTTTCTTAGGCACTTGGCAAAGAAAAGCATACTAGAAAAGAAAAATATTCTCCAAGAAATGGCTAGAGGGGCAGGAATTTTTCTATGTCTCTTGATTGTTATCATGGATGCCACAGCTGGAATTCTTGGCATTGAGGCTGAAATTGCACAAAACAAGGTATGTTTTAATCAAATTAACCATGTTTCTAATTTTTTATAGCACATTTAAGAAAATAAAAAAAAACTTGCATTATCATAAATACTACTATTACTGTTATTTAATCACGACATAACATGAATTTTTGTTTTGTTTTGAAAAGTGTGATTTAAGAACGGAATCAATGGCATCCATGATAATGTACTTAAATTTTCTCCTTAAGAAAACAACTTTTGTTGCAAACTTGCAATATACCAATATATTAAGATGTAATAATTTTTTTATACAATTAGGTAAAACACTTGAGATTGTGGATATTTGAGTGTAGAGAACCAAGCCATAAGGCCTTCATGCTTGGGTTAGGTGCAGCAATACTTTTGTCTCTAGCCCATGTTATAGCCAATTTGCTAGGTGGTTGCAATTGTCTTTGTTCTCAACAAGAGCTTCAAAAATCTTCACCCAATAGACAACTCTCAATGGCTTGTCTCATTTTAACATGGTAATTATGTCCTTTACTCTATTTTGTTATGTTTGGTATCACAATAAATTTATCATGATTTAGCGAGCTGCCATAATTTTCAAAATCTACAAATTATAGTTTTTACAAAATTACGATGGTTCACCGTGATTATGACAAATTACTGTAATACCAAATACAAACTTATGACAACACTAACATCATGAGCAATAAATCACTAAATCACCATTGTTTTAACTTTTAATTGTGTTGTTGAATAGGATTGTTTTGGCTGTTGGATTGAGCATGTTGGTAATAGGGACTACATCAAACAACAAATCAAGGGGTTCTTGTGGTTTCACACACCATCATTTCCTATCCATTGGTGGGATTTTGTGTTTTGTTCATGGCTTATTCTGTGTTGCTTATTACGTTTCTGCCACTGCCTCTATTAATTAGCGATTAAGGAAACACTTAAAAAGTGGAGGCTACTTCTATACTTGCTTTTGTGCTTTTTAGGGTTTGGCTTTACCAAAATTTGTTGCTTTTACTAAATATGAATATGTCCAAGACATTTACACTACTTGTAATATGTGGGGTATAAAATGAAAATCCCACCAATTTTAGGGTCTCCATTTTTAAATGATCACCAAATTATCCCCTTCCCTCAATCCACTTACATGTGTCATGTATAATTATCACAATTCTTTGTTTCAAAGCCATTGGCCAATGAATAATTTTCGGTTACCATAAATGTTATAGGCTATGATGAAATAATAGAGACAAATAGGAGTTCGTTTGTTACTGTTTTATTTTAAAGAATAATCATTTTTAAGAGTTTTTATCTGGTTGAAAATAATCAGAATCTAAAAATTAAAATAAAAAAATGTCTAAAATGAGAAAATATTTTAAATAGTTTCTCATAAAAATAATTTTTTATAATTGATTTTTTTAAAAAAAAAAATTAATTTTTATTACAATAGAGAAACACAAAACAACTTGTATTTTTTATTTTAAATCTCTAACAAATAATATCTAAACACCGATCATAGATCTTTATACTTTTTTAAGCACTTATTTCTTTTCTTTTTATTTTATCACCTTGATACAACAAAGGCTTAAATTAAACCTTCTCTCATCTACATTATTATGTGTTAGTCATGTTCAAGATTGGATTGTTAACTATCTGTAGTAATCTCACTAACATTAATCACCAAAAATTGAAAATGTATCATTTGGATGAGTAGCAAGTAACAACTCATAACATCTATCATACACTCTTCCAAAGAAAACTGCAGTATCAAGATTGGTCCCTCCAAACTAATGACTGAATAGAGAGGAATCATGAAAAAAAACTACCTCAACTACTGTCATGCATTTCATTGACTTCAAGATTTCACCGTTAACCCGATCGAAAACGGCATCTATCAAATTAAAGGAGGAGAAAAGAAACAACACAAATCAATCTCTCCCCCTCTTAACAACCCCTTGTTGTTCACACTTTGATGAGGAACACCCTATAGTAGTTTCCATTGATCAACTAGAGTCACATAGACAGAGTACAGGTCCCTTCAGTAGCATTATAAGACATGCATTTCAGTTAAGTTTAGGACCATGCCCTCCAATTCTCCTCGACTTTATAGGCAGCAAAACCTGTCACATGGTGAAGTCGAGACAGTGTACGCCGACGAGTCAAACTTACTTGCATAACTTCATATCAAAGCTACGTTGGTAACCTCTCATCGTCGCTGTCATCGTCATCAGAACTAGAGTCGTGTATTCTCCTCTCTGCTATGGCAGGAAATAGTCTTCTGTGCATATCAGAAGGTGATTGCTGATGAGTATCCGGAGAGGATGACGAAGAAGGAGCCTCTTTCTTGCAAGAAGAAGAAGAAGAACCCTTTGCCGCTGCTGTCTTTGTTGTTGATACTGTTACCTCTTTGCACACCTTGTCCAACATTACCAAGAAATCTCGTACAATCACAAACAAACGCAACCCTTCGTCTTTTCCTGCATTTCCGTGAAAATAATCTGCAGTGCTCTTAACTTCAGCCATTATCCTCTTCTCTTCCCTTATCAACCATGACACTTCTTCTTTTGCTTTCTCCAGAAAAGTTGCAAGCGAATGTTGAAATTCGCTCTCTTCTTCGAGATTCTTCAGATCAGTGTTCAACAGTTCTCCAGTTTTCGCCACTGCTTGATTAAGTTTCACCACCGCAGCTGTTAGAGCATCACCGTCTATTACTGCCGCCTTTTTCACATCTTCTAGTTCAGTGCTTAGACCTGAAACTACTTGAAGTCCAAGGTTGCGATAGTGCTCTTCCGATTCCCCATTCGAATCATCAACAAAATCCTCGGTTTTCATACTCGAATGGCTTTGGCTTGCTTTTTCTGTTCTTACAGCTCTTATGCCCTCTGAACGTATGATCTCTTGAACTACAAAGTGTAACAGTGTGGTTTTGCCGTCTGTTCCTTTTACATCTGCAAGTTTCAAAAGTGTGTCGAGCTTGAATGCTTGAGCACGGCCACGATATGTGCCGTCGTTCAATCGGTTTCCTGTCTTTAGAACTGCTTCTAAAAGCTTTTGGAAGAGCCTGCTTTTTCTAAGTTTATTGCAAGAAACCTGCCATTAAGATCAGATACAACAACAGCAATCATGTTATGTTATTAATTTGTTCTGATTTTTAAGTTAACCAACCACTAATCATATATGTTGAAAGCGTAAATATTGATCAAATTTGTAAGAGTATAAGTGGTAGATAGTAAAGTGAAAGTTTTAAATCATGGTCGCAACAGCATCGCTGATGTTGCGGAAATTGCAGTCAAATATGACTGATGTGGTTGTAGTCCTTTTTTAAAAAACTTGGACCTATTTTGACTTAATAGATTATACACAAAAAATAATGTGTATAACACAAAATAGATTGGAACTTAAAAAAAGAAAAAGAAAAAAAGTCCATGAATCCGATTCTCACCTCTAATGTGGTAAAGCATTCCTTAATGCTTGAAGACTCTTCCGGAAGTGTAAACATGAACATCAGAGACTCAAGACGTTTGAAAGCCAATGGAATATCAACCAAGGCCTTGAGAAACCTCTCTGCAGGTCCAAGTTGAGAAACATCACCTGTGAATAACCTTAGCTTCAATTCCTCATCCATTGTCGGCGCCATCTTCAATAATGTTTGGATGAGCTCAACAGGAATCTCATTACCTAATTGAATCAACATATTGAAGTAAGTCAATCTGATATAGCAATATGCCAATGTTAATCTAAGAGAATGCTGAAAACATAGCCTTTGATTTTTTTAATGCGGAAATGGATGAAGCAGAACCATAATAGAAAGAATCTTAAAACGCCTTTTATCATTCTAACTATGTAAAAGCTCCAACGCATTCACCAAACTATCATCAGAGTAAGAGTTTATCATGTCCTAAATATAGATAAAAGAAAAAACAAATGGCTATTTCTTGGTATCATAAATGTACAAATGTCAAAGAACAACATATATTGTTAAGTAAAACCTAACTGATTATTGACTAGCTTTAATTAAGAGCTTTCTTAATGTGTAAGGTTATTCTATAAAATTGGCATGTAATATGTTATCGTGAACATTTCATATAAAAGTGAAAAATAATCATGAAATAGGGGACATATTTTGAAAGAAAATAATAACTAAACACTTGCAGAAAAAAATTTACTTGATTGGAGTTTTAAGTATAATTGTTAGTCACAATTCTTTTATGATTGAGATTAAAGTAGCCTGCCCTGCCCTTCATTCTAATGGCCTAGAGAAAAACACAAACAAGCACACACATGCTCAGACTCACCTTCATTAAGGGCGTCAATAACTTCTTCTGTGCTCACATTCAGAGCACGTAAAAGAATTGATAAATTCTGTGCTTTCTTGGGTTCAATAATCTGAATGTACTGGACAGAAGGTTCTAAAGATGGAGAATCTTTTTTTCTTTCAATTTTGTTCTGGTTGGTGCAGCCAAATAAAGACTCTATCTTTTCTTCACTGAACCTGGTAAGTTGTTATAAAGTTCAGCAATCATATTAATAAATTTCACAATTTTCCATAATTTTTTTTATATTTACATGACTTAAATGTTTCTTACTGGAATGACCCTGCTCTGATCTCATGCCAGACCATAGCTTGATCAGGATTTGCCGCAACCTTATCCCAGAAAAATGGCTTTAATTTCGGTTTTGGAGCATCGGACTCAGCATCCTCACTAAAACGAAGCGGTCCTAGAGGTGAGTTTTGGGTTCTACCAGCCATTGGTTTGGGAGGAGCAGGTGGAGCCCGAGCCATTCTTGGAGGAGGTGGAGGCCGAGGCGCAAGAGCAGGTGGTGGAGGAGGCGGCATTGTTGGAGCCTCGGGTGCTGATTTTCCTGGAGGAAGTTTCAATAAAGACACCGCTACTTGTCCTTTTCCGTCTGATGATGTTATCTCAACCATTGAGGCATTGTTTTCTTCATGCTTAATGGATGAATTCCTAACAGTAGAAGGATTCATTCCATAGTTAATACTATATTCTCTCATATCAGAATTTTCAAAACCAACAGACTTTTGTGAACTAGCTGCAAATACAAAAGAAACATTTATTGAATAAACTTTGTAAATGTTTCACTATCATTATAAGTTAGCATTGAAAACCAAACAATAACATAGACATACCACCAGACAAGTCACTTGAGCTTAATATGAGTAAAGGCCTGTCATCTTTGTCAACTCTCTTGCTCTTCCTCGCCTCACGACAACATAAGAATAAGCCTATTAAGATTATAGCTCCAGATGCAACTATAGCAACAATAATCAATTTCTCTCGTTTGTCATTATTTATTTGGTCAAAAGCATGAGGAGGAGGAGGAGGAGGAGATAGTGATGGCAATACAAATGGCAAATCATCATATGAGAGCTCAGGAATTGGAGGTGGAGAAGTGACTCGTACTGCAACGCGACCTTCCGGTTTTAATGGCGAAACAGAGTCAGGGCTTTGTGGTGTCTGATTATGTTGTGTCTCTGAGAGTAGATATCTATGTCCACCTGCTAAACCAAAGAGTGACTCATAATGCTTCTTCAACAAATGTCTTTCTTCTTCTGAAACAGGAATAGGAAGATTTCTGTTTCTTATGCAATCCAAAAAGTGTTGTTTCATATGTATATCATTTTCCACTGCAAGAGTAGATCTCTTTTCTCTTGTTCCATCCAATAGATGCAAGTCTAAATCTTTGATATCATTATTCCTCTCTATCATTTCTTTCCTACAATACTTCCACACCTCCTCTGCCTGTGTCAACCGATTGAACGAATGCAATTCATCATACAACAAAATCATAATCACAAAACCAACACAATTGGACTATAACTCAAGCTGATCTTTAACTACATTATAGCTAGCTCGCTATGCATATTTTCATTATATCAAGATGCTCAAAAACCTCAGTAAATTGTTTGGAGTACAAGATTAAAATCATATTTTTCAATAGTTACATGGTAAATAATAGTACACTAGACAATAACAACCCGAATTTGAATCCTGATTGGAACAATAATACAATCAAACTCATAAGTTGATAACTAGAATTTTGCTAAATTCATATCTATTTATTCCAATATACATTGAAAATACTACTAAAAATTATAAATAACTTATGAGATACCTTATCTTCAACATAATGTGTATAAAACTCGTCATGTTTCCATCTTTTCCCCTCTGAGCCCCCTTTGGTGAAAGCAAAAAGAAGAATGACATAAACAACTACAAAACCAGGTGTTGTCATTTCTACTTTTCCTTCTAAATTCATCAACAAAAATGCATAACCTCCTTTTCATTTCATCGAACATGAATGAATTTTCCTTGTAACTATAACAACAACAAATGCATGCATTCACCTTGTCAAATTGTTGTCACAACAAATTTCGGTAATTTGTTGAAATTGTTGGAACTGACTCTTAAATTAATTTGTTAAAAAACGCAGAATCACGTTGGGGTGAATAAAGGAAGAAGTTGTGTATTGTTGTTGTTTGAATGAGGAAAGGGAGAATCAGAGGAGGAAGAATGAGAACGGCGCGTTGAATTGAAGAGACGTGGGGGGGACAATCCTACATGCGATCAACATATTATCATGTCTTTTTCCTTTTTTATTTATTTATTATTTTTATATAAAAAAATAAAAGCTTCTTTTTTCTTTATTTTTATTATTTTCGTATAAATGCAATTTATTTTCTTCTTTTTTTGATCAAATGCCTTTTTTCGTTTTGGTCAAGAAGATATATGTTTTGGTTGGACATAAAGTTATTATCTAATTGAAATTTTCCTTATATTCCCACACATAATTCAGTTTTAACTTTTTTATTTTGAGTTTGATTTTTATGCATTGCAAAATTTATATTACTACCGCATCACAATTACTTATAGGATGATTTTATAAATAATTTTGATAAAAATTAAATACTTTTATCGATTTAAAAATTATGATTAAGTGACTATAAATTTTTTTAACATCGATGATATATATAAATTAAATCTTTTATTTTATGATTTTGTAATGACCTATAGTTTTAGCTATTTTTATTTTAATAACCATCAATTAACTTTTCAATTTTTTATTTATTATTATGGACAAATTAAATTTATGTTTCAAGTTAGCTGACATTTAATGTTTTAAAAGTCAAAATTTTGCTGTTTTCCTTACAAAATTTTTAGTTTGAATTTATTAACAAGGGCCTTCAAACACGTGAAATATTTTTCTAGAACAACTTTTTTGCCATTTTCAACAAGTGCCTTAAAACACAAATTTTATGAAATAAAAAAAAAAATTAACGTGAACATTTGTCTATATATTTTAAAATAATTAAAATTTGAAAAAAATATTTTTATTATTTTTAAAAATGTGTTTTCGTTAACCAACATTTTTATTGTTTCTCAACAAAAATCACTAAAGTAGCTTAAATACACATTTTAAATATTAAATACACATATTTCACATAGTAAAGGACCTAAGTTTGACAACAAAAACAATACTTTGGAAGTTGGAAACAAACTTGCTAAATAATTTTTCATACGTTATAATTTTTTTGCAACGTTTGTAATTGTATTTGATAGAGCACCAGATGGAGAATTTTATGATGGAAAATCATCGTAGAAAGGAACATATGAAGCGTACTGTATCTGGAAGCATGTATCACAATATCATCTCAGATACGTTTGATTAAATTTCACAAGTGAATATTTTCAACATGGGGATGTAGCTCAGATGGTAGAGCGCTCGCTTAGCATGCGAGAGGTACGGGGATCGATACCCCGCATCTCCAAATTTTTTTTTTTTATTTCTGTAACTCTTTTCTTCTTCTCATATTTGGAAAATTAGGCAATATATGAAACAATATCAACTCCTCTCCCATTTTATTATTTAAACAATACTTTTACATTTTCAGTTTCGGTTTCGCTTAAAAATACTTAAGATGAATGCTATTATATTAGCAAAAAAATCAGTAGTTTCGTCACTAACACTCATATCCGTTACTTCAGACCATGGATATGGCTTCACTGGTTTAGCTGCTTCAACAAGAATCTCCAATGGAATCTTTGCTTTTGACCTTTCCATAGGAACTGTGTAGTGATAGTATTTCTCTGGCTCTGCACAATAATCCTGCAAAATGGAACGGACCCTTTGATTAACTCACTTCAAACACCACCAAATATGAAGAAAAAAATATATATACATATTTTTTTCAATTTAGTATAACTATATATTATATTAAACATACCTGATTAGCATGCATCTTTTTAACAAAGATTTTGAATAAATCAAAATTTTGTTTCTGCAATAACTTATCTGTCAAACGTAGGTATGTGACTCCATACATCCTTAGTTTTGGAGGGCCTTTTTTGTTAACACCGTTTGGTCTAGCATTTAGAAGGATTTGATTGTAAGCTTCACTGTCATACCTTGGAAGTGCATTTTCCCCTGCAACTTCAAGCTTCTCTATCCACCCTCCACTCAAGACCTATATGTGAATGCATGATCATTTCTCTAATTCTGTGTTTTGCATTTAGTATATGAGTTTAATAATTATCAACTAACAATATAAAAAAGTTTGACACAAATCCTTGCACATTGTATGAAGCACAGACACCTCGGCATGTCGCCATATCTGACACATGTACGACACTCATACGACACGTGTTCGACGACTCAGACAAGTGTTTCCTAAAAAACTTTTTCTTTGCTTCGACATATCTTTGACACTCCTTGTCTTTGGACACATCTTAGACACTTCTACGAAGATTAATGATGTGTCAAAGTGATGACGATCAATGAGTGGTTATGGACAGTAATTTGATTTATATAATGTTTAGCCTTTTGGTAGTAGATAGATGAATGGAAGTGAAAAATTATGCTATCCTTTTTTTATAAACTTTTGGAATGAAACAAATTGCTCAATTTAGATGCACATTTATAAATTTTGTTTCTCAATTTAGACCTTTTAACATTAGCTGTATCAACGTGTTCATGTCTATTTTTGTGTTTCATACTACCCAAATGTCTGCTCCATTAGTTGATGAGATATGGTTAGGCGCTTGTGTAGTTTATTTTTTCCACTGTCAGTAATGAACACATGTATCATACGTGACATACATATAATAGAAAAGTAATTAACACATGCTACTATATTATGAATAACTAACTTGTTTTATGATTAGCAACATGTGATGGAATTTATCAATCACAAATTCTCTTGATTTTGCAGAGAACATATTTGATTAGATTAAATTACCTGCTGAACAAGTTCTTGTGCACAACTTTTGGCTTCTGGTTTTTGCTCAGAATTTCTCATTTCAAGACATGTGAAATTCAAAATAGCATTATGTCGAGAGAGCATCCTTGCTATGGGACGGTATCCATCTCTATCATTTAAGTTGTAATATCCTGAAGTAAGCTCTGCTGCATGGCTATCAGTTTTATACCACCAGTGGATTCCAGCAACCTGTTTTATATTAAAACTTTCAGCTGATTCATGTAAAAAATTTACTTGCTAAGTTACCATATATCCTCCTAGTATTAAGAACTCGGGAAATGTACGGGGAGGAAATACTGGAAACAGTATATGTTAGTTACAATTTATAATTTGTCGTGTTCAATTATTGATATCAACGATGTTTCACAGTGAATCACAGTGTCACATTAGGCATACTTCAACGTCGTGTATCAACTGTTAAAATACCTCTTTTATATATCTAAACATAACATTAAAACACATCAAAAATGTTTGATAAGGCTATGTGAATCTATAATATGATATTTGAGAGTTTACTTTCGCTGCCAACTTCACTTTGCAACCTAAGAATGCTTTGTTGGCTTGATCTAAAATCTCATCGCCATGTATCAGCAACTTGTTGGAATACCATGTAAGAAAATATTCCCCTTTCTCTGTTTGGTAAGTTCCCTTTGGTCTGAAAAATTCTGTAGATTCAGGTGTGTCATTACGTGTCCCTGCGTTATCAGGTAGCTCCCATTCAGGATGGCCTGCCTTTGTTGCAGCCTCTTTGAAATCAGCTTGAAGATATTTATCATAGCACTGCAAGATTTCAAATGCATGTATATTAAGTTTGAGAATTGGAATGGTTTATGAAATTGATATGAATAGTTAATATATAATGTCAAGTTTAAACCCTATTTTTTTCGCACACTAGTGTTTTTTATAGGCAAAAGTTAGTATTTTTGCTTCATCAAGATTTAAACCTAGGTCTTTTAGCTCCTTCAACTCTTAGCTCAAACCAGTTCGATATTCGATCAAGTTATAACCTTATTTGTTTTCTACAACAAAAATAGTCACAAACTCACATTGAATTCTCCAATACCAGGAAATTCCCATCCTAGACATTCTGAATAAGAAGGATATCTGAGCTCTCCAGCAGGGCCAAGTCCTACTTCAATATCTATCAGTAGCTCAGATTCTAAGAAATCTGACATATTCTCTCTAAAACTCTTCATATAGTCACTATACATCTGCATCAAACAACCAATTTTAACATCAACAAGCAAACATGATAACAAGCATTAGAGTTTGGTTAATTAGTTATCGCTATCTTACGATACATGTAGTATATCTCAATTTGATGCAAATTGAACTAAATTGATATGAAATCTCTTGCGTATATATCTATTTGGACATGAATCTCATCTTGCAACAGATTCATTAAGATGAATCTCGATTCACTATGTTAAATCTCAATACATTCCAATGAATTGATATCTAAACTTAGTGTAGTCAGTCACTTAATTCTTTTTGTAAACTTTCTACAGTCACCTCTTTTATTTTGTCAATTGATTTACTGATATGTTGACACTGATAATAATTTGAGAAAATCGTATAATTTAAGGTAATCATGCATATCGGTGTTGGACCAAACACACCTTCAATATGAAGTGTTGGTGTTACATGTATTAGTAATCATATATCTGCTTATAATTTTGCTATCACTTGATTTTACTTAAATATGTCATATCAACTTATAATTTTGACATGAATTACAAGAACGATAAGAGCATAAACAAAATAACAATTTTCAAGAAGCATATCTAACCTCAATTGGAGTTCTTCCACTAAAGAAAGGTTTGTTATCCACACCAAGTGAAAGACATTCCTTATTCCTAATACCTGAGCGGTTGGTGTAAAAGATATCAGGGTCTAATTCACCAACTTCAAGCACCCATTTAGGCAAAGGAATGAAAACAGAATCTCCAACATTCCCTCCACATTGATGAAATGACAATATAGCTTGTAACTTAAGTTTACAATCTTGAACAAGTTGAAACAAGTTCCTGTAAGCTGACCAATCATATTGTTTAGGACCCTTGGATTCAACTATACCCCACCAAACATCAACCATAACTCCATCAACACCTGCTGCTCTTAGCTCCTTAAGCTGTTTCTCTAGTCCTGCTCTGTCTTCTAAGATGTTGTCATTTGTAATAACTCCTAGCTGGAAGGAACCAACACATTTTTTTGAAGTAGAATATAATCATATATAAATATAGATATATAGAAATTTGGAAAATGTAATTTTATGACTTACTTGGAGCATCACATATACAGGTACATAATTTGCAAGCATTGGATCTTCGTATGTTGGAACAATTGGTGCCTGCATTTTTTGACCAAAAATGTTACATTATTAAAAAGTTTCAATCTTTAAATTTAACGGTCTTTACGACTGTTGCATCATATTGCTGTTGTTGAAGATCAGGTTTGAGACACCTTGCATATGCATCCTCTAGCTCTAATTGCACACTTGTTTTAGTAGTGCCAAGCCAATATAAATTTCTAAGATGAATAGAACTCTTAAGTCTAAGATCATTAAATTAATGAGATAAAAAAAGTCATTAAATTAATTAAAGTGATTTATTAATAAAATTTATTTATCATGTTAAGTTATTGAAGGAAGAAGATTAATTAACCCATATTATAATTTGTTAAGTGAACTTTTTAAAGAAATTTTCTCAATAACAAAAAAGAAATGACACTAACAAGGAGGGAGGGGAAAGAGGAAAATAGTTTTATTTGAATATTGCAATAACTTACTTTTAAGCATCTTTTTAATATGCAAGTAATTTCTGATGAGGGCAAAGATGTGGGTGGAAATAGATCATTTTTATTTTACCTTTTTTCTCATTTGTTTTTGTTTTATGACTTTTTTCACATCACAATCTTATTAGTTTTTTTTTTTTTTTTT
>JBBPBP010000002.1:47572191-47624363 GCA_037974735.1 Cicer chorassanicum | reverse complement strand
ATATATATATATACACGTCTCATTCTTTCCACAAGTGTGGACCACTCAAATAAAGCGTGGGTAGTTTCATCCTCTCATTGACCTCACAACAACACAAGCAGATCATAGATTATTATAATAATAATAATAATAATAATAATAATTATTATTATTATTATTATTATTATTTGGTAGTACATTTGTTTAGACATTATTTGCTACTATATATTATGATGAAAAGGAGAATGAAAATAAAAGTTAATTACCTGTGGTTGAGCAATTGCTGAAGCTTTGAATGGCACAGAACGACGTTTGTTGAGGTGAAGACGAATAGCATTATCCAATTTGTAGTGTTGTTTGGTCGTCCATGTATATGGCTTCCTTGCTCTCTCCACACGTATAGCTTCTCTACTCAATGCTATTCCCTTCTTAAGATACCTTTCTTCAACCTCAAACGCTGTATTCATTGTCCTCCTCATTGTAAACATTAAGCTAGCTGATTTCCTCCTCCTAATCAAGATTAATTAATTACTACTCCCAATATTGCTAATTAACCCTTGATTCAATGCATGTTAGTGAAGAAACACACAAATGAATGTCTTGTTTGGGAGGTGTATTTAGTAGTACTATTTGGGCAATGCTTTTTCTGCCTGTGAATTGAATTATTATTATTAAGTACTCATACGAGAAGTGTGCGTGATGTGATGGTTGATGTCGGTATTGCTTCTTCTTTCTTGGACCAACGATCAAAGATAATAGGGAGAAAGAGCTTCTAGTTCTACACCGTACGTTAGTTTCATTTTTCACTCTTAACTACACGTGGTTCTCATTATGTCGACCACTCTTTTTTTTTTATTATTAGCCCTTTTGGGCTGTGATTCTCAATTGGGGTTTGATTATGATCCATTGGGCCATTTGGTTGGCCCATTTTAAAAGGCTGGTTGGTGACTATGAGGAAGGCTGAGGTGGCAGACATGCATGTCATCAGGGTCAGGGTCAGAGTCAGGCTCGAGTCTCTATGATATTTGACTGCTTCCCCTTTTAACGGTTGGTTGGTTGTTTCAAACAATATAAGTATATATATCTTGTGATTCATCCTCCTCGTTCACGGTAGATTCCCGTTCTCGTATCATGTGATATAATGGACCTCGTAACGTAACATTGCCCCCACCCTAAACAACTTTACCATTGTTATTCTTCCTTCTAACATTCCATCAAAAACTGAAAATATTATCGTCAACGAAATCATTTTTTTTTTATTTACTATTTCGAAAATTCATAAACTATTTTTAAGAATTAACTTATCTATTCGACCAACAATATCTAAGCTGAGATTCTAACTATTCTAACTAAAATAGACTATATTCAGAATAGTCTCTTTGTTTTTTACATCTGAAACAATAATTTAATTAAAGTCATTTCGATCAAATAAGAAGAAAAAAAATGTCATACAAAATTCAATTAATTGACAAACTTTTGTCCAAGGCATAAAGACAAAAAGACCAGTTAACCTATACTTCCAAACAATATCGTAAATTATTATTAAAGCTTTAGAAAAAAATTAAGTGCGATTCACAAAAAATAGTACTCCCTCGATTTCAAATATAAATAAAAAAAATAGGTAAAAAAAAATAGATATAACTAACTTTAAATTTTGAACTCAATTTTTTTTTACCATTTTTTTCTTATATTCAACACCTTAGAATTTGCCTCTAAACTACTAGAATAATATGTTTGCTGTGGATACAATTTATTTCGCCTATTGAGTTAGATCAATGTAGCATTTTATGGGGTAAATTAATATTTGTAATGTGTGAGGAAAATGGTTTAAGCTACTAACACAGTAATGGGCAGAAAAAGTAGGTTAAGATGGAGTAATGGTTACAGTCTGTCACTGGTTATATTAGTAGTAATATGAAAACCCGTTATGAGTAAACAAGAGCCAGGCAGTGTATGCACTATGCAGTGAAGTAGAAACAAAGCGAGCTTGACATTAGTCCTTATTTGGCACTACCAACATTCACTTTAATTAACCATCACGTGCCTGCCCACTCTATATATCCTTATTTATAAGCCAGCCAGCCAGTGAGCAAGAACAACCAGTAACTAACCTCTTCATACATACACACACACTCTCTCTCTTTGAAAACGCCATGAGAAAAAGACGAAAAAGAACCCACAAACCCCACACCCATATCTCCTAAACAAAAACAAAACAACACAGATAGGTAGAAAGAGCACAGCAGAATCAGTACCATAAGAAAAACGAAAGCGAAATTGAGGACAGAGCCCCCACCATCACACATATTCTCACATTATTATTTTTGCTCTAGATTGCAGAACAAGTTCAGAGAAATAAAAAAAAATGTGCTACGTAGGAAAAGCAACAAAGATCTTCATCTTCATCGTTACTGTGCTGGTTGTTACGGGTTTGGTATTGGGATTTGGAATCATACACCGTCACCACAATCACAACAACAATGCAAAATGCTCTGATGATTCTTGCGGTTCTTTTCCAACGCCCAATTTCAACATTCCAAATTCCCCTTTTACCCCTCCTAACAATGACAACCCCATTTCTCCGCCTGCTCCTCTCGCAGATTCTCCGCCGGTCGTAACAAGTCCAACCCCTCCTCCTCCGCCCCCTCCTGACGCCAACACCAATCCATCTTTGCCGCCTCCACCGCCGTTGATTCAGTCTCCGCCGCCTCCTCCTCCTCCTCCTCAGAGTGTGGCGGAGCCGCCGATGAGTAGTACACCTACTACGCCTGGTTCGGCGTCAGTGACTCCAGGTCCTGTACATGCTATTTTCTAGCTAGAACTTTCTTTGATTGGCATTTTGATTTTCTCGATCTTTGTAATGGGAATTGAAGAAAGGAGAAAAATTTGTTGGTAGATGTGGATCTCACTGTTTTTTACTTTATTAATTTTATTTTTTTACTGAGGTGATGTTTTTGATTGAGGTTGATATTGGGGAAAGCATCTTTGTGAGCTGGCCTTGTAAATTTACTTAGCCCGTCCCTACCACTTACTATATTCATATATTCCATTCAATAATGTCTCTTTGGTTAATTTCTGCTTAATGTCTACTTTTCTTTATCTCGATTTTTTCTCTCACTATTCATTGTTTGTGAGGATCCAAAGGTACTTTTGAGTGTATAAGGTTACACAACCCACTGTGTCAAATGTACGAGCCTTACCAAATATTTAATTGCATTGTTACATGTCCTCTACAACTTGCTTTAATGAAGTCACTATTCCTTTTTTTATACATAATTTAGTATGTGTTCAGCTTAGCGGTGGTAAAAATTGAGTCAGAACAAATCGTTTTTTTTAAATTGATTTTGTTTAAAAGGGAGAGTCCAAGGTAAATTTATTTATATTTGAACATAATAATGTAAAAATGAATTAAGTTAGATAAAAAACTATAAATTCTAGCTTTAATTTAGAATTTAATGTCGGAGTTAAAATCAATGTAAAAAACAAATATTAAAGTGCATTAGACATTACTTCTCGAAATCTTAATTAACACTATCAGCAACATCCTAATTCATTATTTGGTTTTGTCATATGAAAAAGATGGGAGGGTGATCCTCAAACAATTTATTTGGACAGAGATGGTGATGAAGCATTAGAGGATGAGGATATGGATGACATGAGAATGTCTTGAGGTGGTGGTGATATGGTGATGAAGCGTTAGAGGATGAGGGTATGGATGGCATGGGAATGTCTTGAGGTGGTGGTGGGGGGTTGGAGGAGGTGGGTCCAGACCAAGTTTGACACAAACTTCATTAGTAACTCATTCTATAAATGACACATTCTCATGCATGTTGTGAATGAGCAAATTATGCAAAAAATGATCATCCCTTCAAATATCTTAGGGGGTATCTTTTCTTTTTCTTTTTTTTGGAGGTATTTTTCTCCATTTTGGACCTCTTTGGGGAGGGGCGTTAATCAGTAGCATATCTGATAAGTTTCCTTGCTTTGATCAAAGTCTCCAGCAAAATAGAGAGAATCAATTGATCCAAAAATAAAAATTTCAAGCAATGTTGGAAGAGAAAAAGTAGTTGGTTGTTTCAGAGGCACAAAGGAATCATAGATGGGACTTAGAGTTTTCAAAATTTAATTCAACGAATCAGAACCTAATAAAGATGTGGAACTGTTGTTAGGAGACACAAATAAAGGAGACATTTGAGAGGTATTTCCAATCATAAGTTAGGTGGAAGAGGAAATAGTATTTGGAGGAAAAGAAGGATTACAAAGTGAGGTGGAACCCATGGCAAGAGATGTGATGACAAGGTCAGACTTAGAGGTGCATTCAACGATCATTTTTGAGTTCATTTGATAATCATTTTGCGGATTTTTTTTCATGTATATTTTCTTTTTAAACAAAAATTCTAATATACCCTACTGTAATTTAATATACGAACGTGGTGGAAATACAATCATATATTTTTATTTTTTTAACAAATAAAAAAATATTAAATTATATTAATAAAATTAAATAAAGTACATTAAATGGAAAAAAAGAATATCAAAATTAATACGGTTGAATAGATATGTTTTGACAATGTTTCTTGTTATGGTCATACATTTTAGTTTTTGGTTAGATATACAAGAAAAATGCATGAATTTTATGAAACAAAAAATACGTAAGTCTAATAGTCTTAAAGTCAATGGTTTTAATCGGATCAACCACATTTTCATGATTCACAAGACAATAAATCCAAAATAAGAGCGATCAATTGGTCATTTCACTATCAATTTTCCTAACAAGTGGTATCACTATGAGAAACATTAAGGTATACATATGTCTTGTTCATATGTGATAGCAGCATGTTCTAACATAAAATATGATTTTTGAACGTTTATACCTGATGTCTACAAAGTGGAAACAATACTAAAAGTCTACAAATAAACGCTCAAATCGATACCAAACAAATGATATCGGCTTGAATATGAAAGTGTTAGAGTGTGTCACAATCCTCAAATGTGGAGAGTCAAGAAATGTTACCCAAATAATAAGCACATTATATAATGAATGAACACTACACAAAAAAAGTACCAAGAAAGTACTAGTTATGTTGGGTCCTGGTCATAATAGAAAACATTAGTACATCTACTCAATCACATTAATTTTGATCTACTTTTTTCAATTTAATGTATTTTATTTGATTTTATTAATATAATTTAGTTTTTTTTATCATTTTTATTTATTAATTTAACATTTTTTTCATTTGTTAAAAAAGAAAAAGAATACACGGATGGAGATGCAACCTTTTGAAGGAGGTTTTTTTTAAAAGATGATATATATGAAAAAAAAAAAAATCTTCATTTTGTCATGAATTGAACCGTGAACCTTTTGCATATAACTCATTCAACGTCTCTTGTCAAACCGCTATGTCACTCCTTCAATATCAACAATGTATATAATTGTCGCATTTGTTGAGGATAGGGTTTTAAAAGGCTGGATTTTTTTATTTTATTTTCACAGAAAATAAGTTTAATTGAAGTGCTAAAATAAAAATAGCACAATTAAATCGACCATGAGTTGAGATATTTTTCATCATATTTTGACATCAAACTTAATGATTAAAAAAAAAAAAAAACTAACTAATGATACACATCAATATTTCGGAAGCCAATGAAAAGTAACTAAATTAAAACTTTAATCTTAACAATCAAACTAATTTCTTCCGGATGCGATCAATAGTCAAGAATAATACAAGATTCATAATCCTTATCTCATCCATATAAGGAAATAAATTGTTTGTTTAAATTAAAACACTAGCTACCAAAGAGTACTTGAATGAAGTGGTAATGGTCTCTTTTTGCTTAACAAAAGGTCTTGAGTCGAATTCAACTCTTGAAAAGCAACGATGTTAAATTTCTTGAAGAAAAATTTTGTCGTTCATTGTAGTTTTATCTGACTCGAGGAATAATATCCAATTTAATAAAATAAAATAGAAGGCTGGATAGATTAGTGGGATTATGTTATTAATATATTAATTCTTTGAGAAATCAGCTGGTCATCCCAACACTTAAACATTACACTACATTAAAAGTAAATTGCATATTTACTCTTATTTTTTTTATAAAAAATTTTAAATAAGAAAAATATATTCTGAAAATTTCAAAAATACAAAAAATTCGAAATTGTGGATTTTTTACACTTACAAATTTTAGGAAAATAAAAGACAAGAGCGTTGGCTAGCTGGCGTTAACTTTGCCGCTATAATTAAAATCCAAAAGATACGCTGGAAGCTACCGGCGTAACTTTCATATTTGTGTGGGATGGATAATCGGAGCTAATATAAATACATACTTCAAAATATATTTCAAATTTTGTGTCTTTACAAAAATTCGATATTAAAAAATATATAATATTTCGAAATTTTTCTTTTCAAAAAATTCAAAACATAAATCAAAACTCTAAATAACTTAAAAAATTAATAATTGTTCTGATATTTCAAAAATTTAAAACATAAATCAGATTTGCGTGGAACGACGGATGCTAATACTTTCTTTGTTCTAGAGTTACATTAAAATTGTTCTGAAATTTTCATTACTTCAAAAATACGATATCAAATTTTTCTTTTTTTTTTAAATGAATTCAAAATTTACAAAAAATTCATTTTTATTCTAAATACATTTAATAAAATAGTTGAAGGATTAATTTGTTTAATAGATTTGTAGAAATGGAAGGATTAGATATTAAGGTGTGTATTAGATTTCGCTAATATATTTTTAGTATGTTAGTTCTTGACTCAACGTAGTTATCCATGAATTAAATCCAACCATAATCCAAAAGTCATATAAGGTTAACATCCATTTAATTATTTAAACATTCATGGGCATCCCCGTCACATCAACTAAAGGCATGAATCAAGCCATCCCAAAAGGGCAGCTTGTTGGATTTTATATTATTCGCCCACAAAGATCATAGATATGGTAATGGTATTACGAATTTACTAATCTATAATGATTAGGATGTTCTGTAACAAAAAAAAATAATATTAGAATGTCAATTTCAATAATGTGATTGCTAGAAACATCACTGGAGCTCTTCCACCCAATTTTAAAGGGTTAGTCACCGTCCAAATAAAAAAACTGTTTTTAGACTCCAACAAGTACACCATTATATTTGAAATTTTAATTTCCAAATGGATCCAATTTGAAGTAGATGACGAGTGAGAACATTTAGTTACACATATTTCGATCAATTGATCAAAATTAAATAACTCAAATTTTAAAGTAGATATTATTTTTTCAAATAAAATTTCATTTTTTAATTTTGAATTGTTCCATTTTAATCGAGACTGAGATAGAGTGACTACTTACATTCATATGGATAACTCGAATCCAAATTGATCTATCTAGTCTAGTAAATATATTATGAGATAAATTTATTATGCTTTTTTACAGTAACTTGTTATCGATTAACTAAATTATTACAATATCTTTTTATAAAATTGTATAAGGTGTTAATTTTGCACTATCTCAAGAATATGTCAAAACAATGATTGACGTCACCAATTAAGATATAGAAGTCTACTACTTTCTTCATCTTCACAAGAGAACTTGATCAATATTATTTTTACAAAAATAAAAAAAAATAAATGTAAGTTCAATTTTGAAATATATAATATTAATATATATATTTTCTCTTGTTTTTGACAAATTAATGTCTATTGTTAACTTCTAGATACTAATATTATATTTTATTTGATTTTAAATATTTATCATCAATGTTGCATAGTAGAGTTTGTGTTTTTTTTATGTTACTATGACAATCCTATTCGCAATAAATTTTATCGGTAAAGCATGTGTGATGTGAAAGAAACAATACCAATCCAACTGCTTGACATATACTTTGGATTTGGATTGGTGTAGTCAAATGTATTTCAACCGTAGGATGAAGATTGAATGGTCTAAATATTTGAAACAAATTTGATATTTCAATTCTGAAATATTGAGTTTAAAATTTGGAGCGTGAGATGTAAATCGAACGAGTGAAGTAGAGGTGATTATTTGCAGTGAGAATGTTATGACAGCACACAACCTGCATCCGTAGAGTTGATACCTGTGCACTGTTTGGACGTAATGCAATTGGCATTTGGTCATGGTGCACACTGCACATCACAGTTTGCAAGCAACACATTCAATCTGCTGCTTGCGTCCATCACACTCACAACGACTTTCTCTTTTCTGTTAACATTACAAACGGATTATAAATAAATAAATAAATAAATAAATAAATAAAAGAATCAACAGGTAAAACAAACAAATGAATGAATACATATACAGTTTTATTTTATATAACACAGTAATATTGTTTTTATATTCTCACGCTATATGATGAGCAGTGAGCACTACTAACAATATCCATCATCAATTGATAATAATAATAATAATAATAGAGTAGACAGTTACACACTCTCCCCTGCAAAGAAGCAACGATATGGACATGGATTCCTCTGCTGGTTCATCCTGTTGGCTCTATGATTATGGATTTGATATCTCTGTTGCTGCAGCTGACTTCATGGCTTCTGACTCTACTACCGCTGCTTTCACTTGGATTCCTCACACTCACATCACCAACCCTCCTTCCTCCAATATCAGGTGCCTTTCTATTCATATTTTTATTCTTTCTTAATTAACAACCTAGAACCCCTTTCATTCATTTATTCATTTATATTTGTAGCTTGGAAATGGAATACTCATTGGATTCAACTATATTGGAAAATGCCCCTTCAAAGCGGTAATAGTCAAATACTTCCTTCTTCACTATTTTTAATGACTTCAAAATTTTATTATTTTGCATTTTCACCATGTAGGTATGGATAGAAGTGTCAGAACAGAACACCTGAAATTTATAATAAAATAAATGTTATGATATGTATTGAAATGAATTTGAGATTGGGTAAAATGAATCTTGAACTTTGAAATGAATTCATGATCTTTTCATTATTTTTAATTTTTAACTACATAATATGGCACTGTTACTCCAGGTTAAAGACAGAATCATATGCATCTGGATCGAAGGCATGTCGTGAGAAATTGCGAAGGGATAAGCTGAATGACAGGTATGCTATTAGTATTTTGCAACTTTCTGATTCAGTCTTTAAGCTTCTAAACTAAAATCTTTACTTTTTTTTTCAATTTGTAATGATTTAAAGGTTTCTGGAATTGAGTTCTGTCTTAGAGCCTGATAAGCTGCCCAAAACAGACAAAGTAACCTTATTAAATGATGCGGCTCGAGTGATCACACAATTACGAAATGAAGCAGAGAGATTGAAAGAAAGGAATGATGAATTACGTGAAAAAGTTAAAGAACTTAAGGTGATTTTTCTTATATATCTTTTTATCGAGGTTATACCTCGCAATTGCGTCAATTGCGTTTTTATCTATCTTTTATATTTTATTTGGATAAATTTCAAATTATGTGTAAATTACCTGTAATCAAATAAAATTAGTTACGTGTATATTCTACTAATTAATTATTTAGTTTAACACAATTAAAAATTAACAGAGTACACCTGATTTTAATTGATTGTTTGTAACTTATCCACAACTTTCTATAGATAACTTAAACCTCTCTTTTTAATCTTTATATAAGAAATAAAATCCCCTCACATCAATCAGTTTAGTTGCACATGTGTTGAACAACCACCAATCGAATTATTGAATATATTTTGGTGGTTTTGAAAAATCAACTTACTTCATTTTATCTAAACAAGTTTTGTTTTCAAAATTAACTTTTAAAAACTGAAAATCACTAATCTTGTTTAAAATTCAAATCCTTACTATGCTTTGTATCTCAAAAGTGTAGTTCAAATGGTTGAGTTAGAAATTTTACTGTTACTTTAATTAAAGGTATATTTAATATCAGATACGATACATATTATTACATTTAATTATTTTAATTTTTTTTAAATTATTATCGGTGTCAAACTTATTGGTATGTTTGAGAAGGAAATCTAAGTTGAAAAGTCTAACTACTTACATAACATATTAACAAATAACCATCATTTTCCTATTTAAAAAAGAAAAAGAAAAAAGAAAAAGTCACAATTATGTAAACAAGTATGAAATGTAGTTGTGAACTTGTGCTTCTTTGCAGGCTGAGAAGAATGAGCTTCGTGATGAGAAAAATAAGCTGAAGCTAGACAAAGAAAAATTAGAGCAACAAGTCAGATTAACAAGTGTACAACAGTCAAGCTTCCTCCCTAATGCCTTGGCTGCTGCTAAAGGGCAAACTGGTAGCCACAAGCTGATGCCTTTCATTGGTTATCCTGGAATTTCAATGTGGCAATTTATGTCCCCTGCTACAGTTGATACTTCACAGGATCATCTGCTTCGACCTCCAGTTGCTTAAAGTGGATAGCAACAGCATCCACTTCTTTCTTGTACAAAAATGTTATTTGAAAATCAATTTAAGACACCAAAATTCGACAACGTTGTACATGGTTAACGAACGCAGGTGATACACGTGGTTAATAAAGTGGTAGATTTGGTTAGGAGATATATCTGATGTTGTAACTCATTAATTATATATTGAGCTTCATTAATCACAAAAATTTGAAAGTAATTAACCACGACTTAAGGTATTAAAATTTACATACAGTTGGAACACTAGGTGTCGTGGTAAATAACGTTTAAATTTGTGGTTAATAAAGTTCAGTTGATAGTTAATGAATTATCCAATTTAGATATATACCAAATAACAATCCCTAGCTTAGCTGCATCAACCACGTGTGGGAACTTAAGTTAACCGTATAAAAAATTGTCGAATTTAGGTGTCCCAAATTGTTGGTTCAAATAACGTTACTGTTGTACAATGTGTGCTTTGCTTGTATTATGTTTTTGTCCAAGTTATCCACTTTGTTACTATTGTTTGTTTTTTAATTCACAGACTAAAAGTTTGCTTGGAAACTGGTTGATATGATAAATTTGTGCTTGCTACAATACCATCTAAACTAAAAACAATGCTTTTAGCTGATTTTTTGCTAAAATCCTTGGTAAGATGACCCAAAGAGTAGTTTCAGCTTATAAAATCAAATCACCGAAGCTGTAAGGAATAATAATCACACAACAGTAACAAAGAAAGACACACCAAAAACAAATTTTCACACCAAATAGACTCAGTAGCAATGTTTGATTTGAGTGAGTTTTTTCTCATCCTTGGAAGGCCATAAACACCACTACAAAACACAACAATATTGAAATAGAGGCTTGTAGATATTCCTTCTCGGTCGATGAAGCGGATATGTCCTGTGAATGTTGTGCTAGAGGAGAGACAGGAGCTGTAAATTCAGTGGAAGGAATGAGTGGAGAGAATGAAGGACTTTCCACATTTGTTTCAAACAATGGACTTTGTGCTTCAGGAGATTCTGCAGGTGAAGAAGTAGATTCTTCTGGAGCTGAAGAAGGAGTGATGGAAATCATTGGAGAATCTGGTAGTGAAGGAGATGCTGCAGGAGAAATTTGACTGGCTAGTGTGTCTATTTCAACCTTCATTCCTTGGCTGCAATGTCCTATAGTTCCACAAATGAAGTATCTTTTCCCTGGTGATGTGAGAGTGATGGTTGTGGCACCATCATTGTAAGATTGAATTGGATTAGTTTGTTGGCATGAGTCATAATCTGCTTTTGTAACTTCAACCACATTATGGTTTGGTGAATACTGAAAAACTGCATATATCACATTGTCAATGTCATCAACTTCACAACAACTTATAAATAAAATGATGCACTATATAAATATTTCAACATAAAAGTAATGTAATGTGTTACTTAGATTTTTTTTTATTAATGATTACTTTACAACTGTTTGAACTTGCACCTGAATGACATGTTAGTTAGAAATTGATGCAGTGACTTACTGAGATTGTTTCCAACTGAAAATTGTTGGGATGATGCCCATGTTTGAAGGTCTGAGCTAGTATCCCACCCACCATTTGGTCCTCCAACAATGTGATTTGTAGCCATGGCCAATTTGATGAGCATAGCCATAAAAGATACCTTTATAATGATTTCAAGTACACCCATGTTTTCTAAATGCTGAATATGGAATGTCAATAACAAATAAGAGTCACAAGAGATGAGAAATGATCAAAGTTAACTAGATAGGTATGATTGATTTGATTATTGACTTGACTGTAGAGGTTTATATATAAAGGAATATAGAATGATGATGTGGTAGTGGTTTAGTGATGAAATGCTGGAGTTGGTATAGTCAAGCAAATAAGAAGGATTATCTATGTTGAAATGTAAGCACTTTTTCCTGTCTGTCTTGACTCTTTCAAATTTTATTCTCTTTAGCTTTACTTAATTTTATGGGCAAAGAGAAAGGGTGGGAGGCATTTGGGGTGGTTGTGGTTGATTCACAGGTGTAGATTTTTCAGATTATAGTTGTTGGATTCATAACAACTCAAGTTTGGCCTTTTCCACATTTTATAATTAATTACTATTTCTTCTGTCATAAAAAAAGTTTTAAAGTAACTATCATTTTATAATGTAGCATTAATTATTTTATTATAAATGTATCTTATAAAAAGTTATAACTAATACTATGTATACTATGTACATCATTATGTCATTATTCAACACTTTGTATTTATGACAATGTGTGATACACATATGATTAATAAAGTTAATTTGTTAATTTATTATTTTTTCATTCATAATATAATTTATCTTTAATTTGTATGAAATAAGGATATAAAATTTGTGGCTGAGTTCACTTGTTGCAGGCACATCATTAGATAAAAGAAATTCATTAATCAAAATCTGGCAGCACAAGACAGATGGCTATATAAAATTCCTGTATCGAAGAGATGTGCAGAGCAATCAGTTTGAGGCTTTCCCAGTTCCCTAGTAGTGCACCTAATTCATGTATGCAACTAACCCATCATGCCATTATATTAAACTATCTTGACACTGGCAAGTAGAAATAGAAATGGAAGATATTCATTTATATCTTCTTTTTATTACATTTTTTTAATTATATTATGTATTGAAATTTATATATTAAAATACTTTTTTATTTTATTTTATTTTATATTTTAGGAGGTCCAATGATGCAAACACTTGAAAGATAATGTTTTTTTTTTCATAAGAGGTGGCATTCCAATGCCATCATGTGCCAAAACAAATAACATGTTATATTATTAACTTTCTCCTACTTTTCAACACTTTTTTTTTCTATTTTTCCTCCTGATCTAATAAATACAAAATAATAAAAATAATAATTAAAAAATTAAATTATATTAATAAAATGAAATAAAATACATTTTATTCGTTTAACAGTAATGAAAGAAAGAATGAATCTACGTCAGAGGGTAAACAATCATGAAGAGAGAATGAATTCCCGTCAGAGAATAAACAATGCAGAAGAGATGATGAACTTATGTTATCTATTCATCCTCACACATGGGAAAAAAGAGTAAAAGTACCAAAGAACAAAAAGTGATGTACTTGACTCATAAAACAAAACACTATAATTGTTGGGAATGAAAAAAGTCAAAAAAACACAAGTCACATCAGAATTAGTGAAATTTTCATCCTCATACAAACCAAATCCGAGGATGGACCACCGCAGTCATCCTTTCAGCATACTTAATAGGAGGATAAAGGCTAAATGACAGTTTTGCAAATAAAGACAAGTCCAAGAAAACTTAGCAAAGTCTCCAACAGCTATATTTTGCTAACCCATATGTTTGAAGCTCCAAAGGCAATTATAAATAGAGAAGTATTAATCTTTAAACATCAAGAGAATCATCTACAAGAAAACATCTAATTTTCAATTTTATCATCATTCTCTTCATTCTACTCACTCTTCCAAACTTAAACATATATGAGGATCATTTTTATTGAGTGTGTTGTATACAACTTCACATCACTATCTTATCTTATAAAGTTGTAATTTGATCCCAAACAAATGAAACACATTACTACTTGTATATCCTCAAGTTGATATAAACTTGAGTTATTTTGTAAGACTGTCGAGGTTAGTAAAAATACAGTTTTGTAAGCCTGATGAGGCTAGAAAAATACATAGTTGAAAATGTGTAGATCAGAGGACGAGTTTCTGAGCACTAGTAAAAATCTCACAAAGCTGTGAGGACTGGAGTAGTCTATATTAGGTGAACCAATATAAATTCTGTGTGTGAATCTTCTTAAGGTCTACTCTCTTTATATTTATTTTATTCATACCATTAGCACTCTTATCATACATATTTGAAACTCATATTATTCTTCTTTAGATCATCCTCAATAAAAGGAGAAATATTTTTATCTAACCATCCTCACTCTAAGGACAACTTGAGAGCATAATATTAGTGCAGGAACTAAATTTTTAAAAGGGTCCCTTCTCGTGACATTCACTTTTACTTCAACAATTTTTTTTAAGAGTTGTTTTCTTTCACTAATTGGTATGAGTTTATCTACAAATAGGGATATTTTAGAGACAGAAAAGACGACACAAATTTCATGTTACATGAGTCAATCTTCTGTCAAAAATATTTTTGAGTAATTTCTTCTTTTCTCTAGTGCACGAGTGTAAATGAAGGAACTTTATTCGGTAAACTATTATTGATCGATAGGCTTGATTTGAATGTGCAATTCACTTCAATGATTCCAAAGTATCCTAAAGATGATTCGTCGGTTAACTCGTTTGCATCCAATATATAAATTGGTGGGAGCGAAAGAGTGATAGACATGCTTTGAAATTTATTTGTGCAACCTTCATTATCATCAATTTCATCTGCTTCTTATCCAAGATTTGTAGCATACGCCCAACAAAAAATCCAACAATAGGTGTGTAAAGACACTTTTTATCTTGAATCACACAACTCAATGATGCGCCAAATACCACTTTAAAAAAAATACAAGCTCTGTGTGATCAAGTATAATAGATTAATCAAGATTTTAATGTCTCAATGTGAAAGAAAATTTCACATTTTATTCATTCATGCATTATATAGTACGTAATCGTATACAAGGTTATTTTTATTGGCAAGGAAGTCAAACTTTTTTTTTTTTACAAAGAAAGTGAATCTAGCTAGTATCTATTATTTGACAAATGGGTATATCTCATATCGAAAGTTGCAACTTCCCCCAACAACCCTCCCTCCTTCTTTTCCATCACAACAATTTGGAAGTTCACTAATTGCATCATCAAGACACTTCTTACAATCTACACTAGAAATGTCTCTAGTGCATTGAGTCAACCCATAAAGTTTCTTTGAATTCTCAAGCTTTGCCTCTCCCGTTGCATACAATTTAGGATTCATAGAAGCTTTTTGTGCAAGCTGGCTCAATAAAACTTTAGTATTGTAATTAAACGTGCTAGGGTCACTTACTTTATTCAAATTCCACATATAGAACTTGTTGGTATCATCAATTTTGCCAAAGAAATTAGTATCCAAGTATTTGAATAAACAATAGTCGTACCATATGATTGCACCTTTGTTGTATGGGCAAATATTTTGGATTTCTTTCGTTGCCTCGGAGACACATGTTTTACACTCTGAGGCCGAGACATCGCCACGGCAAAGAGCGAGCCCAT
The DNA here is from genome assembly GCA_037974735.1 of Cicer chorassanicum. Lineage (NCBI taxonomy): Eukaryota > Viridiplantae > Streptophyta > Magnoliopsida > Fabales > Fabaceae > Cicer > Cicer chorassanicum. Next base: position 47,608,814 of record JBBPBP010000002.1, on the reverse strand, counting down.
ATGTTTGTTGGTTTTGGTATTGGGTCATACCGACTGACCCAACACCAAAACCTTTTGAAGGGGTTTTGTAGATAAGTGACTTGAGGAGTGTTTTCAAGTTTGATTCATATGGGCTATGGGCTGTGAAGTTACCGGAGTTTGAACAAAAATGAAAAAGTGGGTCGGTTCCAAAAGATGTTTGAATAAGAAAAGCTAATGTGAATGTGAAGAGAGTAATTGTAATGAGGTTTGAGGAAGCCATGTTGGATGAAAGTGATTAATTAGGAAGTATATATTTTTGTTTGATGGTTTATACTATTTATAGAGAATTTTTTATCATTACATTGTGTTTGAGGAGAAATTTGTGAAGCTGATAATTCTGACTATTACTTGAGAGTTGGCGAATATCATGTCAACTTTGGCTTACGGCTTGATAAGTTCGGTATCAAAAAACTAATGTCGCCTGCTTCTAGAGCACAAATCCAAGCGTGGATTAATATTTAATCATTCCTTTTAGTAAAATTCAAAATTTGGTTTACTATTTTTGGCTATTTCTTCAAATGTGATTGGTTACATTATCTTTTTTTTTTTATATACAAATTTAATAAGTTAGTGGTAGTATTAGTTGTTTTAAAGTTTTTCGAATTTTGAATTCGAGACTTTATTTTTATAAAACTCCTTGAATATCATTTAATTTATCAATTGATTATCTTAATTTTTGATATTGTTTTTTGACTCATATGCGTAGTTGCAAAATTTTAGACCATAATATGTCATTTAATCCGATCAAATTTGATAAGTTGCGGATTTATTAAGGACGAAATGAAATAAAAACGAGACGTCTCAAAACAAGACGCCAAACAATATTCGTAGGATGCCACTTGATAATTCATTCCAGATTTGTAACTCATAATATTGTTTTACAAACTATAAATTATTAAATTAACGATTCGATTTATAAATTTTTTAGAGTGAATAATAACAAAAATAATCATTTGCATTTAAAGTAATTTAAGATGAGACGGATAACTCAAATCAATTTTTTTTTTTTTTTTTTATCTTGTATTGTCTTTATTTTTTTTTCTTTTTTTTCAGAACCAGATTAGACACATCTCATGTAGATTCGCGGAAAAGATAAGATCTCATATACTCTTAATATTAAGAATGTTCCGTTGTTTGAATCCGCGTGAAAGGCGTTTTTACGTGAAAAAGGCTTATAGCTAGAGTTGTCAATAAAGCCCTTATGTCCCAAGCCCCTTCTAAAAAATCTTATATTAAGCCCATAATATTAGGTCCCCTATTAAAATAAATTTTTTAAGGCTCTAACTCATTATTTTATTATTTTTGTGGGCTTTAAGTGAGGGGGCTCATAGGCCCATTGTTTTGTTAATTGAGATATTTTTTTTTGAAAAATTTTTGATATTTATTTTTCTCTAAAAAATATCGGAAAAATTTCTCAAGAAAATCTAAAATCTTTTTTTCTCAAAAAATTTTGTGAACAAAATCAAAAAATTATTTTTCTTAAAAAAATCGATTTTTTTTTCTCGAATTAAAAAAATTTTGAGAAAAAATTATAAAAAAGTTGTAAATCTTTTTTTATCATGAAAAAAATCAAAATTTTTTATCCAAAAATTTTGAAAAAAAATTTATTTCTCAGAAAAAAATCAAAAACAAAATTTTGAAATTTTTTTTCAAAAAAATATCGATTTTTTTGAAAAAGTTGGCTCATAGGCCCATCTATGCCCACAAAATTTTAGGGACTTTTTAATTTTGAGGACTTTCCTTTTTTTTTAGGCCTTTTAAACTATGAAATTTTTGGTCCCTCCAATATGTGAGTTGGGGCCAATAATTAGAGAGTTTGTCAAATTGACAGTTCTACTTATAGCTATTGAATTGAATGTCATTGTCATATATTTCAGACATATATTATTGAGGTGAGAAAGATTTAATTGAGGAAGAATTTAGAGTTGACAAAATAGATGGATTGAATGAATTTAAATATAAATGGTAATTGATAGATCAAAACAATCCATTAATTCATTATCAATTTACTAAAAAGTTTAAAAAAATATCCAATCCAATCTATCTATTTAAAATAAAATTAATCCATTATTATATTTTCAATGGACGAATATCCATCCAATCCATTTAATTACTTTTGTTTGAGCATTTTAATAAACTAATTATAATATTTGTTTTTATTTTAAAAATAATATTATTTATTTTATAAAATACTATATTTTCTTTAAATGGAAATTTTCTATTTTTTATTTTTCTTTTAATTTTTTTATATTAATTTGAAAATCAGATTTTCATTATTTTAAAAATTATAAAATTAGTAATTTCTAAAAATAAACTTATTTATCATTATTCAAAACTTTATTTTTTAAAGGAAAAATACTGTTTTTTATATTAATTTAATAAAATTGTTTTTTAATTAATATTTTGAAAATAATTTAATTTATTATTTTAAAAAACAGTATTTTTATGTTTTAAAGAAATAAAAAAAAAAATGTTATTTTAATATTTTTTTAAAAATCCAATAATATAAATATTATTATTTATTTATTATTAATTAAATAATAGAGAGGATCATGGTTGGTGGTGGCCGGAGGCGGAGCTCTAGCGGCCACCACTGCAGAGCTTCGACAGCCACCACAACGGAGCTCTGATGATTTGCATGCATAGTGTCGAAACTCCGGCAGTCGGCCACCTCCAACCACCACCAATATAATTATTAATTAAATATTAAATTTGAAATGAATATAAAATAAATAAATTAAAACTTTTACTTTTTAATTTTTTGTGAAGAATTAAATTAGTTATTTTGAAATTAATAAAAAAAAAACTGATTTTTAAAATACAAAAAAATTCAGTTTATCACCAAAAATGGATGTAAAATAAAGTTTTGGTTTTTTAAAATAATAAATAAATTTATTTTCAGAAATTAATTAATTTTTAAATTATAAAAATTTTTATTTAAAATTATATAAAAAAACTGGTTGTTTTAAAATTATATAAAAAACATTATTTAAAAAAAATTAAACTGTTTTTGAATGAGTAAAATCATTATTTAGAACAATTATAATAAAATTTATTAAAGTTATCTATATTATAAATTTATAATAAATATAAATATAATTCATTGGATGTAAATAAATAAAAAATTGTAATTCATTTGATTTGAAAAAATTGTAGGATGAATTGGATTCATCCATATCATTAAATTAATGGATTGAATCCAACTCATTAACAAATTTTTAGTTTTGAAGATAGATTGGATGGATAAATAAATGAATGAATTAGATGAATGATAAGTTAATTGATTGATTTGTCTCCTAGAAAAAATCAATGAGAAGAAGTAAAAGTGTTGGAGTAATAATAAAAATTAAAAATTTAGAATCACAATTATGGGTGAAGGGAAGAGGTGAGAATCAACTAACGACCCTTTTGAGTAGTTAATTATTCTACATATTTACTTATAGATGGTCATGATTACTCATACAAATTTTAAAAATCTCGTTACAGAAATTTATAATTTCTATTTTCTACATTATTTAGATCGATTTATTTGAGTTTTGTTTATGAATAATTTTATAACATATTCTTCACTTTTTTTTATCAACTTCAAACAAGCACCTCGTTGACCAGAGTACATAAATACTAGGGAGGAGTAAGAACTAAGGATGTCGATGCTGCCCTTTCCCCATCTTATAAGTTTCCATTTTCTTACCTTTCTTACGCCGCGATTCTGCTGCCACTTTACACATAATTATATATATATACTTATATTTATATTTTTGTTAACATTTTTTTCATAAACTTCATTGACCTCCCTTATTATGAATCATGAAATCATTAATAAAAAACCAACCTCTAACCAAATTATTTTTAATCTCATCTTCATTATGTGCAATTTCTCTTTTCATATTTCTAACCATGCTACTCTTTACCACATCAAATATACTAATACTAAACATTGGTAATTCTTCACCACAACCTAGTACTGAATCCAATCCCACCACTATTGATCATCTTATATTTGGAATTGCTTCAAGTGGAATATCATGGCCTAAAAGGAAAAAATATTCCAAACTTTGGTGGAACAATAAAAAAATGAAAGGTTGTGTTTTTGTAGATACTCTTCCGGCCAAAGAAAATGATATAAAAATTAATATCGATGATGTTTATGTACCGCCTCTTTGTGTTTCTGAAGACATTTCCAATTTTCACTACACGTATAAACCAGGCGGATTAAGATCAGCAATCCGCGTGGCGCGTGTCGTGAAAGAGACCGTTGAGTTGAACCATTCTAATGTTAGGTGGTATGTGTTTGGTGATGATGACACAATTTTCTTTCCTGAGAATCTTGTTAAGACACTTTCTAAATATGATCATAGGAATTGGTACTATGTTGGTGCTTACTCTGAGAATTATGAAGGGTCTCATGCTTTTGGTTTTGGAATGGCTTTTGGTGGAGGTGGTTTTGCTTTAAGTGCTTCTTTAGCAAATGTATTGGCTAAGGTATTTGATTCATGTATTGAAAGATATTCTCATCTTTATGGAAGTGATGCTAGGGTGTTCTCTTGCATAACAGAACTTGGTGTTGGATTAACATATGAACCAGGTTTTCATCAGGTAATAATTACTTTGAAAATTGTTGGTTACTAGCTCCTTTCTAAATTGGTGATTTAGGAACCAAATTATTTGCTAACGATTTTGAGGACTAAATATGTGATTTCATAGACTAATTAGTCAACAAAATCGTAAGCGGCTTGTCTAATGAAATTAACGAAAATTTTAAAATGGTGTTTACTATTTACGATCCTCTATTATAGTTCTAAAATTATTTTGTAAAACTAATGTGATCCAGAATTTTTCTATTTTAGATTGGAGTTTTGTTAATTTCAAAAATCCGGCCGTTATAATTTTAGAGACTACATTAATAATTGATTAACTTATTTTGTCATCTCCTAATTGATCTTCAATTTAACTAAGTATGCAATTTGTTGGTGACTCCTTTATAAATTGGTGATTTAGAAATCCTAATGATTTCATAGACTAAATTGATGATTTTGTTTCCTAAAATTAACTAAAATTTAAAATGATCTTTGAAGTTTTGAATCCTGAATCACATTAATTTTTTTATATTATCTATTTTAGTTCCTACAAATATTTTTGTAGAACTAATGTGATCCATAATTTTCAGTTTCAGACATTACTTTAGACTTTAAAGTTTTGCTGATTTCAGGAATTCGACCCTTATAACTAAATAAACTAAATTGGTGATTGATTCATTCATTTTATTATTATTATTCTTCCTAATTGAACTATATTTATGTGATCATGAAATTGGATTAGGTTGATTTAAGAGGAAATATCTTTGGTTTATTGGCTGCACATCCATTAAGTCCATTGTTGTCCTTACATCATCCAGATATCACTGATGCAATCTTTCCTAACATGACAAATTCAAACTCACTTCAACATTTATTTGAAGCTGCAAATGTTGATTCTCAGAGAATCCTACAACAAACAGTTTGCTACAATAGGCGATTTTCGCAAACAATTTCGATCTCATGGGGATATGCAATTCAAGTATTCCAAAACAATGTTCTTTTGCCTGATGTTCTTAGGGTGCAAGAAACATTCAAGCCATGGAAAGAAAATAATGTTATGGCAGGAATATATACTTTCAGCACAACAAAACTTCATCATGATCCTTGTAAAAGACCAAACATTTTTTATCTAGACAATGTATATTCTGATAAAGATGGTATCATTTCTAGCAATTATAAGAAATCTTTACGACATTGTTCGTACGATACGTCGTCGTGGAAGAATCTTGAAGTGATTAAAGTTGTCACAAATAAGTTAGATTTTGACAGTAAACAGGTAATGTGTTTTTTAGACATTAATTGATATTTCATAAGATATTTTTTTTTTTTTTACATTTTAGGATCATATTTTTACTTTGGTAATAATGCTAACTTTTGTATATACTATATAGTTGCAGGCTCCAAGAAGACAGTGTTGTGATGTGTTGCCATCTAACTCTGGTCACTTAATGGAAATTGCAATTAGAGAGTGCAAATATGAAGAATTGATTTATATGCATTGACAGAACAATATGGTTAAGTAGATTAATTCTTGAAGAGCATTGGGAGAAGTAATTCCAAGTTTTATATATGCTAGAAGTTAGCAAAGGGACTTATTGAAGCTATAAGAATGATTATTTTCTCTCTGTTCAACCCAAACTTGGAAGATTGAGGAATGCTTTGGACTTGATGAATTTCTAAGTGCACCTCATTGGTTTAATAATGGAAATCAGCAAGTTCAATCTCTCTGGTTCTGTATTGAATATATATTTAGAACTCTTGATACATTAAACGCATAGCAATGAAGGACAGTTATCCCAAGAAACATTTTGATTTTAATGTACTAAAAGTTATCAACTTCACAATATTTTTTGTAGTCACACCATCTCAAAATGATTGTTTTATTTGTAAAAATAATTTGATCTAAAATAAAAGAATCTTTTCAATTTACAATATAGTATATATTACTTTGTTATTCAATTGTACCCTCTAATTAATATTATATGTATGATTTTAAATTCAATATTTTGCATGAATGGTAATGATGAATACACCGATATTTTGATAAAGACATTTTTATAACAATATTATTCTCTCTATTTTATTTATACAATTTTTTTAATATTTGTAAAATATTCAAATAACTCACTAATAGTAGGACAAAAGGTGAGATGAATTGAAGTATTTTTAGTAATTTTTCGAGCCTCGGTACTTTTTTATTATGTTTTTATTAAGAAATTATTGAGAACATAAACTTTTCAAGAATCTAAAATTGGTCCTACAAATTTATTTTTAAAAAAATTATCAATACATACAAAAATATATTAAAAAATAGACCAAATTTATTTTAATTATTTTTATCACAATTAATTGTTTTTTTTCTTCATATGGAACACTTCAAATTCGTATTTTTATTAATAAAAAATACACCATATTTGAAGATTATTAAGAGGAACAAATCCATGCTTGAATTTGTCACTTTTTTTTTACAAGATTGAATATGTTACTCTTTTGCCGATTTAGAAACCAAATCTACACAAAATGATGAAGGCACAGTCCAATGTTGACATGGTACTCCCTAACTGATCAATAAAAATTGGTCAATAGAAAATGTCAACCTTCTTAATCTTACTTCAAAGACAAAACCAACATATTTTTTCTATAAATACTCTCACTCGAATTTCCACAATCTCATATCAAACCATCAAAAAATATATACTAATTAATCTCCTTTATCACCTTCATCCAAAATATGTCTTCCTCAAATTTCTTCACAATTATTCTCATTTCACTAACCTTAGCTCTTATTCCCCAAACATCTTTTGCACTCAATGATCCTCTCTTCCACATTTGTTCAACCTCTAAGAATTTCACACCTCACACCCCTTATGAATCAAACTTGAAAACACTCATCAACTCACTTATCTACAAAACCCCTTCAACGGGCTTTGGCATTGGATCAGTGGACCAGGCCCAATACCAAAACCAACAAGCATATGGGCTTGCTCTTTGTCGTGGCGATGTAGCAACCTTAGAATGCAAAACTTGTGTTTCAAATGCAACTAAAGAAATTCTAAATCTTTGTCCATACAAAAAGGGTGCTATTATATGGTACGATAATTGCATGTTCAAGTATTCGGACATTGATTTCTTTGGCAAAATTGATAATACAAACAAATTCTCTTTATTGAATGTACAAAATGTTAGTGGAGATTCTATAAAATTCAACAACATGACTAAAGACTTATTGAGCTTACTTGCTTATGAAGCTTCTTTGGATAAAAAACTTTATGCTAGTGGAGAATTGAAGATTGGTGAATTGGAGAGAGTTTATGGGCTAAGTGAATGCACTAGAGACCTTACTAGTGTTGATTGTAAGAAGTGTCTTGATGATGCAATTAGTGAACTATCAAATTTTTCTGATGGAAAAAAAGGAGGCAGAGTTGTTGGTGGAAGTTGCAACGTTCAATATGAAATTTACCCTTTTGTTAGGGAGTAAAGTAAACTTGAACTTGAATATTAATCTAGCTAGGATAAATAAATTCAGTATTGTTTGAATTGGCAACATTGTGGAATGAAATTTGAATCGATTTGTTTAATTTAATTTAAGATGTAAACTTTGAATTTGTTTTAATTCAAAGTTTAGCCGTTTTAAAAAAAAAAAAAAATGTGATTTTTCATGTATGTATGAAAAGAAGAAAATTGAATCCGATCGTAAAGATGCCAACATATTATATTGAGTTGAATGCTTCCCAAGTGACAACTCTCAACAAAGCTCAAAATTCTTCAACTATGAATATTTCCCCTTAAAACCACACAACAGAGATACATTCCTACTCTCATGCCCTCCAAAAAAAATTCAAAAAAAATAGCTCGGTGAAAACAGACAAAAACTGCAAACAAACTAAAATAGCCATGAAACATATTGTAGTGACGATAATTCAAACTGCTAAGTGCTAAGTTTGTCAATTATTTTTTGAAGTTATGGCTAGTCCAAAGAAATTGTTTTAGACATCAGAAAAATAAATTTTGCTTTAATAAAAAAGCTTCATGTGGTCATGGCACGAGTTTATGTTTCTATATATTTTACTATTTTCAAAACTAAAATTATTACTATTTTTTTAAAATATTTTCTTAATAAATATTAAATATAGATAGATAGATATGTTTTGATTAAAAATTAAACAAAATCAATTACAATAATTTAAAACGGTTTTGTTGTCTAAAACTTTTAAAAGATAACATTTAAACAAAAAGATAGTAATATATACTAAAATATATATTATTATAGACTTTAAAAACCCTCATTAAAATTTGTCTTATACCTGAACATGTGTTAAATTGACCCTGTTAAATTTTTTTTTGAATTGATCATAGATTTATGTGATTTTAGAGAGTCAAAGTTCATTGTTCTTTACTTGTATTTACATATGTCTCACTCTATTATGTTGAGTTGGCCCTATTTGAAATTATTGTGGATCGGTCATTGATTATGTGATCGTTTATTGTTCGTTACTTACATTTTCATAAGTATAAAAATCATTTAGGTGTAAACATCAAACTCAAGATATCTTTCTTCCTCTTGAGTTTCGCAATTAGATTCTTTTAAAAAAAAATGGTTCAAGGAATATTTTTTTGAGCAATTACTTCACTTTTTTGTTCTAATTATTTCACCTTTTAATTATAAGATTCTAAACATATTTGTCGTGAACTGTTATTGAGACAACATAATGTTCATTTCTTAAACAGTAGCTCGCGAGATGATCACTATCATATCCGTCTTAATGTTTTTGGAGATTTTGTTCGATTCTAAAAATTTGGTCCTTGATAAAGAATGTAATTTTAAAAAATAATTATTTTAAAATATTATATTTTTATCAAACAAAATACCAAAAACTCAAACTATTTTATTTAAATTTATTAAGTAAATTGTAAATAATATCTAAATACAATTTCAAGTTAATACTAACCTTTTTGTTATTTAAAAAGAATAATCATTCCAACACTTTTTGAAGCAAATCAGTAATAGATCTAATAAATTAGTAATTAGTTCCATTGTAAATCTAATAGATCCAATAATAGATGATCATTGATCTAATATATTATCTGCAAATGATCTATTAATACAATTGTAAATCACAAAATCATTAATGAGTTCCTAAATCTAAAACTCTAATAGATAATGAGTTTCTAAAATCAGTAAATCAATCATTTCAAATAAATTGAGTTTTTAAAATCAATAAATCACAAAACTCTACCTTCAAGATTTTAACCTTTGGTGGTTGGTGGCTCTTGGTATATTTACGGTGGTGGAGTGTGGAGAGAAGATGAAAGTTGAGATAAATTAGATTTAGTCTTTATTGATATATAGAGTGTTCAGATTGAGTATTTAGTCCGAAAAGAAGGTGTAAATATAAATTTTGAGAGTAATCAGTGTACACAAAATTAAAATTATCGATGCAATTTTTTATATACTATACAAAAATTTTGTTTTGAGGTACTTCGTAATTGAAAACTTTGTGCCAATATAGTATTTACACATGTTAATTACCGACCTAATGATGTAACAACTGAAATCTCAATAAAGTAAGGACTTTGGTTACTAACAATCCATCAAATGTAGACAAGCAATTTTATTAAAAAATAAAATAACAAAGAAATTAGGGGATATTGACCAAATCCATTCAAAGGATTCACGAAATCTAAAGCTAATTAAGAAGATTAAATCAGACAAAACCAAAACCAGCTATAGATGTAACAACTTAATATAAGTGTCATTAATAATCTTAAATTCTAAATTAATTAGTAAAAGATATTTCGAGAATAAAATCATGAAATTTAATAAACTTGTCATTATAAAAAACAATATTGTAATTAGTATTTGTTTGAAAAAAAACAATAGTACTATTTCTTTTTACCAAAGTAGTACTAATTACTAATTAGTATTTGTAAAACACGGCAATATTGAGCTGATTTCCATTTTTTTGTTAATTATTTACGTTTCATTCTAGTTTATTATTTATTTTAATCATTTTTATATTTTTGTTTAATATATTTACATATTTACAATCAAATATTTTCAGAGATTATTATTATTATCATCATATATTGTCTCAATTAAAATTTAGATCCAACAAATTAACGTCAGATATGGACCGACCTTATACGTGCATTTAAAGATATTTTTAGTCACAACCCGAAACTCAATCATGGTTCTTAATTTCTTCGGCCATCGAATCAAATCACTAGTCATTTATTCATATGAAAATTCGTGGCATCAAGGTAATGGTTCATATGATGCTCTTCAGGTTTCAACCACACATGTGGATTAATCTGTCAACCTCAAAAAACAATTTGTGGACAAGGACATCTTCTCCTTTTGTGTCTAGTAAATGTACACACTTTATTAGTTTATGGGTCCAACGTAAAAATTATGGTATAAAATTCCACAACTTTCCAACCAATATCAATTAGTCAATAATAATTAGTTTTCCATTTTCAAGTGGCCTTAAGTGCAACCAAATGGGTTTAGGTGGGTCACAAATTTAAAGGTGCTAATTCTACACCATACAATAAACCTTTCTTCTTATGAGCCTCAAATTATCTTCCTAATAATTAACCACTCAACAACTCACAAACTATGGCTCATAATAACCCTTCAAGTTTAAAAACTTTAATCAATATTTATTTGTAAGCTTTTATTTTGTCAAAACTAGTGGAGTCACATATTCCATTTTTTTCAATGACTAAATTGAAAACAGACAAATGGGTAAAATAAAGACACGTGATTACTTGAAATTGTGGCATCCATGTCCTTGTCCACAAGAATTTGTCTAAAGGAAAATTCAAGATGCTGTGGTTGTTTATAAAAAGGCCTTTATTCATCTACCAATTAGCAAAACCATAAAATTCAAGAAACTATCTATCACAAACTTCATTTATCACATAGAACTTCATATCAATATGTGCAAAGGAACAGAACCAAAAGAACACAACTTCTTCCCAATAACTAAAGAGAGTGCTTCACCTCAAAAAACAAGAGATTCTAAATGTTGTGAGCTATGTGGTTTACAAGCTTCATTATATTGTCAAGCTGATGATGCATATTTATGTAGAAAATGTGACAAAAAGGTTCATGAGGCCAATTTTTTAGCCCTTAGACATATTAGGTGCTTTCTTTGCAACACATGTCAAAACCTTACAAGAAGATATCTTATTGGAGCCTCGGTAGAGGTGGTTCTTCCTGCCAACATAAGCTGGAACAAAGGAAACTTTCCTAATAATAGCACCTTCATAAAGTGTTCAAGAACTCATATCAATATTACTTCCATGTTTCTTTGACTTTCATATTTTCTCTTTAGATTTTTTGGTTTTAGCCCTCCGATTTCTAGAAAAATTAGATCTTAGTAATTCGGAGCTCGTCTTAGAAATAAGTAAATTCTAATTAAAAATTGTTACGGCGCGTCTGTTTCATTTTTCTTGGTTGATAGAGTAATAGCTCGTTGAAAATCTGTTTAGGTATACATTGGTGAAATTGTTGAGCATTGGATTTGTTCAACTTTCTTTGATATCAAGTTTCAAAAAAAGTTGCCACTACAACTAAATTGAGTAGATGAAAGACATGTCCAATATCTTAGATTTCTTTAGCTTTTGGAAGATTCAGGATTGTTATTATATTCAAACCCAATTTCAATGAAGAGAAACAAATTTTGAAATCAGTTTTGTTATGGTTTTACTATGTTAGCAAAATAAGAGAATATTATATATGTTATTGACAAACTTTACAACAATTCATTTGTGTTGAACATTAGAGGTTTCAGATAACAATTCATTATTGAGTTTTTTTTTTTTAATATCACGAATCAAAAAAGTTGCAATTACAATTAGATTAAGTCGATGGAGGACATGGTGTATGTTTTTAATTTTTGAAAGATGTAGTTAATTCAAATTGAATTTGTATTATTATTATTATTATTATTATTATTATTATTATTATTATTATTATTATTATTATTATTATTATTATTATATTCAAAATAAATTTCAAAGTAGAAAAACAATTTCTGACATGAATAGAGACTTTTTTTAGAGAATAAAAGTATCAAATTTCTATAATTTTCTTTTAAAATAAAGATTAAAAGTGAATAATTTTTTTTAAAGAATAAAAAAGCTGAGAATTTATTTATAAGAATTAAAAATAATTTTTGTAAATTTTATAAAGATTAAAGAATTATTTAAATCCTAAATTATATGCATAATTAAATTACTGAGTTGCTGCTTGCAAATGCAATTTTTAAGCCGTGTCTCTCAAACATACATATAATCAAGTCGTGATTAAAATAAGATAATATTTATATTGTTAATAAATTTCATAATAATTCATTTGTATTGAATATTGGAGGTTTCACATAACAAATTATTAATTGGTTTTTTTTTCCTTCTCTTTTCCCCTTCTTGACCCTCGTCTTTTATTTTTATTTTTATTTAGTTGATCGGTTTCTTGCAAATGTGCAAAATGCTACTAGTAAGGATAGAAAGCTAAATGAAAAGGAACAATAACAAATACTCACACATTTGCAGTTTTGGTTCACTAGCATTTTTATATAAAACACTTTAGTATTTTAGATTCGATAAAATTTAGCATTCTTATATATAAGATGACAAATAAAGATAAATCAGAATACGGTCCGTGGGCCCGTGCGTTGCGCGAGATATATAGACTTTAACGTATTAATATTATTGTGAATAAGATTTTAAAATTTTAAAAATAATATAATTTATTGATTTTGTTTTAAAGTATTTTTTCAAGTGAGTTTATTTGAGTATTATTATATATGAGTTTATAAACACACATTTGAGAATACGTAGAATGTTTTGGAGAATGTAATTGCAATTAATCCATATATTAAATTTTACCTATTGAATTATTATTTTTAAAATTTTAGTTATATTTTAATAAATGAATAAGATTTGAAACTAGGCATGACAACGGGGCGGGGCGGGGACGGATTTCGCCTCCTCCACCCCCGCACCCGGCTAATCGGGGAAAATCCGCACCCGTTTTATAGCGGGTATAAAATTTAGACACCCATCCCCGCCCGCAACGGGCTCGGGTTTCCCTGCCCACACTCGCACCCACTCATATATATATAAAATTATAAATTTAAAAATCATATCTATTATAATTAATATAATAAAATAATTATTATTAGATAATAATTAAATTAAAAAATATTTTCTATAAAGATAATATCATAATTTTTAATATTTAAAAAAATGTTAAGTATATTCAATATATATATATATATATATATATATAAAATTTAAAAATTGCAATAATATTACTTGCGGGGCGGGTTCGGGTGCGGGTGCGGGTGGATATCACCACCCCAAACCCGCCCCCGCCCCCGAATTTTAATTTCGGGGAAAATCCGCACCCGCACCCAATTAGAGCGGGTTTTCCCTGCCCAAATCAAGCAGGTTCGGGTGGGTACCTGCGGGTGCGGATTTTATTGTCATCCATATTTGAAACTAATAAAAAAATATTAAAATATTTTATCAAACAATTTATAATTTAATGTATTATATCACATGTCATTCATTAAAGATTATGAGAAAATAGAACAAAAAGAGTATTATGTAAAAAATATATACGCATTAAAATGTGGTAATAAGTATAAAGTCAATAGTATATTAACCATTAATCATTTATGATCTATATGATAGATCAAATAATCTATTAAAATTAATATGTTAATCAATAATCTATTAAAATTTACATCTTTCTAATTATAAGATTAAAACTAATCACTCTCTAAACTCTAAACATTCATCACTCTCTCAAATATGTTCATTCAAGAAATAAATCATTCTCTCAAATGTGTAGTTAGGATACATAAAATAAAAAATAATAATTTTTCAAATAAACCCATAGTGAAGATCATCCTACAAACAAAATCCATAAATTATATTTAGTATTAAAAATCTTAAAAGTATTTTAATAAATATTAATATATGTAATTATCTACCGTAAAATTAGATTAGTCATACCTTTTTTTTTTACTCGTGTTGTCATGTAATTATAATTTTAAAAAGATTGAACATGAAATTGATCTAAGTTGACACATTCAGATGATGACACAAAATGGTGAATATAAAGTGAAATGTAGAATTAAAAATGGCAAGACAAAATGAGTGTTATTTTAATTGGAGTAAAAATGGTTGCAACTAATATTTCAATTCAACTCTAGTTGTTCTCTTATTAGAAAATATAAAAAGTGGAAGAACATATCTAAATTTATTGTCAAAATATTGTTAGAAAAATATATATATGATTTTGTCATATGGTAGTCATTTCATTCTAACCCTATCAAATAAATGACAAATCTAAATTCCAATGTGTTGAGTATGAGACTTCTATACAACCTGATTTGTGAATTTTCACAAACAACTCTCGTGTATATACGGTTGAGTAGTAGTAAAACAGATTTAGAAACTTCAAATAGGTAGTATTTTTAAAAAAATGGACAATATAAAACATTTCTATAAAAAAATGATTTCTTAATTTGCCATTTAAACAATATATGATACAAAATAATTTTCACAAATCATATGTGCCATTGTCTTCTAATTTCTAAATAAACATAAATAATATATGATATACAAAATAGTTTTCTTCACATATTGTTGTCATTCATATATTTTTTGAGAAGCATTTAAAAGGACCAATATATTAATTGGAGTTAAAACTATAAAAAAAATTGTTACCAACAATGATGTAGGAGCAATGAGTGTTGATTAACTAATATTGATTGTAGTTTAATTTCTAACTCATGACACATGAATAATTATACATTATTAGATGCTAAATAGTAATAATAGTACTTAAATGTGTGTTAGAGCAAATTGAAAGTGGAATAATAAGGAGGATAGAAGAGGGATGATGAAAGAGTACATTTTAATGTGTCACATGAGATATTTTTATTGATGTGACAATATTTAAATGAAATAACACAATATTGAATAATGTGTCATAATAATATGTAATATTTTAATATATTATAATAAACTATTCAAAACATAAATCTTGTTGAAAAGATTTTAGTTGGCATCTTACTACATTTAACACTAAAATATCGAAACATTTTATTATGAATAAAAAGTGTTTGTTTTCGTTGCTTCGAAATGAATTACATAAGATGTATTTATACACTTGAGACTAACGTGACATACATTGAATATCCAGAATAACATAAAGTAACTAATGTAAATTTAAATTAACACATATCTATAATAACAATATCAACTATCTATGTCTCTCTTCATCTACTAATTGTGTCAGATTTGTAGCTAGATACATCTTCTAATTGTATTTGGTATGTATGCTAAATAAAGCTAACTTTCATTCTAAGAACTCATGACAAATAACAAACTAGATGCTAACCCGCGCGTTGCGCGGGTTTATTTTAATTTATTTAATTTAAGTGAATTTTTTTTAAAAAAAAGTTAATATAAAATTTTATGTTTCAATTGTCAAATGATTATTGATATAGTAGTTATATCAATAATATATATTCATTTTTATCATTGTAATTTATAGAAAAGAAGTATCCAACAATAAAATGCGGGTATATTTTAATTTATTTAATTTAAGTGGATTTTTAAAACAATCAATATGAAGTTTTATGTTCCAATTGTTAAATGATTATTGATATAGTAGTTATATATATATATATATATATATATATATATATATATATTCAATTTTATCAATGTAATTTATAGAAGAGAAGTACTCAACAATAAAAGGCAGATATAGATAGTCGAAATATATTTTAGAGATAAGCAAGAGAGACATATGTATTCTCTATTCAGAAGAAGTTGAAGAAACTTCTCATCTTATTAAGTTCAATATTATATATTATGAAAAGATATATACAATTGCTAGCAATAAGTAGATGGTAGGTAGAGGCAAAAATGAGAAGTTGATTGATCCAAACAAAAAATACGTAGATGGGAGGTAGAGGCAAAAATGTGTGAAGTTGATTAATGCACGTATTGATTGGTAGTGTGGAATGAATGTCAAATGTTGGACAAACGTTATGAATTAATAATGTGACGTAATGAAATATTAATGTGGGATTAATTTAGAAAATTTTGAATAGACGCTATGAAATAATATTTAAATAAGAGATATAGTATAATATAGTGGATGTGAAACTTTCTATGAAGACGTACACGTCAGCTTTTTTTGCTGACGTGGAAAATGTTTGCATAGGAAATTCTATGAGGTGGCAGCGGAGTCTGTTTTAAATATATATAATAAATGTAACTTGATATTAGCACACTCATAAAGTGTTCAAGAACTAATAAAATAATTTATGTATTTCTTTAACTTCAACCGTTTCTCTTTAGATGGTTTTCTATGAGGAGTATATTTAATTTTCTCTTATAGATAGTTTAGTGAACATCATCTTATGGGATTAATATATTGTAGTTTTACTATGTTAGCAAATATGTGATAGAATATCCTTACAACTTAACTTAACTCAACTAACAAATATCTATATTGTTAAGTTTGATAATATGTTTTGGGTTATCGATATTGTTAAATTAAATATTATGTTGTAAATTTGAGTTTAGAACCTTATAATTGTGTACGAATCTTTTTACCATTTCTTCTCCAAATATAAAAGAATTTATGACAAAAATAATATACTTTATATCATTTCCCCTTCTTTTTCCTCTCTTTTTTTTTGTGGGCGAGATTCTTAATTTGCAATGATTCCTCTTTGTAAGGGATAAAGATAGATACTAAGGAACAATAACAAATACTATGCTCATTTGAAATTTTGGTTCACTAGCATTTTTATATAAAACACATTAGTATCTTATATGCGAACAAATTTAACATTCCTACGTATAAGATAAGAAATAAATGTGATTATTCAAAACATGAATCTTGTTGAATATATTCTAGTTGGTATCTTACTACATCTAACACAAAAACATTGAATCATTTTATTTTGAATAGAGAAATGTTTGTTCTCATAGCTCAGAAAATGAATTACATAAGATGTATATATGCACTTGGGACTAATATGACATGCATTGAATATCCAAAATAACATAAAGTACTTAACATAAATTGAAATTAACACATAACTATAATAACAATTTCAACAATTTTATAATTGTTTATATCTCCATTTTGTTTACACCTTATCCTTATTAACTAACACATTTTCTCACCAGAAAACTATGTATATGTAATCTTTTAGACTTATACAACATACATTAGATACAAAAATAAATTTTCTTTTAATCAAAGAAAAGAAATAGAATACAAAAGCGTCACATGAGTATCATTTGCAACACTCTAAAAATTTATTCAATAAAAAATGAGTAAATACAAATATTTGGGAGAATTAGGCCAAAACCCAACTTAAACACCTAAAAGCATAAACAACGTTGGTCTTATTAAAAACTTTAACATGAAAGCCCAAAGGGTTAAAACCTAAGGAAAAGAGAGCAGAGCAAACAAAAGTCTAAAAATCCTTGAAAAGCATCAGCAAAAACGATAATAAAAAAGTCCTAACCTATTACAAGTCCTAACCTATTACACTTACAAGATTCTAAAAGGCGAGAAGGGATAGTGTCTCACCAAACAAATTCATTATGTTGAAGAGCTAGGGAAGTAATCTTGTCGGCACATTAATTGCCTTCTCTAAAGATATGAGAAATAATAAAGTGCATATTTTAGTTATCTCAAAACAGTTCAGCCACTTATTTTGTAACCTCCAAGGAACAATCTCAAAATTTTTAAAAGCAAGAATCACCAGTTTAGAGTCTGTTTTCAACCAAATAGATATTCACCCATTTTTAAAAGTTATCTCAATTGCATGCATAACCCCAATAAGTTTAGCATGAAAAGCAGTGGTGATGTTTACGTTTTGAGCAAAACAACTCACAACAATAGCATTGTTATTTCTAAATGACAAATAGTTGGTCCATGAAAACCTTTTGCTATGTCGTCTATATTGCATTTCATCCAAGAAATGATAGGAGGAGTGTTAAATAACCTACTTAATCCAAAGAACGTTGGGAGCATGAATTCCAACATAAAAAGCTTTTAGGATCACAAATTCATGAATGAAAGAAAAAGAGGAACTAGTAGAGAAATTTCCGGCAAGAGAAGGATTGGAGTTCACAATATATTAGGTTGAGTTCCAAGAAATTAATTTGTTATAAGCCTCGTTTTATTTCTACAAAACCAGATCATATCAATTAAATTGACAATAGTAGCAATAACAACAGTCTTACATTGAGGGAAATTTTTTTTTAATATCCCTTTTTTTTAACCAAATTGCCCTACTCCCAAAATTATTTACTAGACTGCCCTATTTTTTGGACCCAATGGAAATTCGAAGGCTAGGGGTGCGACCTCCTAGTGGGGTTCATTTTTTTTGTTTGTCTTTTTGTGCCATTTTAAATGTTTTTAAATAATTAATTAATTATCATAATAATAATTATTAATTAATTATAATAATTAATTAATAAATAATAATACATTAATAAATAATAATAATTATAACAATAATAATAATGATAATAATAATAATAATTATTATTATTATTTGTTAATTATAAATAATAATAATAATAATAATAATATTAATAATAATAATAATAATAATAGTTGTAATAGATAATACATTAATAATAAAAATAATAAATAATATTAATAATAATTAATTATTATTATTATAAATTATGATAATTAAAAATAGAAAATTATATTAAAATTTTAAAGAAAATACATTAAAAAAGAAAAGAAAATATATTAAAGCATTTGTAAGTTTTGTATTTTATTTTATTTTATTTATAATATTTTCAATCTCATTACTTATTTTATTTAGGTGGACATCAATAATTTAATGTATTTTGTATTTTGTTTCATTTTATTTGATGTATTTTTTTCTTTCTTTTTTAATGTATTTTCTTTAAAATTTTAATATAATTTTCTATTTTTAATTATTTTAATTATCATCATTTATAATAATAATAATAATAATTAATTAATTATTATTATTATTTATTACAACTATTACTATTACTATTATTATTATTTATAATTAATTAATTATTATTATTATTATTATTAATATTTATTAATGTATTATTATTAATTAATTATTATTATTTATTAATGTATTATTACTATTATTAAAATTAATTAATTATTTAAAAACATTTAAAATGGACAAAAAGACAACAAAAAAATGAACCCCCAATAGGAGATCGCACCCCCAGCCAGCCATCTTCCACTGGGCTTGAAAATTTTTCCCTTCTGCTGGTCGCACCCCCAACCTGCGAATTTCCACTGGGGCCAAAAAGTAGTAAATAATTTTGGGAGTTGGGCAATTTGGTTAAAGAAAAAGGGATATTAAAAAAAATCCGTACATTGAGGAGACCAAAGTCTTCTACTAATGTTAAACACATTATCAATAGATGAAGTGTCAATAGTAAAACTGATAGTAGATGCGAGTCAGGTCCAAAGATGCTTTGCAAAGTCACAATCCAAGAAAAGGTGTTGACTAGTCTCCATTGTTTTGCCGCACAAGTTACACTGAAATACAATGTTGCAATGAAGTGTCAATAGCAAAAGTGGTAGTAGATGCAAGTCAGATCCAAAGATGCTTTGCAAAGTCACAATCCAAGAAAAGGTGTTGACTAGTCTCCATTGTTTTGCCGCACAAGTTACACTGAAATACAGTGTTGCAATGAAGTGTCAATAGCAAAAGTGGTAGCAGATGCAAGTCAGATCCAAAGATGCTTTGCAAAGTCACAATCCAAGAAAAGGTGTTGACTAATCTCCATTGTTTTGCCGCACAAGTTACGCTGAAATACAATGTTGCAACCTCTAGCACACAAATTCTCATTTGTAGGAACTTTTTTAGTGAAAAAGGCACCAAACAAGAAGAAATTTTGATGGCTGAATAGAACGGATCCATATCAACTTAGTCCAATAAACCTCATCAAGGGAAGACTTTTGAAATAGATAAGCATTTCGAAAACAAAGTTCCTCATTATTGGTGTGCTTCCAAACTAACTTATCGTTCGTCCTAAAATTAGGAACATGAGCATCCTACAAAAAATCAACAATATTAGGATAATTCAAATGAGAGTGAGGAACATACCATTTGTTATTTCTGATGAAGTCCTTCACTATGGCCTAAATTAAGTGAAGTTTGTCCTCATGGATATTGAGATTCTCAACCATAGGGAAGCTAAGTCATCGATCCTTCTAGAAATTAATCTTGTCACCTTGCTCAAGCAACCACTAACAATTTTCTTTGGTGATGTGATCCTTATGTTGATACCAGACCAAATCAATCAATCTATATGATAAGATATGGGACCACTCGGTCTCATAACTCTTGATTTGAGAAGAGAAGTCCATTCACAATTAGAAGTATTCATATTCCAACATAACTTGAGGATGACTGCCTCATTAATATCTCGCAAAGATCTACCAAGGCATCATTCCTTAATAGGAGTGCAAACTTTATGTCAAGCCACGATCAAAGTTGTCTTTGATTAATGTCACCAGACCAAACAAAGTTTCTTATCCATTTATCGATAGTATTGATTAAAGATACAGGCCAAGAGTAGATAAGAAAGTTGTATATCATCATACCATGAACAACATTTTTCACAAGTTGCACTCTATATGCAATGGATAATAAAGAAGCCTACGAAGCAGCAAAATTTAGATTTAATTCTATCAGCAATATGCATGAAGTGAATAGCCTTAGGCTTACCTTTGAAAATAGGAATACCAAGATCTATAAAAGGAATCTCTCCAAAATTAAAACCTAATAAATCAACAGTTCTAGCCTTTCTTCGAGGAGGGATAGAACCAGCATAAATAGTAGATTTTATCTAGTCGATAATTTGGCCATAAACGTTACCATAATCCAAACGAAATTTTTAAGAGCTTTCATGCTAGAGAGATTTTCCTCTACAGAAAATCATCACCATACAAAACGTGAGATGGAACTAAGGTTCCCCTTGGCCCAGCCACAAGTGAAAGCAAGCCATCATGAACTAGCATAGAAATACCTCGACTAAGGACCTCCTCCGCAATTCAAAAAAGGAGATGGGAGAGAGGGTCACCTTAGAAGTAATTGTATCAATAGCTTGCGTCTTTTGCATCTGCTAACAAAGTCTAGTATGTTCCATACTAAAGCTAGTTGCAACTACTAATTGCACCATATATGTTTGCTAAGTAAATCTTGTTGCATCGGTTGACTTTGTGCCTGGTCCTTATCAATTAACACATTTTCTCAGCTCAAATCCATTAGCTTCCATTCCCTGCCAAAAAAAGCTTTGTTTATATACACCTATATTCATAACAAAAAATACATTAAATAACTAAAATAATTGAAAGTAACTAACCTTAAATTTAAAATTAGTCAACTGAATAGTATTTGTATCAATAACCTGAATTTGTCTGCATCTGCTAAGCTTGGCCTGTCTATTAACTAAAGCTAGTTTCATCTACTAATTACATCATATGCTAACTCTGTTAGTGTTTGGTCCTTATCAATTAAGACATTGTCTCAACTCAAATCTATTAACTAAAGCTAGTTTCATCTACTAATTACATCATATGCTAACTCTGTCTGTGTTTGGTCCTTATCAATTAAAACATTGTCTCAACTCAAATCCATCAGGTTCTATTCCTTGCCAAGATAACAGAAACAAACCTCACCGTAAATTGAAATTAACTCATAACTAAATAGTAATTATATGAAAAGTTTATGTTTTTCTGCATTTGCTAACTACGGATAGTATTTCTATTAACTAAGCTAGTTGCATTTAATAACTGCACCATATATGTTTGCCAAGTAAAGCTAGCTACATCTGGTTGTTATCGACTAACACATTTCTCAACGCAAATTGTTATGGATCAAGTAAATGGACCGTATGAGGAGGAAGACTTGCACTATGGGAAGGTGGTGCTTAGAAAGTCTAAAAGGAATAAAGTATCTCAATGATTTTAAGATGTCCTATAGTATGAGTCACATAGGATCTAGAAGTTTCTCTGTCCTTATCTACTCAATTTTGTTATGATGAGTCATTAGTTTGTTAAAAAATGCATGTGCTAGAAGGAGGTGCCAATGGAATATTTCTTATGAGTGGTACTATATATGTAATGATGAACATGTTGAATAAAACAGAGAAAAGTAAACTCATAAAAGTAGCTTAGCTTTGTAGTACTTTAGCCAAAATTTCATTCCAATACTTAATCCATAACAAATTAGTGCTTTCACTGGAAAGAACTATTTCGCCTCAGTGACACTAAATTGCGTATGTCCACGACCTATCACCCACAAAGTGATGGTCAAACGAAAATTGTCAACAAAATTCTGCAGCAATATTTGAGGTGTTTTGTTCACGACAAGCCAAAACAATGGGGGCTCGTGCTTCATTGGGCGGAATGGCATTATAACACGTCCGTCAATACTTCCACTGGGTTTTCTCCTT
The DNA here is from genome assembly GCA_037974735.1 of Cicer chorassanicum. Taxonomy (NCBI): domain Eukaryota; kingdom Viridiplantae; phylum Streptophyta; class Magnoliopsida; order Fabales; family Fabaceae; genus Cicer; species Cicer chorassanicum. Next base: position 47,585,685 of record JBBPBP010000002.1, on the reverse strand, counting down.
TTCGGGTGGTTTATGTACACCCCCTCTACTCTTCAGACCTACATTCAAGGTTCCACATCGTTACAGACTGTTGACACCATCCTAACAGATAGGGATCACATTCTATCTACTCTCAAAGGCAAACTGCTCAAAGCACAAGAGATCACGAAAGCTTATGCTGATCAGCGACGCACCCCTCATCAATTCAAAGTGGGAGACTGGATTTTTGTCAAACTCAGACCATAGAGACAGACTTCAGTAGCGGGTCGGCGTTGTCACAAGCTCTCCAACGTTTTTATGGTTCTTTTATGCTGGTGCACGCTGTAGGATCTAGAAGTTTCTCTCTGCCCTTATCTACTCAATTCTGTTATAATGAGTCACTAGTTTGTTAAGAAATGCATGTGCTAGAAGAAGGTACCAATGGAATATTCCTTATGAATGGTATTATATATGTAATGATGAACATTTGAATAAAGCAGAGAAAAGTAAATTCAAAAAAGTAGCTTAGTTTTGTAGTACTTTAGCCAAAATTCCATTCCAGTACTTAATCCATAACATAAATCTATTAGATTCTATTCCTTGTAAAAAAAAAACTCAAAGTTTGCAATGTTTTAGTAATTATGCCACCAACCTAGACCAATATTTTTCTATTTGAAGATTAAAGTCACATGTCACAAGTTTCCAGTGTCAACAATCTGAATTGATGCTATAAACTTGTCACATGGACCACAATTTGACCATATAACTTACTTTTAATGCCAAACAATACACAACACTCAAGGAAACAAACATCAATCAAAATTTCAAATTTCAAACTAAGTTCCCTCTAAAGAAATGAATCCAAAGTTTGTACAATTAAGATTAAAATGTTACCACTCCCGAAGGAAAAATGGTGTAATCCAACAAAGGAAATTATTGAGTCAGTAACTTTTGCAAATAATAAGAGTGTTGTTGCTTGTCAAACACTAGTTTCCCTTTTATTCCTCATTAGCATGTGTGTTGTGTGTTAATAACACACAGGCTAAGAGAGTAACACATTCTAACCTGTTAAACTTCATCGTGGATCGGGATCGTTGATCGATCGCCGTGCACATCCCTCAACAAGCAAGAAATAGTATGTAGGTCTGCAGTATTAACTTGTTGAATGCTCTGACATGTCGGTATCAACCACCTGAGTAGTCAAGTTTTTAGTAATTGTCTAAATGTATTAAAATTTTGATTCCTTTTTCATAAGATAAAGCAAAAAGTTTTGTAGTTTAAGAATAGATAACAAAATATTGTATTCTCACAATGTCCTTCCTTTGCAAGGAAAAGATTGTGATTGTGGATGATATGCTTAGCTGTCGCTCAAAAGAGGATCATAGTCATATGCTTCGCCGGCTTTAACAAATCTACCTTTCACACGTTTTCTTGTATCAGCCCTTGCTTTGCGAGATGCATATCTTATTTGCTTATCAAATCTGCAAAAAAAGAAATCACAAATTGATCTGAATTCGGTCTATTTTGCATATGTCTCCCGATAGTAGAGTGACTGTTGTAGTTTTTCCATTTGCAATAGTTACATTTATAGAGTACAATGCAGTAGTTAAATACTACAATAAGTTTACTAGTTTACCTCATACTACGTATGAAGCTTAAAACATGTTCTTTCTTTAATTCAAAATTGACTTCACAACTGTTTAAACTTTCCAATTGAACCTCCCGTAGTATAAGTATTTGTTTAACCTTAGAACATATCAAAAATGTGTTAGCACACAATTTCACTTTTTTATATTCTACCATGCATGTCAACTTGAATAGGCATATTAGACTTGCAAGATGCATAAATTTAAGAAGAAGAAAAAATTGTCTCCGTTCAATTTTGTCATATTGAATTCCCGTTGGCAGAAGTGTTCACATTTAGTGTCTGGCGTGCCTCGAATAAAATTACTTCTGGTGGAGGAAACCTATGAAAAACCAAAATAAAATGCTTACGTTCGAGTTTTCTTTTTCTCCATGTATCTCATTATGGCTTTCTGCCTTGCTTGTGGGCATTTACCCTCCAAATTTGATTCCCAAGGAGGTAATCCTCCATCATGAAATTCTTTAGGTATGTTTTCACCACTAATCATAGTAGGTAATTGAATTGATATGTCTGAATGAATTTGACTCTGAGGAAATCCAAGACTCATGCTTTGGTTGCAACTAGGAGTCATAAGTGCACAATTTGCATTACTAGCCCCTGATGATTGATGATCTACATAATCTTGTTGAGCTGATGATGAAGCCTAACAAAAAATTTACATAAGTGACACTTTTTTGAGATTAAGAGACTGAGAATGATAAGATAAAAATGTGTTATATAACTGGTAACCTCGACTGTAGTCTCAATTATAAGACTGCTACACTTTGTGTTATTTTCCATTAATAGACAATCTATTCCTCCATCTTCATGGTTGTATTTTGTGGAAGTTTGAGAGCAATCCAAAATTTCATCCACAGTTTCAAAATTTAATTGAATATCATCTACATTGAGACCTTCATAGAGACTAGTCCCTTCATGAATTACTTCATCCTTGTTGATATCAGGGCATATCTAAGAATAAGAAGAAGAAAAAAAAAGTTGTATAAGCTTTTGTTCAGAAGAAGAATAAAGTAACTTTATGAGTATTGATCAAATATATGCAAAGAGCTTACTGCTTCTAATTTACCAATTTTGTCATTATTGTAGTTTTTTCACCCTTTGAAATGTTGTTTTCGTGAAAAATTTGTTGTGAGAGCTTTTCAATTTAGTTTGCAAGTGCATAGTGATAGAAACTAGAATTTTATTGACTAGAATTGATGAGCTCTGAAGCTCTTACAATGCTAGGAATCTGAAAATGCAGAAAAAGAATTAAACCAGAGTTCTAAGAACTCCTAAACCAGAGCAAAATTGCTCCTAAGCAGAGAATTAATTCCCCTCTTAATTTCTTAGAATATTTTCTGAATACCTTCTCTCTTCCTATTCGCTCATTCTTATAACATAAATTAAGTGATATTATTAACTAGCTTTTATTTCTTTCATTCATCCTTCTTGAAACTGAATGCCTTTCCCACTTCCCCTTCCCTCATTCCTTTAGTAGAACCCGGTTTGATTTGACCCGCTCCAGCATTTGACCCATTTCCATTTTGATATGGACTCGGGTTATAATTAGACCCAGAGTCACTTTTCTTATTGGGCCCAGAACCGTAATCATTGGGCCCAGTTCGGTCAGATCCACCCTTCTTCCAATTCTTTGACCGGTTTCCTCCTCCTCTAGCCGTAATCGTCCCACGCGCGCCTGTAGTCTTGTTTGAGGACTGAACGTCCTCACCCGTCCTCCCAAAAAATACCCAAGGTACTGCTCCTCTGGTAACCTTTTTACTTGCGAAGAAGTGTATTCAAATGCAATGATGTACTCATCAACATCCCCAGTTTGCTGCAAATCCTTCAATTCTTCGAAGGGGTTATCACTTTGCCTCCCACCATATCTCTCTATCAAAGCTTGCTTCAGTTTCTCCCATGTCAGTTCATCCTCGGTTTCACACAGCAAGTTGTACCAGTGAATCGTTGCTCCTTCCATGCTAATCTTAGCCAAACGAACCTTCACCTCTTTCGTTGTCCCCTATGTGTGATCCATCCAACAGGGTCGTCTCCGTCAAACGGCGGCAGCTCCACCTTCTTGACCGCCATTTTGTACTCTATCCCATCTTAATCACCAACAAATGAGCGCAGTTTCTCCTCTGAAGGCCGATTCAACAATTTTGCAAACTCCGTCAAGATAGTTTGACGAAACACCTCCAAGGTTTGGCGCACCAAACCTTCCATGGACGCCATTCCTATCTCCAAAGCTTTGATTATGTCTGACATTTTCGGCGGCATTCGATTTCACTAGCTCCTCTCGATAATAATCCGGCAGGTCGGACCAATGATAGAAACCAGAATTTTATTGACTAGAATTGATGAGCTCTGAAGCTCTTACAATGCTAGGAATCTGAAAATGCAAAAAAAGCACTAAACCAGAGTTCTAAGAACTCCCAAACCAGAGCAAAATTGCTCCTAACCAGAGAATTAATTCCTCTCTTAATTTCTTAGAATATTTTCTGAATACCTTCTCTCTTCCTATTCCCTAAGTGATATTATTAACTAGCTTTTATTACTTTCATTCATCCTTCTTGGAACTAAATGTCTTTCCCACTTCCCCTTCCCTCATTCCTTTAATGGTGGGCCCTCATTCCTCTTAATTTGCAGCGTTCTATCACATAGAATGATAGAAATTTTAAAATGAAGGAGAAATGAAAGACACTTATTAGTATGCAATCAAATGTTTGTTATCTTTAAGACTTAAAAACCAATATATGCATTGAGTTTTAGGCAGATGGAATAAATCGTAGATTTACATATAATGAGAAGGGTTAAGAGAGTGATGGTTCCTCTTATGCAAGGTCTCAGGTTTGAGTCTTGTGAATGGTCGAGTCCTGTGAATGGAAACATTAAGCGTTGAAAAAGTTTTTCCCCCCTTATATACGTCCACTAGGCTCTACTCGGGTTGTTCCAAGGCTCTAGACCTAAAAAAAAGCTTTTCAAACTTAAAAAATTATGCAGATATGTTTCCAACCAAAAAATTATGCAGATATGTTTCCAACCAAAAAATTTATTAAAAAAATATAGTATAAACACAAACAATACCTTTGGTGGTTGGTTTGAGTCTTGATTAAAAAAAAATGTTTGATCTTTACAAAATGCAGTGCAATTTGAAATAGGAAATTTCTCAAGCCAAGGTACACATGGCTCTTCTTCATCCAACTTGGCCTTTCCTAAACCAATGAAACAAATCTTGTCATGTTGTTGCTCCAAATGTTGATCAATGTTGCTATCAATTTTAGGCAAGCTATTAGTACTAGGTAATTCCCAAGAAGCAGCACTGTCCGATGAATTGGCAACCACGAAATGAGGCCAAATCCTAGATAAGTCTGCCAAAGAGGGACAACCAGTGAAGAAAGTGAGTACCACATGCTTATGTCCCAATAGAAAACAGTCATTTGAATTCCAATCACAATCTTGACAGAGAGATAGTTTATGATCAACGCAGCGTACAATTGCCGAGTCGAAAAAGCACTTGTCACAGAGGAGCGATCGGGGATGCTTCCGAGACAGAGAATTTGCAGAGTGTACAATTCCATCGCAGCGCAAACAAAGACGAGCGCAATCTGGCTTGCAGTAAATCATAGCTCTTACAATCCCACAAAACTGACATAGAGCTTCCATATATACTCGTGGTATAAATATCAATGATATAATCATGCTATCACTAAACTAAACTCTAACAATGCTACCTGATGGATGGAATTCTTCAGCTTCTGTTGACTCTAATACTCCAACTTCGACACCCTTGCTCCTTAACCTTTGTCATGTCAAATGAAAACAACCACAGAAATCAAAGCATCATATGACAAAAACATCAGTAACACCTTTATTTCTTTTGTAAAACATAATGAGTTATAAATGAGTATGCGGTTACACTGTCATCTATTCATAAAAAAGAAAGTTACATATCAATTCATAGAGTAATTCATAAAAGATAAGCTTAACATGCATACCGAACACTTTACAAGGAGGTCTAGTGTCAACTCTCTTCTCCTTAACTGATTAATCAATAATATTCTGGCGACTTAAAAAAAATGAGGGATCAAATTAAACTCAAAGAGTTACACTTATTCAATAACATCATGTTGAATAATTTTTTTTAAATCAACCATTGGATTTAAAACTACTATAATATAGATCAGAACTATAAATTTTAACATTAATCCATAATGATTTGTCATATCGTCAAAATTAACGTTATATACAATTACATCGTATGTTAACCTTTACTCATCAAGATAGCATAGAAAATAATCATAGATTAATGTCAAAATTTAGAAATATGATATACACAATGTTATTGAACGAGGGTAACTTTTCGGGTGTAATTTAATTTGTTCTTATAACAAATTGAGTTTTAATGTATACTCAAATTAGAGATTTATTTTATTCTCTTGGTGTTTAAGTTCTTAGTGCATTTCAATGTAAAACAAAATGAGTTTGATCCATCATCTAATCATAAAACTTCTTTACATTTTTTTCGCTACCAATCAATTCATACATGCACAACATTTAATGAGGAGATGTTGTAATATTAAATAAATAAAAACTATCTATAAAATTTATTGGAGAAGGGCCTCGAACATCCATATATATTTCACAATAAAGTCATGGTCAAGTGCACTAAACTTCTCATTATACGTAAATCTACAAAATATACAACACATATACTCAAAACAATATAAAAATAGGACATATCCTTACCAAACCAAAAAAAGTTGAATCCCCCGTCCCTAAAAAAGTTGCTGGAAAGGAAATTAAATTCCATGAATGCATGAAAATAGAAGAAACAAAGGAAAATGAATATTGAGCAGTGAATTAATGCAACGTGACGAGCTTGTTTGAAGATTGGAATGGTGGCAGATGCATGAAGTAGTAGCAAGGAAGGTTGAAGGTTGAGTGTGACATGGTGATATATAATTACACTAGAGTGTGAAATATATCAAGAACATTCTAGGTGCTTATGAATTTATTGGATTTCCTTAGTTTGCTTTGTTGGGTGTCCTCTCATGTAACCAATTAAAATATATTAAATTATTAACATTAACAAAAAAAAGTAAAATATATTAAGTTATTGACGTGGAAACATTTGCGGTGGGAAAACTTCAACTAATGTAAAAATTTAAGGAGTTTTATTCGGATGCTAACTAAAAATAGAATAGCTAGATCACGACCGTACTGGATCCAAATCATAAGTCGGGTTTAATATACTAGGACACATTTCATAAGAAAAAATGGATATAGCTTAACAAACTATATTAAGCAATAACTTTTTGTTCATAAAATAATTTGAGGCGGGACAAGTAACCGGATAACTTGAATCTGATTACTCCTTCTACTATGTCCATGTTTTGTCTCTGGTTTTAGTTTTTTATTTATTAATTTGTGTATGGATTAGAGCTATTACCATATGTCTCCATATAATTTCGACTCTCGGGATTATACATGGAATCAAAAACAGCCGACTCAAGAGTTATGCAATGAATTCCAAACAAATTATAGAAAATATCGCATTATGTCGAGTAATCAATGCATGGTTTGTATTTCCAGCATTAACATAATGTAATAGTGACTCAACATTTTCTGAGGTGTATATAGATGTGCTGGTAGATGATAATATGGAACTTCTATAGGGGTTTGTAGGTGCGGTGGTGGTTCGGTACGTAGGTGAGGCGAGAATGATGACGGTTATGCGGTGCATGGTTTGTTCTTGTGAAGTTGATTGGAGGTTGAGTTAACACGAGCATATGCCGGCGGAGGCGCTTCAACAGATATAAATAATTTAGTGTATTTTTTTCCATTTAACGTATTTTATTTGATTTTATTAATATAATTTAGTTTTTTTTTATAATTTTTATTATATATTATGTATTAATTTAATATATTTTTCATTTGTTACGAAATCTCTTGAAATTTTTTTTTGTCACACGTTCAATCTAACAGTATCGTCATTTGTATACATTATGTGCGACAAAACCGACAAAACATCTCCTATTTTACGGCCTATTTACTTGTTAATTATGACATTGCAAATAAACTAACGATTCCTTCCTATCTTGTCGCCAACTCTATCTTATTTTGCGATAAATTTTATTTATTAAAATATGAATTAGTATATACACGTTTCTTTATTTATTAAAATATTATTATTTTATTTTATTTTATCAATTAATATAAAATGAAAAAAAATGTGTAGAAGATGGATTTTTTTCTAAATATCATTTTTTTTCTCCAAATTACTCCACTTTCAGTTTAATATACCAGATTGCCCTGCTTTTTAAATAGGAGATCGCATGCTAGGGGAGCGACCGGCTGAAGATAAACTTTTTTTTAGTTTTGTGCCTATATAAATTATTTTAAACAATTAATTAATTATAATAATAATAGTAAATAATAATACATTAATAAATAATACTAATAATAATAATTAATAAATAATAATAATAATTAATTAATTAATTATAAATAATAATAATAATAGTTATAATAAATAATACATTAATAATAATAATACATTATTAAATAATAATAATTATTATTATTATTAAAAATTATGATAATTAAAAATAAATAAAAATAGAAAATTATATTAAAAATTTCAAAGAAAATACATTAAAAAAGAAGAAAAAAAATTACATCAAATAAAATGAAACAAAATACATTAAATTAATAAAAAAAATATATATTTTATTGATGTCCACCTAAATGATCTCCGGTTCCACATCTAGATGTCGTCAAACTCGTCTAGCTCTTTAAACTGAGTTGAGGTTTTTCCAGTTCATCTCGATCATTATCCTCAATGTAAGTCATAAGTGGATTAGAACCACTACCACCTATTTCTATAAAATTTTGAGGCTGAGGATGATATATGAAGTCATACACAACATAAACCGATTCAGGAGTTGTGCACTAAGTTTCAAACAAATTATAGAAAAGTTCATTTTCTGTCGGATAATCGAGGGTCGGCATTTCTGGTATCGACAGAACGTAATAATGAATCGGTGGTGGATCATAAAATGGAACTTCTGTATGGACATGTAGGTGAGGTGATGATAGAGACGGTTGTTATGTGTTTTATTGTATTGAGAGTTCGACGTCGCAGACGGTGGTTGCAAACGGGGATCACAGAGATATTGTTCGACATATATAAATAATTTGGTGTGTATATTCTGTAGTATGGTATAAAAGACATTCCAAGATCTTACTTTGCAACACGTAATTGTGACGCTCATTTCAATATTTAATTTCTTTCTTCCAAACTCAGTTACAATTATCATCAACCTCATGCCTCATGTCGACCTCATAGTACATTTTCATGTCCTCTAGTGGTTGTGGTATTTGTTGAGACTCTATCTGTATGATGTTTTTCAACAATATGATAACAATGCAGATAAGTACATGCAGACCACCTCTTCTTCTTCCAATATAACTGATATTTAAAAAAACAAGTTAAATTAATTATAACAAATATAAAAAATAAAATATTTAAAAAATTCAAATAAATGGGAATAAATATATTACTTCGTCAACCATCATGTGATCAATTGTTTTTCGGTATCCTTTTATGTCGTTAGAAGGAACTATACCGAAATTTAGATCACCAGAATTAAATCTGTTGAATATAGTAAAAATAAAAAATATAATAAAATTAGTAATATGGTAAGCAATTGATTTTAAAAAAAGGAAAAAATAATATAAAATTTATTTGCAATAGTTACCTTTGTGCAAGTGGAAATATCCATGGATTAAGTGATTCTGGAGCGACACAAGAAAAACGATACCATGCCCAATTTTGCAACAATAGAACCCCAGCTATATTGAGATGCTTTATTTAAATCTCTTAACAATGAAAGATATTTTAAATGTACACAGTTGTTAGATTTGGCAGGCATCAATATCCCTCCGATCATACTTAGGATGTATGCCCGACAAAATGCTTGTTTTTCTAATTCAGATGTATCTTCACCAACATCGTCAAACATATCCTTGAACCACTTTAATTTAATAGAATTACCTTTTGTTGCTCCCACAAGTGGGATAACTCCTAGGTAATCTTGATAAAGTTCTTTAACAAGATTAGTGTAATCCTACGACCAGAAACATAAATACGTCACTCCACAAGCCAACATTTGTTTGATTTCAGATAATACGAATCCATTAAGAGTGCTTATAATAATCCGAACAATAGGTGGCAAGATCCTCCGTCAAAGCATATGTTCTGCGTCCCACATATTTCACAAAACTTTGCAAGAGAATTTAAGGACAATGCTTTGAAAAGAAAAGTTATTTCTATGGGTAATAATTTCATTTTTAATTTTTAAAATTAGTGTAATTTTTGATACAGTTCATTCTTAATTTATATAATTAATGTAATAATGTTTTGTCTACTATTTCAATACATGCTACTCGATCAATGATCCTACATATCGATACTACCGCAGAGAAATCGGCATAGTAAACCCGAAGGCTTTGAAATGGTTAGACAACATACCTCGACAAAATTGGATTCAAGCATTCGATGGAGGTAGTCGTTGGGGTCAGATGACAACCAACCTTGTGGAGTCGATCAACAGAGTATTAAAAGACACACGCAACCTTCCAATCACGATTTTGGTCCAATCAACTTATTTCAAAGCAGGGACACTGTTTCCAACCATAGAAAAACGACACGCATCAATTTTAGCTTCAGGTTAGGTATACACAGAAACTTGCATAAATTTTATGAAATTGGAAATAAGTAAATCCAATAGTCATAGAATGGATAGTTTTGATCAAAATAACCATACTTTCATGGTCCACGAGACAGTAGTTCCAAAGGAAGGGCGACCAATTGGTCGTGTAAACCTTCCTAACAAGTGATGCTATTGTGGGAAATATCAAACTAAACATATGTTTTGTTCACAATTTATTAATTAATGTATTATTATTTATTATTATTATAATTAATTAATTGTTTAAAATCATTTATATAGGCACAACACGACAAAAAAAATTGAAAAGGAGGTCGCATCCCAGCCAGCGAGCTCCTTGCCAGCGAGCTACTTAAAAAAGTTTCTCTTCTGTTGTTTGCTCCGCCAGCCTGCGATCTCTTATTGGACCCAAAAAGTGTGACAATCTAATATATAAAATTGAGACCGGAGTATTTTGGTGTAAAAAAAATGAGGATATATAAAAAAAAAATCTAATTGAATTTCGACCAACTAATGCAATAATGCTACTTCCGAACCCAAAAAAGTAGTTTCAAATAGAATATTTTAAAAAAATTTATTTAAAATTGAGATATATATAAAAGAATAAAAAAAATCTCTTGAAGTGGAGTAGATACATTTACTTTTAAAATCAAATAATCTCCGCTTATATATTATTTTTTTTTTCTGCTTACATATTATCTTTTTTTTTTCTTCCGTAGAGTAAACGGTAATGAAGTTTGCATACAACTGCAAAATCTTAAGTTCAAAATTGGAATATATCAATATTTGTATATTAGCGTCGGGAAAAGCCCACGTAAAAGAACAAAATTCATACATGTATATTAGCGTCGGCTTTGTGTCGGACATGGGCCATCGCTTTTCTTCTCGCTGCAAAGTTTTACGTGGGCCAATATCTCAGCTGTCGCAATGTGGCATCGACGTAGCGTGACTTAATGAGAATCTAAGAAGATCTCATCTGGATCCACAGAACGCCCAAGTTGATGTGCATGTCATAAAATCATTTACTGAGAATGCCACTAAGTACAATTTCAAACAAGTATTGCACATAAAATATTCAATGATAACGTAAAGTATTGCACACAAGATAATGTAAAGTATTGCACACAAGATATACAAAGAAACATAAATGCTACCATTAAACCAGGTGAAAGATCTAAATATATGATTTTATATATGTTTGATCTAATCAAGATAATAGCTACATATACCTTAATTAAAGCACTTGTTATTTCAATGATATTTGATTGTAAACATCATCAATATAGTACTAGTAGATGGCAAACTAGGATTGGAAAAGTTGCAGACAAATAACTGTATATATGCATACTAAATTAACATAGACAAATAACATACAAAATTAAAATTAAGTTATGCTAATTGATAAAAAAGAATTATCTAATCCAATATTCTATAACTGTATATATGCATGTTCACTAAACTGCATATCCACACATGCACATAGCTCTTTTACCAATAATATATGCTATTATTGTTAATCTCATAGCGGGAGAGCCGCTATTGTAAAAACTAAAAATCAGCTTACAAAATAAAAATCAATCCCAATCGGATACATAAATACTCAAAAATAGTAAAATAAACAAAATTAAAAGGGATAGTCATACATAAAAATTATAATTTTTATTTATTTATCACCAACGTTAAACATCATATTTAATAATAATAATAATAATAATTATTATTATTATTATTATTATTTATAATTCTAAAATTAATCAAAACAGAGAAAGAGGTAAAACTGAAAACAGAGGTTGGTATTTTAAATGATGAGGCCATTGTTGAGTGCAAGCAGAGGTGAACTTTAGGAGCAGAATAGAGAGGAAGCAATACACCAGAGTAGAAAGGACAAGAACGCGAACACAGAGAAGGAACGAAGAGACAAAATGCAGGGTAGCAATGCAAAACCACGAAGGTAGTTCGCTGGCCCAAAGCGTGGCACCGGATCACTGCACTGTGACACAATTCCGCTATAGCATGCGATCACAGCGCTATTGACAACATACATAAGACTTTTTCACGTCGCTATTGACAACATAGATCACAGCGCTATAGCATGACACTTTTTTTGATATGTTCTTAAATATTCACGTCATACATAAGACTTAACTGTTAAAACATGTACATCTTAATCTAAACCATAATTTAAAAATATGCATACACAAAAACCCAAAGTAGTACATATAGTAGAAATTCTACCTAAACAATTTCAAGGAGCTTACAAAATCACAAACATATAGACATGCCAATGAACAAACACATACATACATACACCCGGAAAACTCACAAGAAAGGCAACAATAACATGGAAGAAATAATGAAGTAATTATGAAAGGCAGCCATTAAAGTACATACCGTTTGAAATATCCTTAATAGTAATACCACTTCCCTGAAAATAGAGAAAATATATATTGTCAAACTTATACCGAACAATACCAATCTTGGAAGGTGAGGGTGAAGAGTAGCGCAACCGACACACCATATGGATAAAAATAGTAAAAAGAAAAACAAGAAATTGACATCTTGTACAAATGCAAACCAAATAGAGATAAGAGAGAAAGAGGAGCAATGATGTACCTTCCAATCTTGTGCGGTCAATAGGATGGACGCGCGATCTCGAGAGAGGGTTACACCAGATTTTAGAGCAATTGGGAGCTGGCTGGGAACGCTGTGGATGCGTGATTTGGATGAAAGATTGGGAGGATTTTGGAATTTGGGGGAGAAAAAATATGGGGTTTTAGTTGACCCAATTATTCTTTACACCTTATTTCATCTCTTTCTTAAAACCTAACTTTACATAACAGTATTTCCACCCCAACTAAGACTTGATTATTAACCACAATTAATTAATTATCCTTTATAGTTTGTCAAAAAAAAATCTTCCATATTCTAAACTTTCTTAATTGTTTATCTATTGTCATGTCAATAAACAGATATTTTAGACATTAAAATTATAAATGTTAATCAATTTAATTTCTTAAATTTATGAAATTTACAAATTAGTTTTTTAAATTAAAGAATATCAATTATCTAATCGCTCTATTAAAATATTTATCTAATAAATTTCAATCAAAACTAATAAAAAAGACGTACATATTGATTTAAATAGTTATTTAGTCAATCAAAACAAACATATACTCTTTA
>JBBPBP010000002.1:47559057-47571913 GCA_037974735.1 Cicer chorassanicum | reverse complement strand
AAATAAATTTAAATTTTATTTTATCTAATCAATTTATGTTTAATTATCTTACAAAAAAATACACTAAATTCACGTGTCTATTGTATTCGATAATAGTAATTACTTAATTTCTTCAAAGAAAATAGTAATTAATTAATTTTAGATAAAATAATAATTTAAATGAGATATATCAACTGTGTAAAACAATTTTACATTATCACTTAATAATAATTATTCAATTTGTCATATCATATTTGTGAGTAATTTTTAAATTAAATATGATTATTTAATTATTTGTTGTTGTAATGAGTTACTTTTGTTTGTGCATATCCTTTATTCATTATATTTTTTATAACAATTATAAAAAATTATTTTATATAACTATTAGTATAACGAATTTTTACACATGACAATTATGTAATGTTAAAAAATATTTAACTTCTATGGTGGTTAACCACTTCTAAAATAATAAACATCATTAATCAGTAATTACGATGTGATGTCAATTAGACTCAAATTATATAACCTATATGTTTTAGACAAGAAAATTATATATAACCTATATGATTCTCACATTTAGGCGCAAAAAAAAACCTATATGATTCTTACATGTCACGCATATATATGCATAGTTTAAACGCATTGCAATTTGCAAAGCCTGTCCTCTCTTCCGACAGCTGAAGTATTGCGCGTTTCATTCATTCATGTGTGCGTTCTACTCAATCTTAACCCTTTAACCACACCTAGATCTCACCCTCATCGCACCACAACTCATTCGTTCATCGATTCGATTCGGTTTAACTCTTTACCTTTCTCCCACTGTTTTGGATCCACATTTACATCTTTGATTCGTTTCAAATTTAACATCAATTTTACTTTCATTTTAATGTAATTTGATATCTTAAATTAATTCTTCGATGTAGTTCATGCATGAATCGATTTCTTAACAACTCTCGTAATCTTCTGTTTACTGTTAATATCGTTGAATAGTTAATTATATAATGAAATCGGCTTGCATTTAAGTATAGATATTTGTTGATTAATTAATTGATTATTTGAAATTTGCATGTTGAAGATTGTTAGGTAGCAGAGTTGGAAGAGGGGTATAGAAGTAAATTGTGTTTTTCATCTATGTTTGGAAGTCTTGCTGTTCCTGTTAATAGTCCTCACTTACGCAAGTCTGGGAGTAGAGCTGTTGTCTATGATCATGGTATTTTTTAACTTCATTTGCAATGGATTTTGTTGCTAATTTTGAATTTTTTTATTGTATTGGTTTTTGGTGTTCTATTGATATGACTTATGTATGGTTTGTGATGTTACTAGATGAATATGAGGTGGAAAATGGTTCTGATGAAGATTTATTGCATTCTATTGAGGCAAATGATTCGAGGGGTGGAACAACACCGATGAGTGGTTCTGCAATGACGCCCTCACCTATTTTGTTGTGGAGATTCAAGGTTTTTTTTTGTTTTGCTTTGTTTTAGATTGTAGCAAGTTTTTTTGAACTTTCATGTAAATAAATTATGTTCTATTATTTAATTGTGTTTGATGCTTTAGTTTCAATGAATGCACAATTTGTCTGAATGATGGAATGGACTGTTTCTTCAGGCTTCAATATGTAATTATGAGTTGCAATAAGGCTTTAGACCTATAACGTGCTTCAAACTGCTGTGTTTCCTTCTATTTTATTTTATTTCATTTTTTCAAGAATGTAACTGAGGTGGATGTCCAGGTACTGTTGTTCCTTATTTGGGGATGCATCTGTTGCAAGGTCAGTAATGTTTTCCCTCTGCAACATTTATCCCCATTCTCTCCATGTGGTTTGAGGTTGAAATATTTTCTTAAGGATTTCACCATGTTGCTTCAATCTTATATGCCATGTTGGAAAATTGCAGATTGGATGGGATTCTGTAATGAGAATGAGTGCAGACAAGCGGGATTTATTTCTATATGAAGCATTTTTGTATTTTAATCCTCTTCTTCTTGCGGTTAGTTTTCTCCCTGGTCCCCACTCTTTCAGTGTCTATGTGTCAACACATGGATATATCTCTTTGCATCTGGATTCAAGGATGTTAAATTTCTACTTTTAAATTTTCTTTACATTCTTTGTTATATCATTTTGTTTCCTGTCATCTTCATGTTTCAGGCTTTGATGGTTTGGCTTTGGGGAATCAACTTATGGTTTTTTGCTCAGGGTGGAGTTAATTATGCAAAAATATTTGATCTTGATCAACATCATCTGACACACAGAGAAATATGGAAGGTATCAACTCACCACTTTAACTCATGTCATGTTTGGCACATTAAACTGGTTACTTTATGTTAGGATAGGATAAGGAGTTTGTTAGGATGGGATAAGGAGTTTGTTAGGATAAGGAGAAGTTAGTTAATTGATTAGTTAGAGAGTTTTCTCCAATTATTAGGAGCCCAGAAGTTGTATTGAATGGAAAGAACACTTTTACTGATAAAATAAGAAAGAATAGGAGAGAAAACTATCCTCCAAGGGTTCCCCCTTCTACCACAGAGCCACTGCTCTATTCACTGAGTGTTTTCAAATCTGAATGATCCCTCCCTCTCTATCCTTGTATTCTCCTATTTATACATGATGCTATCTAACTAATCAATTAACCAACTCCTCTTTATCCTATATCCTAACACTTTATGACCATAAGGGAAATTTGAATGGGAGTGGCATCCCTTGGAAATTGGAAGTGAGCTTCCATATT
Organism: Cicer chorassanicum; assembly: GCA_037974735.1. Lineage (NCBI taxonomy): Eukaryota > Viridiplantae > Streptophyta > Magnoliopsida > Fabales > Fabaceae > Cicer > Cicer chorassanicum. The sequence goes on along the minus strand of JBBPBP010000002.1, from coordinate 47,569,208 downwards.
TTGTTCCATTTTTGGTTTTCTTAATAATGAACTTCTACTTTTATTTTTGTTCTGTCTGTTTTTATGCATAGTACATGGAGTAAGCATTGAGTGGAATCTTAATTAAACTAGTAAAGACCAACCAGTAAAGAACAAAACAAACATGGATTTATTTCAATCCGTGTACTAAATGTGGTCTAAGTAATCTTGCTTTGATTACACTATAATCTTTGTGTTAGTTTTGGGTACTTTGGCTTCAATTACTGTTAATATATTGCTGAATGGCAGCCTGATGCCTAGAAGGCACTAATACCATACATATACAATACGACATGAACATGGGGTATGATAAATTTTAAAAATTATAGGATATAACATGGATGTAATTCAAGCACTCAAAATTAGCATACAATTAATATAAGAACGGAAATCTTAAATAGAAAAAAAGAAAAACATTTTCAAAGTTCACTTAAGACATTTTAAATATATTAAAATTCTGTCATTTATCTATTATGTGGTATTTTCATATGCAATGGTATGAAAGTTCAAAAAGCTGAAGACAAAAAAATGAAAATTACAATTAGAATTTAGAAGTGTCCCACATGGATATGACATGGCATGGCTACTGTTTGAAGTCTCGGTGCTTTCTTGCATAGTGCTACAAAGCTCCCAGCATAATAGAGTCTACGAAAGGTTATATTGTATGCAGCCTTACTTTAAATTTGCCAGAGGCTGATTCTATGACTCAAACCCATGATATCCTAGTCATATGGTATCAAATCCAACTGCTGTGCCAAGAACCCCCCTCACTATTATTATATCGCTAATCTGGGAAACTTTCCTGGCTTTCTTCTTAATTCTCAGCCATTTCTCTTATTCTTTTTCTCTTTTTACACTTTGTTACCCACTTTCTAATGATTCGTCTCAAACGACTGACTGATATTTTTTCCCCCTAAATATTTCCGTTGTTTATTGCAGTGTGCCACATGGATGACAATTATTGTTCCAACCAGCATGACAGCATATATCTATCTTTATTCTCATGGAGAAGTCTCATATGCTGCATCACAACCAGTGTAATAGATGCATCGACACTTAGTACTTTTGTTTGCTTGGTTATCACTATCAATTTAATATTGTAGTATTGTCATTTCTCAACAGTATTTATGATTGCGATGTAGTTATTTGACTGCAATTTGATTGAAATGTTTTTATTAATAATTTTGAATAAAAAATAACAATTAGTTTTGATAAACAATATTGCAACAAGCCAACAACAATCACTTTTATAAATTTCAGGGAGCCCCCTAAACATTGGTTGCAAAATATATCCAGCAATTAATACTGCTCATGTCATTTTTATAAATTTGTGGTCTGTACAAGTTATTTGGAACATTTATTTATTGTTAAGCTATTGGCATTAGACTGGGATGGGGTCCAAGGTTGAGTGAAGAAAAAAAGAAACAAAGGTATTAATATGTGCCTGGTTATGTTGCACCAGAAAATATCTACTTCAACTGGGATAGGGTTTATTGCTGATCACGGTATTGTGAATTCTATTGCATCTCTTTCTTCTCTTATGTTATGGCGGGATTAGGAAGGGATAAAAGTATTGTAGTGTTTTTTCTTACTGAGCATCACATTGGATACTTGATTTAAATATTCTCCCAATTTTTAATAAAAAAATTCTTAATTATATTCATTATTGGTAAATAGGCAGTGATTGGTTGTCTGTACCATTCTAACTGTCTGGTTTTGAAATCTAAATTAGCCAATTGCCATACAACAGGTTATATTTATTTGTCATCAACGAAAAAGTATAGTCAGTATAACTTTAGATTTATCTTAATTCAGAATATAACTCGTAAATGTACAATATTTTTTTTTCACTTCTTTATATATGATCGCCAAAGCTTTAATTCCATTTTGTGCTGCCTTTTATATCTTACATTGGAACTTGGAAGCATGTTAAATCTTCCTTGTACCTTTCTGCAGGTGCTCTTATATGCGGCTATTATGATGGTTTTGATATTCCCCTTCGATATATTCTATTTTTCATCTAGATATTTCTTCTTAAGGACACTCTGGCGAATAGTTTTCCCATTACAGGTAAGTTTGCTTTTATTTGGATGTATTGTGTTTTTAAGTTCTTGCTGTGCTACACTTGAAATAGTGGTCAGTAGTTGTTAACGTCTGAATTATATTTATGCTATGCATGAGATATAATAAGCATGAAAATAGAATGCTTTATTCATGTGTATCATATTCACCTGTGTTGTGTCTTCTCCAAGTTCAGTTTCATTGAAATAACAAAAATATCCATGCAACTCCCTCTCTTATTTGACATCCATTAAAAAAGAATGCAACCGACGTTTGCACATTAGATGAGATGATTGCAAGGCAGATGCTAACGTACATGTTGTTCTAAGGCTAACCGAGGGAGGGGAAAAGCTTCCAAGACTCTTCACTATTTATTTATCATAAATAGTAAATTATTCATAAAATAAATGACCTTTTATCACAGCCATTTTCAAGATTGGTGCCATCAATCAATGACTTTGTTAGTGTAAACAGCATTTACTAGTTCATGCACAAGTAAAACACTTAAGAGGCATTGGGTGGAACCTTTCTATGAACTTTCTTTGAACACATCCAAAACTATTGCAGTGTTAAAACTTAGAAGGGAATTATTATTGTTCTTCATTTATTCAGATTCTTAAGATTCAATATTTGAGCCTAAACCTTACCCTTACTTTTCTCTATCCCTCACCAACTTTATGCTTTTGGTATCTTGGTCGAACTAGGCTTGCATATGATCTGACATTTTTTCTATTTTCATGAAAACAGGCAATATCATTCGCTGATTTTTTCTTGGCTGATATTTTAACTTCCATGGTAAAGGTATGCTTTTTTTCCAAGATTATCTTTCTCTTGAAAAATCTGTTTTCTCTCCCATGTCACTCTTCATTATAATAATTTTTACTAGGTTTTGAGCCTAATTATTAGTTTATTTACAGATCTAAAAGTATACTTTTGCCTGTATTTAGTTACCTTTATTACTGATACAGAGGTCCAACACTGGCACATACATGACACAACCTGATAGTTTAGAATTGGCATAATTTGCTGATCAAATCCGAATTTTAGTTCCTAAGTTTCTATTAATGCACATTAATATTTATTTTGATTATTGTTGCAATTTATGCAGGTCTTTTCTGATATGGAGCGCTCAGTGTGTAGAATGGTCCACCGACAGGTTCTGTTCTTATAAATCCATGACTTCTATTGTCAGTTTACATTTGCATGTTTTAGTGTAACTTTTGAGTTTCCTATTCTGATCACCCCATGACTTGGTCAACTTCGAATGTATAACAAATTTCTTTTCTATAGCATTGGGACTATGGAAAAAATTTCTTTGATCTAATGCAAATTGTTTTCTTGAGCTAAATCGGCTCAGTTGATTCTATAATTTGAGTTTTGTAATTCAACTACAATTTTGATTGTGCTTTTCTCCATTCTTATATAGCTTATTTATTAATGATTAGGCTTTTGAAAATTGGACCTATATACATAGATTTTCCTTAATTTTGATGCTTCAGTTAATCTGTTTTCTCATGAGAAGATGGATTTTAATTTTTTTGTAGGTTGCAACAATTGCTTGGTTGGAAGCTGATTCTGTTTGTGGCAGTCACTCTGTTGCAATTCCTTTAGTTCTTGTTTTGCCTTACCTTTTTCGCTTAAACCAATGTCTTCGGCAGTACAAAGATACTGGAGAGAAAACTGCTCTTCTGAATGGTAAGAGCTCTTTGCTGCTCTAATGAGTGCCCCTTTGTCGTTTCCTTTTTAGAACTTGTATTGTATCAGTCACTATCTAAATTTTGCAAGTTTATGACATTGATGTTATGCATTACTACAACAGTCAAAACCATTTCTCACTAAATTGATTTTATGCATCAATAATTTAATGGATATAATTCATATACATTGTCAGTGTAAAGAGTTTTTACTTGCAATAAATCACAACTGTTAGATCATTAGAGATATTTGACTTTTACTATAACTACCTTTAAAGTCATACTCATGAATGGTTGAGATGCGCTTATAGTGTATAATGTTATACTGACAGTGCATGACAATTAAACTCTAATTTAGTAGACATTGTTTTTCTTCCTGGTTGGCTTTTATAGGAAAACTATGTTTCTACTCAAATTAATACCACCCTTGTGCATGCTTTCCTCTGTTTTGTTTGTTTTGCTGCCAAGTGTTTGGGAATTCACTTTGTATTACCTTAATTATGTAGTCGCTATGTCAGCTTTCTCGAGAGCTTCTGTTGCAGTTTGAAAATTCTCTTAATATTTGTTTAATAGTTTTTGGGTTGTCATTGACTCACTTTTGTGTAATAAATGGAATGTGGTTGTTGTATATGTTTCAAGCTGATAAAATTTGTCAGGTGATAGATATATCTTTTGTGCATGATAGAATATCTTAGAATTTGAGTTGGGTTTAATTTAACCTCACAAAAATCAACTTGTAAGGGGAGGACTGTCTACACTTTATATCTCTAGGTGATGTGGGACTAAACCCACGCCTCACCAAACACAATGAAAGCTCTGGAGGCTGCAATGAAGGCAGCTAGGGGTGGACTGCAATTAAGGCATAATTTACAATGCGGGCAACCCATCAACATTTCCATGATAGACCCTAATATCATATTAGAATTTCAGTTAGGTCTAACCCAATCCCACGAAACTAGTTTGATTTGTAAGGCGAGGATCAAGCCTTATAAACAATGTTGTCAAAATCACTAGGTAAATTGTAGAATCGTAAGATTTTATGACTATGCTCACCCTCAACGATCTATGATGCCAACAGAGTCGCAATTTCAGTGAATCGCACGGAATCGTATTGGAAGATCGCAAAATCGTGAGATCGTGTGTTCTCATGCGATTCCAAAAGACATGATTTTTCAGGTCGGATTTTGCGATCCACATCCCCAAAACCGCGACGGGGAGTCCCTTGACCCCTCCGATGACTTCCCCACCATCACTTATGTTTTCCGACGGTCAAACTACTGAGCAAATAGAAAAAGGAAGAGAAGAAAGATATTGTTGGTCTGTGTCACTGTGTGCCAACTTCCTTCCACGAGAGCTGCTGCTATTTTGTTCTAAGACCTAGAACTAGAAGAGGAATTAGGGTAGAGACTGCACTTAGGCTAACTTGTTTCTAGGCCCATGTGTGAATCATTAAATGGGCTATTTTTTTATAGGGAAAAGGACTAAAGGTTTAGAAACAAAAAAGAGAGGCTAAAATAGATTTGTTAAAATAGAGTCATATCACTTATCTAATAAGCATATATTGTTTTAGTTTTAGATAAATTTTATTTAAAAAAAAGTACAGAATAATAATTGAAAAAGTTTATAATCAACATACTATATCATATTATATAAATAAAAAATAACTAAACTATATATATTATACCTTTTTTAGTGTAATTTTCATTTTGATAACATCTTACGATTTTTGTTACAATACTACGTTTTACGATCTTGGTACCCCTCCCCGATGTTAGGTAGAATCTTGATCCTGACACTACAAGTACAAAGGCCATATTAGACTAAATCTACACCTCACGCCCAACACAATGAAGGTGCTGGAGGCTGCCATTAAGGCCAGCCCAAATGACGCAATTAGGGACGCTAGGGGGATACTGCAAATTAAGGTGGACTTTCCTACTATATTTTTCTACTGTCCTTTAAAGAGGGATAGATAATTTGTTAGCAGCAGCCAGCTGGGATCGAACCCTAAACTTCCTTAATACTCCTTCGGCGTCCAAGTCATACCACTGGGCTATACCTTTGGAGATAAAGGATTTAATGCTTGCTTCTTTTGAATCAAATATTGTATATGAATTCTCAATATTGATCTTATTTGTATTTTAACTGCTTATTTTATATCTTCTTCTCCCTGTAGGTTTCTTTAATTGTTAATAATATGTTTATCATGTTTTTAAAAATGATGTTTGTTTTTGCCGTGAACCATCCCAAAAACTTAAGCTGTTAGCTGAAGACACATGAATGGGGTTATATTATAGGTCTAATACGCTCCCTCCTATGAGAGCTTTTTGTACTTGAAGCATGACCAATGCATAAGTCTATCTATGTTGAGCTTTGATTCAAATTTTTTATGAGAGCTTAAGGAGACACATAAGTGATTTTTATATATTAAATTTCTAACGAGTTCTTTTGGTTATGATTTCAGCATTAAAATATTCAACAGCAGTGCCAGTGATTTTTCTTTCTGCTCTTAAATATCATGTTTTCCCTGAAAGGTGGACAAACTTCTATAGACCTCTTTGGCTTCTATCAAGTGTTGTTAACTCATCATATTCTTTCTACTGGGATGTGACTCGAGATTGGGACTTAAGGTATCAGGAATGTTTGTCCTACCATACATCTTTAATTGCATTTCAAAGTTCAGACTAAGCTAAGCTTCTTTCTAAAATTTAGATTCTAATGTCAGAAGTATTTTATATCATAGCCAAACACTTTTAAAATCTAAAAAACGGATGAAGTTGCTTTCACTCTCAGTATTGAGTCTCTGGTTGGTATTTATTTATTTTCGACCTGATGACTATCATGTGACTTAGTGTGATAAATATTCCTTTCTCTTTTGCCAGTGGCTTCACTCGAATATTCAAGTTCAGCAAACCGAGTCTGTTCTCATATATGTTGCATGGAAGGAGATGGGTAAGTATAGTTTGTATGAGAATAGCTAGAGTTCACTAGTTCCTTTTCCCTTATAATTTGTAATTTATTTTGCAGGTTTACATTTGGGTGATTGGAAGCAATTTGGTTTTGCGTTGCACATGGACATACAAGCTTTCTGCCCATCTTCGCCACAATTACCTTACGGTATTCACCATTGCTGCTTTGGAGATTTTCCGTCGCTTCCAGTGGATTTTTTTCCGTGTCGAAAATGAGTGGAACAAGATGAATTCCAAATCACACATGCAGCTCTCTATGAGTGAAATGTCAAACGAGGAAGAGAAATTACTTCATTCCAATAATTACAATGTATAGGCTACAGAACAGTATGATGCATGTTTCAAATATTTTGACGAAAGGAGAGCTCCATTCCATTTGCTTCACCTTGCTTATAAATATGTCATTCTTTATTCACAAACAGAACAGCTTATTCAATTATTACAATGCTTTTCGGTGATATTTTGTTCTGTCCACAACAATTGTATTATATTATGTATCCCTTCCTTGCAAAAATATCTGATATTAATCTGCAACAAACCTCGGTTATAATAGTATTAATAGTTTCAATTGGTTGAAAGTGGCTGCATAGCACATGCTTCACCAACCCTACCAACTAACATAGCAAAACACTGAGTTTACCCCCTTTTTTTTTACCGGTAGCCTTCATTTTACGTTCCTTCATAGGGCCCTAGTATTTGCAAAGTACAAAGATGAGTCCCCAATTTTGTTTTGCACACAAACCAACCAGGCCAAGTTGATGTCGCTAGATTGTATACTCTCATGCGTAGCTTGGTTTTTTCTAAGACAAGCCACAAAGATGTGGGACCCCCTTAAAGAATATTAGTGGCTCGAGATTGCAAATAAAAATGAAAAACTTTGCTAGTGACAGAGCCACACACTCAAACCAGATAACTAGCAGAGATGGAATTAGCTACTTAACCACTCAAATAGCAACCATGAGCATCTGCATCTGCAACTGCAACTCCTCTGGTTGAAACTGAAACCACTAAAATGGCCTAAATGTTTACAGTAAGTGAGTTTAGCAACCACAGCCGGCAGCATCAGCCGGTAACAGGGCCCGCCGAGCTGAACTTGCCAAGAGTGCTGTGGGTCCTTTCTTCCACCTTAGAGAAGCTGGTTGCTCGTAATGAAAAGCTAGTGCATGAGCTGAGCCAGAACCTAGATAAGCTGAACCATGACTCGGTAAGATTAGGGAAGAGCTTGAATGCATTTCATGGCGTTAGAGCACCAGGAATAAGCATACCTAAGTACTTGGAGAGGATATACAAGTACACTGATTGTAGCCCTTCATGTTTTGTGGTTGGCTATGTGTATATAGACAGACTGACTCATAAGCACCCTGATTCTCTAGTCTTATCCTTGAATGTGCACAGGTTATTAGTTACATGTGTCATGGTGGCTTCCAAGATGCTAGATGATGAGTGAGTCCTTAACTCTATTTTACTTCTCCTATATCTTACTTTTTTATTGAAGAAAGTGAAGTAGGTTTTAGTTCGGTTGTTTTTACTCGAGATTTTAAACATGGTTGCCTTGCAATGCCAGATATTTTGGACAATCGCGATCAAATGAACCTAATGCAGCCTCAATTGCGGTCGCACAACCTTTTTTAATAGTTTACTGTTTTATTGTCTTTGTTCTGATTTTGTGCATTTTTCTTTGGTTTTTTCTGAGCTGTAGACATTATAACAATGCGGTATATGCTCGAGTAGGAGGGGTGAGCAATGGTGAATTGAACAAGCTTGAATTAGAGTTACTCTTTCTGTTGGATTTTAAAGTTATGGTAAGCTCTGGAGTTTTTGAGAGTTACTGTTTGCACTTAGAAAAAGAGATGCTTGTAAATGGCAGAGGCATGAAGATTGAAAGAACATTGTCACCTAAGTCTATTGAGAAAGAAATATCAATTGAAGATAAGAAGAGCTCTTCCCCACCTCAAATTCTGGACTGACATAAGCCTTTTTTTCTATGGTCAATTCACTTGCCAGTTGTACTCAAAGTTCAAGTCCATGTCAAAGCTTACTAGTTGTGATTTATGGTGCCTTTTTATTCATGCAGAGAAAGTATGAGACTGATGTATGTGAATATAATTCATATGAACTTTGTCAAATTTGGCTTTAGTTGTAACAAAACACAATTATATTCATTGTTCTCTTTTCATTTCATTTTTTTTTAAAGCATGTTACTCTTGGTCTCTTGGGGTTGTGAATTCTCCTGGATTTATGCATGTGTGTTTGAGTGTTTTATAAAGGTGATTTAGAGAAAAAAATTCTAATTTTAATTTGCTTATATTTATTTGAATTTATATATGTTTTGATGTTTTAACTTTAAAAACAAGTTTGATATAAAAAAAATAGTGTAAATTTTTAAAACCAAATACAAAAACTACTTGCATACAAAAACAAACATGCAGTTCAGCTGCTCAAAATACAGTACTAAGAGTCTAAGACCTAGCAATGTATATTTTTTGAGTTCTTAAATGTGTTAGTTTAGTTTGATTATAGGAGGGAAAAAAACCTAACCTAACCGGTAATTAAAAGATGTTTAAATTATTTTTTAAAGTGAGCAATTCTAGATAATAAAGTGAATAATATCTATCAATAGTTGATATTAAGTATGCATGCATAATTAATTATTGATGGTTAAAGTATTATCAACCATTGATTTTATCATTTTATTAACTATTCACTTTAAAGAAATCAAATTCAAAAAATATATGGTCCAACTTGCGGTTTCAATATTTTGTTTGTAGAATTGAAACAAACAAATAAATATTTTTGAAAGATTTGAACAAATGTCTATTTAGCAAATTTTTTACAGATAAATATATATAGTAAATTATAATTTAGATATTTGTGTAAAATTTTACTTTATTGATGCATAAATAATTAAAGTCTAATAAGCATTTAAAAATAATTAAAGTCTAATAAGCATTTAAATGTTTATTGATATATGATATAAAAATGATTTTTTTTATTTCCAAAATTGTGCGGGGTGTCGATGGCATAATAGAGCTGTCATCTATGATTCTATGAAGTTGAGAGTCTCATCTCATGTCCTTAACAAAAAACACTAGAAAACAAAAATACTATGTGATTTCATGTGGAGAAGAGCTCCATTCAATTATACATACTTTTTATTAAAAAAATGCAATTATACATACTTTGGTATTCACCAATTTAGACCAAATTTGTTGAGAAAAAAAAAAATTAATACCTATAATTAATTAAATGATGAAACTCGTATAAACTAAAAGTGTTTTTTTTTACTAATATAAACTAAAAGTGATGGATGCCTACTTTTTTCTCTCATTATCACTTTTTTTATTTATTTCTCTCTTTAGTTTTTTTTTTTTATCTCATTTTTGTATAATACATTTTTCTCTACACTTTT
>JBBPBP010000002.1:47541232-47558274 GCA_037974735.1 Cicer chorassanicum | reverse complement strand
TTCTATTTTTTTTAAATGTTTTTCTGAAAATATTTTTTTATTCTTGTTATTTATCATAGTTTTCAAAATTCACAATAATATTAATTATTATTTTATCAAATATATTTTTATTATTTATTAAAAATAGAGAAAAATACAAAATAAGATAATAAATAATACTACACGAAAAAGAAAAACATTACCATCAAAATAAATAAAAAATTAATTTTTATTAAAATAAATAAACTTTCTTTAACAAAATATATAAATAAACTTTTTCTTTTGAAAAATAAATATATAAATAAACTTGAAACAACGTTTTTTAACACAACTTCGGCAATTAAAAAGGAACAGAGTTTTATAAGATAATAATAATAATACGATGATAGTGGTAAATTCGAACAAAACTGGAAGCTCTGACGACAGCTCATAGCAGTGGTTGACGGCAAACGGAGACAGAACACAACAAAACATAACAACATTATAACTGTTTCTTCTTCTTCTTTTCCTTTGTTATTGTCTTTCAATTCCCTTTTTTTCCAAATTCCGGTGAGGCCAACGGTGAAATCATGGCCGCTTCTGGTGGTGATGATGATGCCTCCAAACAAGACCTCTTTCACATCATCAAACGCTTTGGAGCTTACGTTACTTTCAAGATCGGAGATCTCTTCTCTCTCTCCTTCCACAACCTTGTATTCCCCTCTCTCTCTACTTTACCCTATTTTTTATACCTTTTTTCAATTATTCATCATTCCATTGGATCTGATTTATCATATTAAAATCTTATTATTATTATTATTATTATTATTATTATTATTATTACTTTTTTGTTTGTCAATCTCGTAGTTATTTGTTCTTGTTTCAGGTTATATTTTCACTGTTCTGTATGAAATTGTTTTTTTTTAGTAAGCTTGTTTGTCCCTTTATTGTTGATTGAATGATTGAGGACTAGGGTTGGATAATTCTCAATCCATAGACTGAAAGTTTGTTTTTTTTGTGATAAAACTCAACTGGGTTTTGTCATTTTTATTTTTATTTTACCCTAATTAATTTAATGTTGGGTGTTGATTGAAACTAGAAAAGATGAGCTTTTATGTGTCATGGTTATTATCGAAAATTGAAAGAATTGTGACCTAATATTATGCATTATAATATTAATAGGTTTAAGTTGTTGGATGGGATTAATGATCAAGTTAATGTTTTGGTCTTTTTTGGAGCATGTGTGAATAATTTGAACCTTGTGATACTTTACTTGGTATTAAGGATATACGCACTATTGGGGCGGTTGCTGGTCTTGCTGTTGCAATTGTTTTCACTTGGAGGCTGTTGAGATCTCCTGCTGGTTCTCAAAGGAGGCAACAAAAACGGCAAGGTGCTGCGTCAAGTAATCCTGGAATTAGCACACATTCAAATGCATCGGTTGTTCCTTCTGATGCTTGTTTACCTTCGGATGAATCAAGGGCGCAAAATGTTGTGGATGAGTTCTTTCAGCCAGTCAAGGTATAATGTTGGCAATGCATGAATGTTTTGGGACTGATTCACGGCAATTTCAGCTGTGTTTTTTATATGTGTGATTTGCAATTCTAAGTTTGGTTTTTCCTCAACTTTTTCAGCCAACCTTGGGGCAGATAGTGAGGCAGAGGTTGAGTGAAGGAAGAAAGGTACATATTCTTTCATTTACTTTTATGTGCTAGTGATGTGTGTTTCAGACTAAGCTTTATGGTTATTAGGGTCTTCTCAAAATTAACATCTCCTGTGATTAGAAATAGGGCAACCACCATCACCTTAAAGCTTAAATTGTTAATCAACTGCAGGTTAAATTAATATGTCATATCAAATTACTTGTTTATAGTTTATAGATTAGAATTGTGTGACATATAACTTCAAAAATTTCTTAGTCTGGATGATAAGGGACTTGTAAAATTGAGATTAAGGTGTTCTTGCTATTGCTCTCTATTATTAACATAAATTCAAGAATATATATAACGAAGGTCAGTACTTTACCTGGTATTTTTAAATTTATTGTCCCTTCAATTTTTAATCCCCTCGAATGAGAATAAAATTGATACAAATTTTGTTGTTCTTGTTATTTGTGTGTGTGCTGACTATGACTTCAAACTTACCTAGAATACATCTTGTTGATGGAATGAGCATGGTACTTATTAACAGTCTTTTAACTCAAACTTCTGAAGTACAATTAATAATGACAATCTCGTTACTTTAGGGGAACTTAAAATAAGTATTCATCGAATTAATGAATTATAAATTTATTTATTTAAAATTTAAGGTTGTCAATAAAGCCAGCTTTTTTACAAGCCATTTTTATGTTTCTTTCAGGTTAAGGTTTAGTGCTTTAGATTTTTTATATTATTTATTTTTTCATGGTACTGATACTATTCTATTTTGCTTGATAAACCTGAATAAGATATGTTACATTAAACTGGATTGGAATACTCGATGAATTAGGGAACACTTATGAACAAGTTTGTGTTGTTAGTTGTTAAATGTTGGTTTGACCTGTGTCTCCTGACTTCTATAACCAATGAGTTGTATGTAGGTAACCTGTCGTCTTCTTGGAGTGATCCTTGAAGAAAGTAGTCCAGAGGAACTTCAGGTGGTGAAATTGTCCTTTTGTTATACTTTTGTTTTATGCCATCAACACAGAAAGATATTAATGATGTTCATTCCGTTCTTGGCAGAACCAAGCAACTGTGAGATCCTCTGTGCTCGAAGTACTGTTGGAAATAACAAAATTCTGTGATTTATATCTCATGGAACGGGTTCTGGATGACGAAAGCGAGGTGTGTCACTTTTCAGCATAAATCAATAACTCATCATGTCTTATCTAATGAATGAATGGAATTCATGCACACTATTTCATGTTATATGCTGCAAATTCACCATTTCCCACTGATTTCAATTATTTTTAATAACCAAATGATTCTGTATAAATGAAAAGAGATATGGTATAGTTGAGGATTTCAAACAAAAATTGATTGCAGGCCTAGTATTCCTCTTGCTACCCTGTTGTAGCATACATTTTGTTAAATTGTTTACACTTTATATGTATGGATTATTTCTGCAGAAAAGAGTTCTTGTAGCGTTGGAAGAAGCAGGGGTATTCACTTCAGGTGGTTTGGTCAAGGACAAGGTATGTGAAATCGCATCGAATAATAGCTCTATTTTTCGTTTTTCTTTTTAGAACTTAACTACCTTCTTGTTTGGCAGTGTTGCACTTTTTGTATCCTTTTGTGTGCGGTAATTTACACATGTTGATTGACAACGTGAGCATATCTATATCATTTTTATTGAACAAATAAAACATTATCTTTTACAATGAACATGTGTACAAGATTAATTTTTTGTACCAACAGACATCTTGATCAGAGATGTCCTAAAGAACATTTTTGCTATTTTAAAGACTACCCTTAGAGAGAAAACCTTTACTTTTATTTTATTATTTGTTTGTTTAGAAGAATTATGATTGACATTGAGAAGACTACAAACTAATTCATCGTGAGATGGTCTAGAAAATGAATGATCAACATGACTAGGGAAAGGGGTCACAATAATTATAATAATATAGAATTTAATTACAATGCACAAACAACGTAAAAAAGTTTTACACTGACATTCAATCATATGTCACTATGTATAGGTATTTATGAAATAATATTGTAACATGACACCATGGTAAAATATGATTGGATTCTTGTGTATAATTTTTTTATACTGGCAGTGCATAATTATTGAACTCATTATGATATATGTTTGTGGTCATTTGCTGGTTGTATATGCTCTTTTCAAGACATCCTTGGAACCTGAAATTCTGATGCCTGCAAGAGTTATATCTAATTGTCGTTAGAGATGTTGCAAAATTTGATAAAATTGTGATTTGTTGCAAATGTTTGTCTTGTGTATCTAATCTAATGAATGGTGTAAATGTCCAATAATGCCTGCTGCCTACATGTGCTTTGAAACAGCCTTTTTGTCCTTGATTTTGATATCTGGTACCTTTCTCTATACAGGTTCTATTCAGTAGCACTGAGAATGGACGATCCTCATTTGTTCGGCAATTGGAACCAGATTGGCATATCGACACAAATTCCGAAATCGTCTCTCAGTTAGCTGTATGTTACTATATATATCAACTGCATTCAACTAGTAAAATTCATGCCAATATAATATTGATAATCATATCAATATTTCTTTGGTATGTTATGATGTCTTTCTAATAATTAACAATAAATCATGTTTGCAGAGGTTTATCAAGTATCAGCTCCACATATCGCCTTATAAAACAGAACGAACCGCTGCTAACGTGTTCAGTGCTCCATCCTTGGAACTTTTCTTTGGATCCATATGAAAACCAAAAACACTACTCTAATCAGATGTTATTATTCATAAAAATGTCTATTAGTTTGGTTTCTGTCTGCATGTTGGAATTAACCTTCACCATACGTTTTTTTCCCAGCTTTTCTAGATGGATGAGAAAACTAGGTTAGATTTTTCTTCAAGCTTTGATGGTTTCTCACCCTAGTTTGGTGAAAGACCCTTCTGTGCATGTGTATGATGCTTTGAGGAAGAAGTTATATTGTTTTCTTTATTTACCTTTTGTTTGAAATTTGTGCATTAGATTATCCAGACATTTTGAACTGACAAGGTAGCAATTTATATTAGATGTTTCATGTTTGTATTCTATCTTTTTACACATGATATTATATTATCATGGATAGTATTAATGATATTCCTTCAACCAGTACTTGCCAATGTAACTTTAATTTTCAAACATTTAATTTTTAACAGTTAAATATAGAATAATTTATTTACTTAAAAGAAATAAGGAATATAAGTGCCATTAAAGAGACAACAACATTTAAAAAAAAAAAAAAAAAGAGCCAGAGCCTCAATAACTCTCAACGTTTTGGGTGATATTGTTGAATGAGTGATTTTCAAGCATACCAAATGCCATAGGCAAGTGAAAAAATAATTTTGGTGACTTCTAAAATTGATGAGACAGTCATATTCAAGTTAGTCTCTAGAACGGGGGGAAGTATAGAGGATCAATCAACCCACCTTTCTTAATCAATATCTTTTTTATTGATAAGTCATTCCGTAGAATCTGTCAAACTAAATTAACTTTTTTATTGATAAGTCATTGCGTAGAATCTGTCAAACTAAATTAACGTGCGTAAATAATGTTGTGATATTTTAGAATTTATGTCAAACTCAAGAGTTGCATTGTCTAAAAGTGTCATCCCAATGTTTGATAGAATAGTAGACACAATTAATCGAGAACATATATTTTTATTTGAACCTCAAGAGAGATGATTCATCTGGATGGAGAAAGAGGGAGGTAACGGGAGGATTTGCAAGGCTTCAAAAAGGGCAAAAAAGTATCATTGACTAATTGTGCATTTCAAATACCAAGGTTCTGAAAAATTAACTGAAATACTTGAGACAACTTTGACTGAGGAGGACCGAATCTTATAACTATTCTACAAAGATAATCAATTGTATTTACAAATGTTCGACATATTGACCAATTGTCACTCTCTAAAGACACCCCTTTTGATAACTCACAAAGCTTCATGAATGCTCTTTCACGGGTAACAAGGCAAGATGTCCCCACCAGAAAAGTATTTGGACTTTAAGCATTTCCTTAGCAAATAACCATGATTAGCAAAAAAAATGTGTCATCCTTGTCTACCAAAGCAAGATTAAACAATTTGAAGCTTATAAAACTCATACTTTGTTTACTTTTTGGCTGACAACATTTATTTCAGATTGAGACAATGAACTTTTCTGCTCATTGTGATTGTTGCCACATCAAAACTATTTTATCACAAACTCAATATGGTCACCAAGATCTATGGGCAATTGAAAATCAACTCATGATATACATGAAAATAAATTGAACCAAATATTTAATGAGTATCTATGTCATACTGAAGAAAAAGTTATCCTTCAAACTCTTAAGATTCTTCCACATACGGTCTTGAACAAAGTCAAACATCTATTTAATAGATGAAGATTTTCCAACAAAGAGACACAAGTATTTGGAGGAAGTCTCAACTACCTTGAAAAAATCCATCTTTAGGACATGATTTGTCTGCCTAAAATATTCTCCAAACTATATCAACACATATTTCGAGCCAATTTATTAATCTTGACAAGTCATAGATCTCATTCAGCTGAAATTTTGTCGTACTCTTAAAATAATTTTAATAATCCTAATTAATTACCACAAGATTGTTTTATCGACAAAATAACTTTTAAAATAGTCAGAAATTAAATGTTTTTTTTACAAAAATAAATTTTAATTCAAGACACCAGCTCTT
This sequence comes from Cicer chorassanicum, assembly GCA_037974735.1. Taxonomy (NCBI): domain Eukaryota; kingdom Viridiplantae; phylum Streptophyta; class Magnoliopsida; order Fabales; family Fabaceae; genus Cicer; species Cicer chorassanicum. The sequence continues at coordinate 47,551,954 of JBBPBP010000002.1, read as the reverse complement.
TAATCAAAACAAATTACATAGGATGCACCGCAATACTAGTGACCAGAAGATTTGATTTCATGAGTGAATCACTAAATTGCCTCTTGAAATTGTAGAGGCTGGGCATTTATCCACTTGAAATTTGAAAATAATGTAAATAACACCTTGAAATTGAAAGATGAACAATATTTTTCCTCTATTAGTTTGCTCCGTTAATGAGATTGACGTGAACAATAACTGTTTACATGGCTAGTCTAAATGTTAACCAAACTTATTGCCACGTAAAAGAGAGACTAATTTGCCTGATTTTTAATACAAAATTGTAACTGTCATCATTGCAACAACAACATCTTCATCTATATAATCCATTATTGTTTTTCTTCCATGATTTTATATCTTCTTCCAAGAATCTTCATTTATATAATTTATTCTTCTTCTTCCTATTTCATGGTTTTCGAATCGTAGAAAATGAAAGAATAAAAAACCACTTTATTCTTCTTCCTCTATGGGTGAAAGCTTGAACCCGATGATTTTCAAATGTCATTGTGAAAGAAAAGTTGTTGTTAGAGCTGCTGCAACTAAAAAGAACTTTGAAAGAAAATTATTTTCATTTGCTAAAGGTAATTTCTCCATTTTGTTTCTCAAAGCTTGCTGGCTGATTTCTCCAATTTCTCTAATTTCTTCCCCAAACTGGACACAAGAGAGACAAAAGCCAAATTGAAAAACCACTTTCACAATTTGGACAACTCATGAATATCAAGTGTTGTCCCAAGATGTAACTGTCCAAGGAGATGTATCGTGAACTAGAAAAAATGAGTGATAACTTAAAGACTACATTGCAATTTTTAATATGACTGTAGGAACCAAATTGCTAGTTAGTGAGCAATTTTAGAGACTGATTTGTGTAGGTTAAAACATATGGACTTAGAGGACCAATTATATGCCCTGATGAGTTTTGTATATGACTGCCGCTCATCAGAGGACCTACACCACCATTCATGAATGTACCTCCATCCATCATGAGACCTACACCACCACTCATTTGTTAAACATAATTTCTCTAGTTTCGTTTCTCATTTTCCCTAATTTTCCCTAATTTGCTCACTGATTTCTCTAATTTTCTTCCCCAAATTAAGGCACAAAGAGGGGCAAAATGCAAAATGAAATACCACTGGACCCACTCGTGAAGATCAAATGTTGTCCCAAGAGGTACATGTCCAAGGAGATGTATCAGAACTAGAAAAAAAGAATGATAACTCAAGTATTGTATTGCAATTTTTAATATGACTGTAGGGATCAAATTGCTAGTAAGTGAGAAATTTCAGAGATTGATTTGTGTATATTGATTTTGATTTTTGTAGGTTAAAACATATGAACTTAGAGCTCCAGTTATATACCCCGATGAGTTTTGTATAAAGCCACCACCAATCAAGGGACCTACACCACCATCCATCGGGCGACCTGCATCATCACTCATGAATGCACCACCACCTCCATCCATTAAGAGAACCGCCACCCATGACAAGACTACCTCCTAGACCACCAGCCATCAGAGTGTCATTTCCTAAGTCTAGCTCAAGAATAATTAACCAAATTTAGGGTGCGTTTGTTTCAGATTTTTTCATGAAAAAATCTATTTTTTTAAACAAAAAAAAATCATTTTTTAGGATTTGAATGGCGTTTGTTTCGGATTTTTTAAAAATCATTTTGTTAAAAAAATCATTTTTTGGCTAAAAATGAAAAGCTAAAAATAGTAGTTTCTCACATTCGCTACTGCGATATATGAGAGAGAAAGATGACAAAAATTTTAAAAAACGGAACTTAACCCACTGATAAGAGAAAAGCTAAAAATACCCTTACCCTTTTTGAAAAATCCAAAATTACCCTCCATCAATTGTGTGATAGTTTTTCTCCTTACATGACATAGGTTTTTCATCAAGTAAATTTTCTTCTCCTTTTCAATTTTTATTGTTTCTACGCCTTTTATTTGAATCATTTTATTTTTACATCATTCATATGTTGATACTATTTTTTTTTTTTGCTTTTGTGTGTTTATTTATTGCTTTTTAATGAGTACTTAAGGTACATTAATCAATTTTAAAATGTGTATAAGAAATGAATTAAACTTATAAATTTGGTAGGGTATTATAAAAGTCATGTCCTTTATGGTAATTTTGTAGTTTAAAAAATCACTTTTATAAAATTGTATACAAGCAGATTAAAAATCATTTTTATGATAGTAAACAAACGGAAATAAAAAAATCATTTTTATGATAGTAAACAAACGGAAATAAAAAAATCATTTTTAAACAAATCTCTACAAAATAATCTCTAAATTTTTTAAACTAAAAATCATTTTTATTTAAGTTCAAACAAACGCACCCTTAATGTGTTGCATTCCTAATTCAGGGATATGACCTCCAAATCCAATATAGTAAACATATGAGTGAATATTTGAAGAATGAAGCATTTGAAAAATGAAACATTTTGAATCATGTTTTTGTCTTGTTGATGTTTTTCTTTATTTTGAAATTACCTTTAGCAAATGAAAATAATTAGGCTTAAATATTTGATATCTCCTTGTAAGTTCGTGACTTTCTCATTTTTGTCCCTATAAGTTTTTCTTTTCAATTAAAATTGTGTAAGTTCAATTTAGTTGTTGTTAAAAGAAAACTTATGTGACAAACAAATGAGTGACGTGACAGTTTGACGTGACAGATGAATCGATTAAATAATTAAAAATAAAATAAAATAAAGTAATTAAATTGATTAATAAAGAAATGAAATTAAGTTAAAAGTATTATGTTTTAGTCCCTCTATCCAAAGTCAAAAATAGGTTTGAGGATTATGGTTGTCTTCTCATTTCTTTATCACCACATCACTATTACGAGATCACTAATATCGCATCACCATCTTTGAATCACCATCATCTTCGAATCTTCGTCTGCTTCTTTTTCGTTTAACCATAACGCCATCTTTGTTTACAACAAACTCAACTCGTTTTCAATTGTATGAATGTGAGTGTAGGAAAACAATACGTATATTCGTCTCTAACACTGATAAAAACACTAAACGGCGATTTTAGACATTCCCTCTTTGAAATGTAAATATTTTTTTTTAAATTATATTATTTTTATGTTTAATTATTAAACTTAGTAACCGTAAATTATAACTACAAAAATAAACATAAAAACAACTAAAAATGAGCTTCAATTTTACTTTTAAAGTCGGATAAATTAACCCTCGTATTTCCAAAATCAAAATCAAGCAAATTAACTGAACGTGACAACGAGTTGGGCTCGCCATGTAACCGCAAACTAACCTCAAAATACTATTTGCTTATTTTCAAATTTCTAAATCGGCGACCCTTATAATTTGAGGGGGCAATTTGGTGATGGCATATGTGAATGTTGTTACTTGTTGTCACTGGCGCCGTCACGTTTGTATCCCTCTCTGTTAGCAGAGTGCTGTGTCGTTGACAGTTGACACTCTTCCATTTCAATTTCAATTTCAATGGAACCCATTTGCCCTATCACCTCCACTTCTGCCAATGAAATATCTGCTCTTCTCTCTCCTCCCTCACCTCATCAACTTCAGGTAATTCATCTATCTACTCTTCATTCACAACCTACCCATTTTACTCTTCTCTTCAATTTCCTTTTTTTTTTTAATTTTTTTTTTAAATCCAGGATTATTATCACAAACTTTTCTCTACAAGGCACTGCAGTGGCATCACAATTAAACAAGATGACAACTCTGGAAAAGGTACTTTTCATTGTTTATGTTCCATCGCACCATTTCTTTTACTTTTGTTCTTGCTAATAAATACATGTTGAAACATGTTTTTCTCTTCTTTTTTTTTTTTGTTGCAAATTATGTACTGTTATTTGTACTTTGAATTTTGTACTATGGCCCTGTTTGGATCAACCTCTTAGTTAAGTGCTTATGGCATAACGGCTTATCATAAAATTGTTTATTTATAAGTTATTTATATAATAAAAAATAAAATAAGTTAAGCTCTTTTCATATAAGCTATAAGTTGTTTTTTAAGCTATCATGTGGAGTTTATGGACATAAACTGAAAACAACTCATGGCATGTCATAAGCTATTTTTCCTAAATTCTTCCAAACAGTTTGGTAAGTGTTTATGTTAGTAGATAAACTCAAATAAGTCGATTCAAATAAACCCTATGTTCCTCATCTGATTTTGGAGAATTGTAGGTGTGTATGCTGCAATGGACTTCAAAGAGGGGGAACTTGTTCTTAAGGACCAAATGCTTGTTGGGATTCAACACTCTTTCAACAAGGTTTTCTATTTGTCTTCACAATTGTTCTTGTGTAAGCATTTTAAATTTTTTTGTTTCTCTGTCTTATTTTCTACTTTACTTTGCAGATTGATTGTTTTGTTTGTAGCTTTTGCTTTCGTTTTATTGGTTCGATAGAAACTCAAATTGGAAGGAGACTTTACTTGAATGAATTAAGGGCCAATGAGAGTCATGGTTGCGATGAAGGAAGCTCCTCAAACTCTTTGAGAAATTGCCATGAAATGGATTCAACTGATGAAGATGAGAGCACTGTGCGATGTAGTTCTGGTAGTTCCAAAACTAAAGTTCCTCTACCTGATGGTGTTGTGGAATCATTGATGAATGGACAATTGAGATTGCCGTGCACTGAGAAGTTCTCCTTGCCTCCATCTGTTCCATGCCCTGGTGGATGCGGAGAAGCTTACTACTGCAGGTAAGTCTAAGGTTGGTTGAAGAAATAATAATGGCAATGGAATGATTTCGTTTTGCAAACCGGCAAATTTTACATGCCAAGGAGCAGAAACCAAACAACTGCAGATTTCTGAAAATAGTGGTTTATTCAAATTATGCTATCCTACAACACTATAGCCTCTAGTTGACAATAGTTTGTACTAAATCGTGTATCGCGGAACAATAATGGTTTGGTTGAATTCTGCTACATTATAGCGCTATAGCACGGCTATAGCTGCTATTTGACATCACTGCAACTACTGTGAAAAACCATGTGAAAATTTGGTTACAAATGAATGCTGCACAGTGATCCATACTCAGCTTTTGATTTCGTCTCATTTAATTATTTGAAAGGCTAAGAACCAAATATGATTAGCTTCTAAGTTATGGGAGTTGCTCAAGTAAAGTAAGTTTATGGTTCTTCACTTATGAAAGAGTCCGTATAAGCTTGTAGATGTTTATAAAGAAATTAAATGAGAGCTTCTGAAAAAATTTAGACACATAGGCTAATTTTAACTCAAAACAAAATTCTGTTGTTTAAAAAACTCACTTCATGATTCTTTTGATATTTCTTTCCTGCAAGTGCTTCTTGAGAAGTTTATTTTAAAACTCAATAATGGTTAGTTCTTGTACATCATTTTTTTGGGTGTAAAGTATGAAATAATCTTGTCTGACAATGTTATCAATACATGTAGCATGTCATGTGCAGAAGCTGATTGGGAATCCTCCCATTCTTTACTCTGTACTGGTGAGAGTTCCAATCCGAGATGTAGGGAGGCGCTCCTAAATTTCATGAAACATGCTAATGGTAAGACTCCTTCCTTGTGGTTATCAATAATTTTCAACAACCTAAATTAAATACGTTTTTGTTTCATGTCTTTCTTATTTATTTATTTATTTATTTATTTATTTGTTTATTGATTTTTTTTCCGCAGAAACAAACGATATATTCCTCCTTGCTGCAAAGGTAAGGTTTCATTTTGTCTAAGCTGCCCTTTAATTTAACATATACATAAACTTGCATATATATATATATATATATATATAGATGCTCAACTTATCAAACAAGCTATTTTAATCAGTCTTGCATAAATTATCTTTACTAGATTTATCTGACTAGAAATGCGGTTGTATTTTATCACCAGGCCATTTCTTCTACGATATTAAGGTACCGCAAGTTAAAAGCAAATAGTCTTGCTGAGAAAGGGAAATATGATGCATCTTGTGTTTTTGACCACTACAATTTCTCTCTTCTTTTGGAAGCTTGGAGGCCTATATCAATGGGATACAAGAAAAGGTTGTTACTTGTTACTGACTAATGACTATTACATGTTTACATGAAGTAGTGCATGAAACTGTGATGCAAATTGCACTAATGTCGTTGTTAATAATTTGAATTTTTTCAAATCTCAAATTTGGTTTAAAGTGCTTATGTTGCAATGATGGTTATACTGTAAAATTATATTGAGCTTTCAAAAATCCAAGATATATGATATCTTAATCAAATTTTTCTATGATTTCTTAAAATATCTGTGCTTCATGTGTTGCATTACATTTCAAAATAGAATTCCTTTATTTCATTTTCACTTCTGATGTTGAGTGTTCTTATACAATTTTATTTAAACTATGTCGGAGTAGTCACTTTAAAGTGTCTGTAGGTGGTGGGACTGCGTTGCATTACCAGATGATATTGATTCTTCCGATGAAGCGTCATTCAGGACGCAAATAAAAGAGTTGGCATTTGAGGTTTGATTCTTCATTCTTCACATGTTTATACTTTATTCACCAATTTAATATGTTGCATCTAATTTTCTTGTTACTGATTCGATGTTTCAGTCTCTCCAACTTCTTAAGACGGCAATATTTGACAAGGAATGCGAGCCATGTATCCTTACATATGCTAATTTCATGATGTATTTGTTGTGTGCATGCTTGGTGACTTTGTGTCATCACTTTTGTGGGACTTTTAGCTTCAATCCCTTGACTCTTTCCAGTGTTCTCCCTTGAAATCTATGGACATATCATTGGCATGTTTGAGCTGAATAATCTGTAAGAGACAACTTTCCGAGACTTTGTTAGTCTTCTAATTGTCGATCCATATATTTCGTTGTGTTTTCTTTCGTTAACATATTGGTTAAATATTGTGATATATATATATATATATATAGGTATAGCCAGTGAAGTAAATTGAACATGTGAATAATAATGTATTTCAATTACGATGAAATTATATTAATCCCTTAATTATGTTTTCAGTGATTTGGTGGTTGCTTCTCCCGTGGAGGATTACTTTTTATACATCGATGATATGACGAATCCTGAAAAGGTAAGAATTTGCTTCACCTTGCTTTAAGCCTTTAGCATTTTATCTCAAATGAATAATTTCTTTTACTTTTTATTGTTATCATTGATGGCAGGAGGAAGCTGAGAAAATTACACAACCAATTCTAGATGCTCTAGGTGAAGACTATTCTATTTGTTGCCAAGGTACCGATTTCATCGTTGTTTGTCTGTTAATATATGCAGACAAATTCTTTTTATCTCTTCATATAATATTCATAGTTCAACTTTTTATTCTTTATTTTGATTTTCCTTTCTTAGTATTGAGCTGTCTTATCATCACTGAAGTTCATGCTTTGTCTTAATTGTCAAATCTATTTAAACTTGTATTTTAGGAACTGCATTTTTTCCTTTGCAAAGCTGTATGAACCATTCCTGTTGTCCTAATGCCAAAGCTTTCAAAAGAGATGAGGTATGTGGGGGCAAAATTATCTTGATTTTATCTTCGATTTCGGTATAGTTTGAGTTGATAGCTTATTTGACTTCATTTGATGCCAAAAAAGTATTATTATATCAACTTTTTTGGCAGTTGATACTCTTATTCATGTTTTTGTTTATCTTTTTCTTGTAACAAAATTACTTGCAGAACAGTAAGATCTAACGATGACAATTACTTAACAATGAAAGTTGAGAAACCAATTATGTTTAGCTTATCTCTTTACTTCTTATGTATATGTAACATTGAATCTGAAGATTTATTACTTCTTTGCATGCAGGATAGAGATGGCCAAGCGACAATAATTGCACTGAGGCCCATCTCTAAAGGAGAAGAGGTTTGTTTATGCCCCCAATATCTTATAGGTCAACAAATTGGATATTAAGTTGGTACTGTCATAGTGAAATTGGATATATCAAAATTTAAACGTTTATTAAAATAGTACTCCTTCCTTTCATTTTTATTTGCCGTTTTAAAGTTATTTATACGTACCAAAACAACTAATAAATTTTGTTACTTTTGATGAAATTATTTATCTTTTTTCTATAATACCCACAATTATTTATTATCTCATTCCACTTATTTCTCTCTACAATAAATAGTCAAGTGTATTATGGACAAAACAACAGTTAATGTTGTATTGAACTTTAAAATCGACAAGTACCTCACAAAAACAACAACTAAAAAGGAACAATATATTAAACGGTTATTAATGAAGGTTGGCCATAGACACCACCAAATGTTTTTTCAGATATATTAATATTGCCATGTTCAAGTAATTAACAGTTGGAAGGACTTTTCAGATAACCATTTCATATGTTGATGAGGACCTTCCGTTTGAGGAGAGACAAGCATCCCTTGCAGATTATGGTTTTAGATGCAGATGTCCAAAGTGCATTGAAGAAGAGACATAATGCTATGCTATGACCCCATGCAAAACATTCATACACAACCTATCACTTGGTTAAAATGCAAGGAAAAGAGGGGAAATGCAAGGTTCAACAATGAATTTTACCATGCAGCTTCTCCACTCTCCAATATTTTGTTTCCTACATTCATTGATTAATGTTATAATATTAATCCTGCAACTTTTAGTGTTCTCGAGTTAACTTTTAAACACTATAAGTTTCCAATTCTAGATCACATGTACTCTTTCTTTAGTAAACTCTTATAAATTTAAGTCAATTTTGATAAAATTAGTAAACTTTCGATTTTAGTAATAGTCTATGATTTTACAATTGTATAATAGTTTGGTCTTAAAATGTAAAATGTTGATAATATTATTCGATATATGATTGCTTTTTTATTGTTTTAATAATATATAGAGAGAGAGCGCGGGGGGGTAGGTTATTTTAACATTCCTAGGTCTTGTGCTATATGATAGATATTTGGATGCTTAAACAATGATAGTTTAATGATATATGATAGTTAGAAACTATTGTTTTTAGGTTTCACATGCTAATTGAATAATTCTATTGCTAATCAATTAGTTTGTCTAGCTAATCGATTAGTCTATCTAACTTATCAATTAGGTCATTAATTTAATTTATTAAATTAAACTAGATTGTAAATAAAAACTATGTTTCCACTATAAATTCCTAGCCTGATTCAAAAGTTTCTTTTTGGTATGTCATATATAATGACAAATTAACTTTTTAAAATTTTTAATACTGTGAACCGACAAATTTTTAAAATTTGTAAAATAATGTTACAAATTTTTTTCCAAAAGTGGACTAATTTTGATATTTTATGATAAAGGAAGAAATAGAATGAGAGTAACGGTGAAAAAGGGGGACTAATGTGGGTTATTTGAAGAATAAGAAATGAAAAATGAATGAGAAACTATTAAATAAAGCCAAGACTTATTTGCCTTGAACAACTACTATGGAGTTTTTAATGAAACAATTGTAAAATATTTTAAAATTCAAATAAAGAGATTGATTTTCACCAAGTATTTTACAACTTAGCATCTTTAACATAATAATCATCATCATCATCGAATAAGGAGTTAAATTTTGGTCAAATTTTATAGAGAAATATGCTTAAATTTTATAAAAAAAACTAAATTGTTCATTATATGTAATTGTCACATACTAACTTATCCATTTTACGTCTATGGTATGAAATTATCAAAAACTAATTTAAATAGAGTTTAAAGGTAGTGTAATTTTTAAATCTAATATATTTGTTGTCATGAATTGAATAATAGTATAAAATTATTTTACGTGCGGTACACTACTTTTATTTTTATTTAGATACTAACTTTTGTTAAAGATTAAATTAGGTCAAATTGAAAACGTGAAGGCCAAAATGAATCTTTTAATATAAACTTGCTATTTTAGGAAAGAAGCTAAGAAACCATTTACTAACAGTACGTGAATTGATTTATGCCTTCACCATAAAGGTTTGCCACAAAGAATACCCTCTTATGTGGAAATACCACGCCACCCCTAACTCAATAAAAAGAACTTCAATATATAAAAAGAGGATGATAGTTAAAGTAACTCAGATTATCAGAAACTCTAGTCCACGAAAATTATTCTCACCACTGCACTCACTAAATTTCACAAACTCAAAAAACAAAAAAACAAAAACGCAGCAGTGAAAAATAACAAATACTAGTAAATTAGTAATAAGAAAAACAGCTAAACCTAAGAAGTAATATCAGTGAGGCATGAGAACAAGAGAAATGTATCGTGCGTATTGACTTATATATACAATGTGAGCATGAACTACCTTGTTGGGCTTAAAATTTTACTTCTCTGGACCTTAAATACAAATATGAAGAATAAAAACATGGTTTCTTTTTCCATCTCTAGGTGTTTTCAAAAGTTATCAAAATACAATTTTAAATTGACCGACTAAAAAGATATTGGAGAGTGAAAAAGAAGCTGCTAAAAAAAATTCACCCTTAACACGAGTTTCATTTGACAAAAAAAAACAAAAGACACTAATTCTCAAGTAAAATAAAAAATAGTGATTTGCAAGTTTCTTTTCTTACCTCGTATATTTGAAATTACATATTTTAAAAAAATAAATAGTTTTTTTCTCCATTGAATTTTGGATAGAGTTAAAAGTAGCTCTATATTAATTTTGTACCATTACAAAGTGCACTCATATAAATTTAGTAGTATATTTTCTAGGGTTACTTGGGTCATATATATGATTTTTTTTATTCTTTTATATATATATATAAAAGTCTATAAAATAAAT
>JBBPBP010000002.1:47523942-47534518 GCA_037974735.1 Cicer chorassanicum | reverse complement strand
AAAGCTTCTTAAAAAATGAAATGATAAGGATAACAATCACACAAATACTATACATGAGACATCCTTTCTTTTTTAAGTGTTTTATCTGAAAATTAAAATGTTCTTAGAAGATTAAACTTAGAAAATTAATTTTTAAATAAAATAATTTAGAGATTCATATGTAAAGCATATTTCATTTGTGTTTGCTTATATTAGTAAAAATCAACATTTTAAATTTTGTCTTTTAACATGTTAAATTAACAGTATTTCTCAAAACTTTTTTAAAAAACTTCTCATTTGAACAAGAAAAATAATTATTTTACCAACTAACCCTGCAATACATATCATTGACTCTGCTGTGGGTAACACTAGAAATTCTCTCTCAATTCTACTTTTATTTCAACAATATAAGCACATAATGTACTATCAAACCAAGAAATAAAATGAACAATTGATTGAACCTACTTGTTATAACAATTATTACAACACACATAGATTAGAACATTCATACCATAAACCATTGGGGTCTATCTTATGAAGACACAACATGACATGGCATAAATAAATAAATAAATAAATAACAAGACCCAAAAATATAAATCACAACAAAACAATATTCTTAACTATTTACAAATGCACAATGCTTCCTAATTTCTCCTTCTGACCCTGTCTTAACTTTAATTTGTCCCATTTTCTCCATTGATTTGGCAAATTCATCATAGAAATTTTCAATTGACCCATGAAGAAGTTGAGTCACTAGAGACTTTGTAACTGAATTAGTCAACAATGCAGAATCAGATTGAAACAAACCCCTTCTCTTAACAACTTGATTATAGTAACCAAGATCAAATGTGTTTCTACTTCCGGGGTCCATTTCAACTATTGTAGTATTGTCATTGATGTTCTTGCACTTTAAGGTTTTGAGATTTTTTGCATATTCACTATCAAGTGATGGATCTTGATCACCCTTTCCAGTAAAATTGTACAAACGGTTTGAGAATGATGTGCATAGTGAGATACCAATTGTGTGAGCACCTGAAATAGTTTTTGAGATTTTGGTAATTAAAATGATAAAACTCACTACTAGAAATTCAGAGTTACTTGGCGTGCAAGCAACAATGCATAATTGTAAGGAAAATGTGGAATTTAATTAATTACCAGAGAGGAGGACCAAGTCTTTTAAATCAAGTCCTTGATTGGAAAATGAAGTTTGGAGGGAAGTGAAGTTGAAAAATGGAGCAGGAATGTTTTGAGTTGCTTCTAGCAACTTAGATATCACACCATCCCTTCTACCTGTTGGTACTTTCCAAAAGGGACCACCCTGAAACCATATGAATCATTAATTGTTGTCTTTTTCAAACTCCTTCAACTGTGTGACTTCAATCACTTAAACTATTTTAAGGGTATAATTTGAGTACTTACTGTGACTACAATAGAGTCTCTTGCAGATAAAGCTATTATATCAGCACAAGAGACAACACCAGGACATTCAGCTTCAACAAGACTCTTTATTCTATCAATGAAATCAAAGCCTCTAACTGTAAGATTTGGAGGTGCATTTTTTTCAGCTTGATTTGTTGTTGAGTTCAAAAGGACTGATCCATCACATCCCTGAATTAAAATGATTTATGTTATCTTAGCTCATAAACTTTGACATTATAATATACACATTAAACAAAAATAAAATCAAAGCATAAATATAAACATATACTCTCGCTGAAATTAAATATAAACAAAAATAGTAATTAAAAAATTGATGTATTTGATCTTAAATTAAGATCATATATATCAATTTTTTAATTACTATTTGTGCGTATATTTCATTCTAGAAGAAATAAATAAATAAGGTTGAATTGCAATTACCCTGACAAAACAATCATGAAAGTGCATTCTTATTAATGCAGCAGCAAGTGATGGAGCATTTTGAATATGCTCATGAACAAAGTTTAATATGATTTTCTCAGCTTTTGGACAACTCTTAGCATAAAATCCTAGCTGCAATTGAGCATGAGTTGATGCTACCAAAAAACAAAGAATCAAAACTTTGAAGTAACTCTGATTTCTCATTTTCATATAAGTATATAGAGTTAATTAACAGCTATGAGAATATATCAGATACTAATATATGAAGAACATTAACTTCACTTATATTGTCTCCAAAACAGTGGTCAATGATTTATAGTCCTAAGGTTGAGAGCTTAAGGCACAAGAAACAAATTAAGAAAATGACATATTACACAAAACATGTTACTTTTGATCCATTTACATTTAAAATAGTATATACTATAATTTAAAATTGGTTAGTTGAGCATGTCCTTAATAGACAGATATAGTGAGTTCCATATTATTATTGGATTTCTAATGTCACTTCATTGATTTAGTAATTTGTTAGTACAACATTTTGATCATTGATGTTCTTTTTCATGTTTTGGATACCATATTAAATTTTCTAATTAAATCTTTGGATTATATAGTAGTTTTATTTTAATTGGATTTTAAACTAACTAATCACATTTTAAACACATTTTAAACAATTTCCTAAAATAGCTATCAGTATCAAGTCAACGACTCTAAGGTGATTTTTTTCTTAAATTACGCTTTTTTTTTAAGAGACACAAACAATTTTATTTGATATCAACGTTTCGAATAATAAAAATTTAAAATGTGAATTTAGTACATTGTGTGAGACCAATCTCTTTTCATAATTAGGTGAACTAATATTAGCCTCGATCTTTGTGGCTTATTATTCTCTTTAATTATTCCTTTTTAATTTTGCTAGAATCAAAGAGGAATTAAAGAATAAACTATGGACTTTACCTGCTCCTATAGCCTATGAGTGAATTGCTTTAATGATGCAATACAATGAGCTAGCCAATTTTCAAATTAAATTAATTAATGGTGACAACCAACTGCCACTTAAGGACATATAGTTAAAAAAATGAAAAAGCATGACGAATAAATTATAGAGTGGGTACAAAGTTGTTACAAAATGTTGTAAGATCTTAGTAGTTGTGATTATTAACATACATTGAATACTTAATTAGTGATGATAAAGATTTTGGAGGTTCCTTTAATTTGTATAGAGAAAGTCACATTGATTCCCATTGTGGGGTAGAAGGAAATCGTTAAATTTACATTTTTCCGTTAATGTTAATTGAGAACTTGTGATGCTGTTATTTCACGATAAGTGAAAAGAAAATTATTGTAATAATTTCACACAAAAATAATTGTAATGAGCCTTAGAAGTCAAAAATACTGGAGATATTGTAAGATGATATGATAGACAATTATGGAGGTAATCATGTTGCCATATAGCTAACAATTTTTTTCTATATACTCATGTTAAAATAGTGATGAATTGTTCTCCAAAGAGTAGTCTAATGTAGTGGTTTGATTAGAGATATCAAGAATTAATTAGGGGATCAAATTTTAGAAAGATAAAAATCAAGAAAAGATAAAATAATGATAAGATTATTATTTTTACAAAACTTAGGTGCATAATTATTTTAAATTTAAATTTAACTGTAACAAATTTGTGAACAGTACAAATACTATCTATAATTATTTATAATGTTAGTAATTTGTCAAAAAAATTGAGTACATGCATTTAAAGTTGAAGTGAATTTTATGGAAATAGCTGGCTAGCTGGACGTAACTAAAGTGTAATGGGACCAATTTCTGTCACCATATATATATATATAGCAAGCTGGCATGTAAATTGTAAAGTAGATTCCAAATACATGTGCATATATCCAAAGCAAAATTATTTATTCTACTTAAGTGAAATAATAAAAATAAAAAAAATAAAAAATAAAAAAGAGGCTAGAAACCCCTAAATCATGCAAGGTTTTGGATCAATCACGTTTTGGATATTCGATATAAACCAATGATTGAATTTCATCAATAAAGAAGGGATTGGTCTCCAATGGAGGGTCATGACATGCAAGGAAAAGGAAATTTGAAGAAAAAGGATTGATCAAGTCTGCTTTTCAAATAAGTAGGTGGCGGAGACATGTTATAATAACTTGTAATCTAATTACTTTCCACTCATCACCCTTCCAAAGCATAATACCTGAAATATTGAAAAAAAAATTCAAATCTCATGAGTTATAATTCTATAATTCTATAAATGCTCAGAGATAACAATAAAGTAAAAAGCTTAGAAGTAAAGTGATACAAACAAATTTATTCTGAATCACCGGCAATTTGGTAGCTACCTTCAATCCTTTTACTTAAAAGGATTTAACAACAAATTCAAATATTTGAATTTCATAGCATCTGACCCTACAAGTCAGTTTTCTCAAAACAACCTGACACATACAGACTTTTTGAAGCAAACAATCAGTTTGATCCTACAAGTCAAGTTTTCTCAACACAACCTGAAAACCACAGATTGCTTGAGGAATACTACATCCACTATCGGCCTACATTACACAAGTTTGGAACGCATTGTGTTTTGCTTCTACTAAGCAAATTGTTACAATTATTTTCTCACACTAAAACACTTAGAAAATATTTCTTTGAGCAAGTGTTTCTCTAGAACTTAAACCTTTGAACTTTGAATACTTAGGAAATTTGAACTCTCAAAAGTTTTTCTGAATTGTATGGATTTATGAGTTCGTGCTTTCTTCTTCAGCCTGGAGTATCTACTTATAGAATAGATTAAGGTTTCACTTTTGTCCTTGTACAATTTGGATCATATATTTCTAGTGAACAAATTCTGAATGTATCTTCTTGTGAATAATTCTGAGTGTTTCTTCTTGTGAATAATTCTGAGTGTATCTTCTTGTGAATAATTCTGAGTGTATCTTCTTGTGAATAAATTCTGAGCATATCATCTTGTGAACAAATTCTGAGCATATCTTCTTGTGAACAATATTTTGAGCATATCTTCTGGTGAATAATATTTTTACCATATCTTTTTGTGAACAATATTTTGACCATATCTTCTTGTGAATAATATTTTGACTATATCTTCTTTTCATCTTGGTCAAATATTTCCTCCAATTGTAATTCTAAATTGTATCTAGTTTCAGATTATGTTCAAAAAATTATTCATGCGAATCTTCCTTCATACTCTTGATTGATTGGAGCGGGAATTGATCCGAGCTTGCTCTTGAATATTCAGAAATTCTAATTCGACTAAGTTTTTTCTTAAGAATGAATTCTTTCAATCAAAACCGTTGACTTTCCATTAAAGCCATTGACTTTCTTGTTCGAGTGAGATATTGTGTTTCTTGGGATAATAAAAGCAGAGGCATAATTGCGTGACTTAGAAAAAATCACATTGTTGAATCATCATAGTCAGTACAACATTAGAGGCAACATTTGGAGTGTGTTGCAACTTTTTGATTAGCGGAATATGAACTTTGAATGCATGGCTTGAAGAATCTATTTAGAGTTAATGATAGTTTGATATGAACTCTTCAGAAGCATGTTGAGTTTGTGCACATCAGATGCACGCAGGGGCTTCAGAGGCATGCTTCAAATTTAGTCTTCAAACCTAGTTATCAAACTCAACTTTTAAAGCCAATCTTCAGACCCAGTTATCAAAGGCATCCTTCAGACTCAAACATCAGAGGCAGTCTTTGTAACCTTTAGAGGCACGCTGCTTTCAGAGACATATGTTCAAAGGCATACATGTATGCTTTTGTGCTCCTTTGGTCACTTCCTTTACTTGCTTTCTCTGGTCACTTTATTTGGTTGCTTCCTCTAATAGTTTCCTCTGATTTTCTTATTCTAATTGCTGCATATTTAATTAAACCATTAGTTTAAACAGATTGTTCTCATAAAATATATTTCAAAACCACAAGAGAAAAATCAACTTGGTTCCAACACTAACTAACCGATTTTGTGAAAATATATTAGCTCAAATACAAAAACCTAAGAAGAATGTTCTTAATTAAGTGATTTGAATTTTTGTCAAACAAAAATTAATTTCTTTTCCAGTTACTTAACAATTTGTTATGCAGCAAGAGAGTACATATTAAAATAAGACTTACTATTTCCTAAAAAAAATAAGACTTTTCATAATTTCAATGTCAAGCAACATGTAGTAATAGACTACCTCTAGGTGAGAAAGTGTTACATATGATCTCGGCAATATTTCAAAATTTGAAACTTTAAGTAGAAATTTACATATGGGTTGTAAAAAAAGAAAAAAAAATATCAAAATTCAACTTATATTTATTTTCTTTTGTTTTGTCGAATTAACATCAATTTAATTATATTTTTAAGTATAATTATATAGATGACTTTGGACTTTTACTTTTAGACGACGTTAGTTGCATCAAAATTTAAGTAAATTTTATTTGTTGGTGAGTTGTAAATCACATGAAACAGTTCTATCCTAGCAATTGCCGAAATAACAAGAGACTACAAATTCATAATGGTTAAATCAAGTGTGCTTGGTAAGGAAAGGAATAAGTGCTTTTTTGTGTCCTTTGGTTTCTTTGGAGAAATGCAGCTTAATTATTATTCTATTGCAATTGTGCCGTGGGATACCATTATGTCGGCAGCAAGATAAAGCCAGCAGTGTTCTGTGCTTAGCTTAAAGACAACAAAAATTTATGGTATCCGTGAAAGACACGAGGAGTTAATTTAGGGATGGGGGTAGATAATTTAATGAGTCTATGCAAATAAAATAAACTAACGCAAATATTAATTAAATATCAGATATTTGTTAAGAATGTAAATATAAAAATAAAAATAAGAAATTAAAATTGTAAACAGTGAGATTTTTAATTTAATTTATTTTTTTGGTTGTTTACAAATGCTGGGATGTTAGCATGACGCATAATTTTTTGATATCGTGGAGATATATGTGTCTCTGTCAGTAATTTAATAAAATTATTATGTTGTAATATATTTTATTTATGTTTAATATAATATTTTTTATAATGAAATTTTAGGATATATTATATTTATGTGTTAATGTATTAATATTTTTTTATTAATAGAGGCAGGATAAATTCTATATTATTGGGAAAAAACAAGCATGTTTGTATATAAATGAGTTTTTTTATAAAAGTATGATATTCATTACTTCAAAATTAGCGAAGTACTCGTCTAACAAATATATTCATGGATATGAATAGGATACAAATGTTATTGTTATCCAACAAGACAAATAGCGAATGAGAACTATTCATGTATGTGGATACACATTGACATCTCTAGTCTTAGCTTGTGTGCTCCAAGCCTTTAATATTGTATGAAAATATATCTTTAAGAGTGTGTTTTGGTGAAGAAATTTTATGAATGAATGTAATTTTTAATATCAATAGTACACAATTTGAACAAATTGTTTAAGAAAATACAAGTTCAAATTCCAAATGAAATAATCTTTGATTAAATTTTAATTACAAATCGACTATATTTTAAATTACGAAAGTTCATTTTTCTAAGTACCGAAGAAATTTATTTCCACAAAATAGAGAGATATTTGTCGACCTTTCAAATTATTTGCATTTAGTGACTTATAATATGCGTATTGGTTTGTCAAGTGTTTATTCTCACAAATTCTTAAATATTTACAAAAATTTATATTTTTTTTGTTTTTATCCATCCTCTAATATTTACTCACAAGTAAAAAAAATACTATCAAAATCACATTTTTAGTAGTATTTTCTATCTAAATTTTAACTACCGGAATTTAACTTCCAAAAAAATTTCGTATATTTTAGAAAGAGCATCCACTTTTTTTTTTCTTTTGATCTTATTTTGCCCTTCACTATACAAAAGTAAAGTAAGGCCCAAGCTATCGATAAAGAAACACCTAAACTGAATCAAGGCCTAACAATATCATGAAAAATTCCTGAAAATTTTAACACAGACCCCCGTAATTATACCTTTACCCTACTATTAACCTGAACTTTAAATTTTTGCCTTTCTTTATAAACAACAAAATCATTTTTCACTCATATCACAGATTTTCGTTCAAAATTTTCAAACACTTGAGCCAATTTGTGTTCAGGGAAACTAAAGAAAAGTTTTTTAGAAAACTTGAACCACATTTTTTCAGTATTTAAGTGTGTTTCGAAAAATTTGTGCTGAATATTTTGAAATAGATATTTGTTCTTGTGCGTAGGAATTTTTTCAATTATTTTTTAAAAAATATTTAGGGTCAAATTTATAATTTTGAGAATTTGTGGTGTAGGAATATAACTATGAAGTACAGGTTAAAATTTTCAAAGATGATTATCATAAAAAATATCACATAAAATTAGAACATAACGAGAAAGCTACTTTTATCATCGTACGTATCTAAAATAACCAAAATATGCACAGTCGTATACTTCTGTGAAGAAGAAAAAAATGGTACTTAAATATATGTTTAGAGGGCAAAATACTGTATCTTTTTCAAAAATATAGTTTTGAAGTGCACGTGGAAGGTCAATTATGACTTTAAATTAAATGGATCAAGCAAACATGAAGTATCAATGTCAATTTACAAGAAAAGGGATTTGAATTGTAAATTCACCTATTTAAAATTTCCTGTTAAAATCTTAAAAAAATAACTCAAGGTTGATCTTGGTTATGAAAATAGAAAACGGATAACGTTCTTGGTTCTGGAAAAAGAAAAATGAGAACGTTCTTGGTTAGTTAAAATCACAGTTTTAGCTTATCTATTTAACTTGATAATCAAAATGACTGAAAGTAAATAGAGATAAGGAAGAAATACCACACAAAGATATATCTTAGTTCACCCAACTCGGGCTACTTCTAGTCCTCACAACTGTGAGATTTTTCACTAAGTGTTCAAACGAAGAACGTTCTTGGTTTTACACAGTTTTTGTTAAGATCAACCTTGATCTGTAACAACAATTCCTTTCCACCCAAAAAGAATTCAATCTGGTCACCTATCAATCTTGAGAGGATTTTATAATTTACCTTTTAACCATAAAAGTATTTTTCTACAAAACTACTTAAACTATAAACAACCTTTATAGTTTTGAGTTTATACAATAATGATTTAAAGAGATTGGTAGAATATGAGTATGTTCAACTCATGGTTGAAGATAGATTTTTAATAAAAGAATTCAGTAATACAATATGGATATATGAAGAGGAAATCAGTACTGATTCTTTTGTAATTGAGAAGCTTTCAAGTATGTAAGTGTATGTGATTGATGAATTTTCTTGGCACTTGAAGTTCTGCTTCTTCCTTGAGATTTAGGTTCCTTTTATAGGCATCAAGGAGGTTGATGACAACTATTATGACCGTTGAAAAGGTGTCTGGCTGTCATGTGTCAAACTTGACCAAAGACCAGACTTTTAAACTTCGAATGTTCTTGTTTTGAACATTATGCATTTCTGCTTTTGCGTTAATAATGTCTGATATGTAGCTTCTCATTCTTGACTGTGATGATCCTTTGTTAATGCACACAAACATCTCAGAGATGTGTTTAATCGATTCAAATTAAGACTGCCTTTAGATTTGTGCAAAACAGACTGGAGAATGATGAAATAAGGCTGGAGAATGATGTAACAAGGCCGAAGAATGATGGTCATTATGCTGGAGAATATTTGTATCATTATGGACTGATGTCATCATATTGGAGAATGATGTGGATCATTCTGGAGACAGTTGGTTAATCATGCTGAAGAAAGATGTTTGCTGCTGAAAACTATGTGTAACATGTTGGAGAAAGTTTATCAATCTGGAGACTCAGTTTACAATGTTGGAGAATGATCATTTGTCACTTTTGCTTTGAGTTGTACCTTTTAATCTTTGATCTTTTTAAGTGTTTCTTTTGCTCATATGAGAGCTGTATATTCCTAGTATATGAACTGGAAATCCATTCACGATTGGCAAGAGCTTTCCTTGCATTAAAAACTTATTTGATTTTGCTTGATGAAAATGACAGAAACGTGGAGAACGTTCTTGGTTTTTCAGATTATGTCAAAAACGTTCTTGGTTCAATTTTGTTCATTTTTAGCTCTTTTTTTTAAACTGATTTCTTTTGCATTTACTTTGTACCTATCTTGGATTATTACACTCAAAAGCACATGTTAAATTAACACATAATTTAGAATCATAATTAGAATCTTTAATTAACCTTTATTTGATTACATCAAAACATTAATTTGGGATTTTGCCTCAACAAAGCATAGGTTTGATAATTGAGTCCATTACTTGGCTAAGAAGTTTCAAAGGTTTTACTCCCTTTTTTTCTTTAATATCAAATTTGTGTTTTTATTTAGTTGTCATCTTTAAAGTTTAATTCCATATTTATTATTGTATTGTCAATAATACTCTTAATTATTTATTTTTTAAAAAAAATATGTAAAATAAGATAACAAATAGTTAATGATATTATATGAAAAAGATAAATAACTATGAAAAATAATAAAATTTGTTATTTTCTTGAAATGAGTAATAAATTTAAAACAACAATTAAAAAAATGAGGAAGAGAGTATAAAATATCACCTAAACTATTGCAAAATGATTACGTCAATTTTTTTGTTTTGACAAAATTATGTTAATGAAAAATTTAATTAATATCTTTTAATTTTTTTTAAAGATTTAATTTATATATACAATCAATGTTGTTATTTTTATACTATCAATCAATCGCAACTGTTAAATTAATA
>JBBPBP010000002.1:47513371-47523802 GCA_037974735.1 Cicer chorassanicum | reverse complement strand
ATTCATATACACGTCTATGTAAAGAGTTTTTATACTGTCAATATATCACAATAGATAGTTTATCAAAGATGTTTGACCTTTACTATAATTATGTCTAAAGTTATGGTCATAAATGATTGTGACATGTAGATAGTATAAATTTTTTTACAATACATAACAATTAAATTTATAAAAATAAATAAAAAAATACATAGAAACTTGTTTTATAAAAATAAAAAGAGTGATTGAAATATTAAATTCTAAACTTGTAAAGAATATTTTAAAAAACAATATCATTAAATTAAATGTGATAAAATTAGTTAAACAGTACCATTTGCTTATATTTCATACTATTAAACTCGAGTTTTTTTTTTTCTTTCACATATTCAACACCGTATGCAGTGTGTATAAAAATTCAATGTACATGTTACATTACATATAACACTGGTGAAATGATTCTATGGCATATATGTGGTTGAACACAAGATTTTCTCGCCTTACTCTGGTGTTGATATTTTCTGTTAAAACCATACAGTTAGTAGTCAAATAAGAAGCTGCATTTTCAAAGATATAGAAGAACAAGAATGCATGAAGACACACAGATAGAGAGAGAAAGCGGTGGATGTTGTGCGAGATATTGGCCCCACACACTAGAGAATCAATCTAAGGCATGTGTTAAATACTCATATATTTACCATGAGTTATACATCAATTTATCTCCATTTGCATTCATAATCTCATGAGGCTAACTAAAAGTTTTGAGTCCTCATAGTTTGTTACTGACACATTGGACGAACTGTCTGGAAATTTTAATTAAAACTGCTCAAACTTTCGGTTCTTGTTATTTCCCCTTTTCCTATCCAAGAATATCAAGCTTCAACATAGTTCCATCATGAGAATTGTTATTGCCACAAGAATAAACCAGTTTTTCATTGATGTTGGTGCCCAAGAATCAGTTGTTGAAATCAAAAGGAAAATAGAACAAATCCATGGTGTTCCAGTGGCTTTACAAATCCTAACAGTTTCTGGGTGGGAACTAGTGGATGGATTAGACATGGAAGATTACCCAATAATCACTGAAGGCACAAGAATTGACCTTACGATCAAACCAGTGGAGCCACATCACAGTAACCATTATAACAACAAAATGCAAATCATAGTAAAATTTTCAGCTAGACGGATTAACATAGAGGTGGACCAGACAGATACTGTTCGTAGCTTGAAGGAAAAAATTCACATCATTGATAGCACCCCAATCAAAAGAATGACACTTTACTTTTTAGGGACAGAATTGAATGAAGATTTTAAAAACCTGAATGAGTATGGCATTCGTGAATTTTCTGAAATTATTGTGTACCTCAAGAACATGAATCGGTCAAGAGAAGAACCACCATCTAGGAAGGTAAACTTGGTGGTACAAACCTCCTCTAGTTTGCTTAATGGAGCCACCATTCCGTTAGAGATGAGAGATGCAAACACTGTCAATGACTTGAAGCAGTTGTTGCTAAGCAGAAAAATTCTGCCAATTGATGACTATTTGTTTATACACAGGCAGAGGATCATGCGTGATAGTTGTAGTCTTAGGTGGCATGGAGTTGAAAATGGAGACCGTCTCTATGTGTTTAAAGGCACAGTTAGTCGTGGTGGATTTGCTTAAGCTTAAAGTTATCATAGTAAAATAATAATTAGGGATTATTTGTCATATTGTTGTTTAGTACATTGTTTGACACATTTAGAATATTGTTGTTTAGTACATTGTTTGACACATTTAGAATGAAAAGGTGATGAACATTTTAAATGAAATCTTATTTGTTTTATACATGAATGAATATGTTTAAAAGATTTTATTATCTATACAGGTGATTACCATATGCTACTTTTACAAATTTATATGACTTTTCAAAATAAAATAAAAATATTGATTATTCCATTAATGTAGCTACATATTTTATTAGCATCAATCAATATTTTAGTTAGCATCAATCAATAGCTTAGTTAGCCCCAATAATCTCTAAAGGAAAAACCGAAAAGAACTCAATCAAATTAAAGTCCTTATTCATTAGATGCAAATTTTCCTATTGAAACTGATCGCTTAGATGATTCACAATTTTGTGGGAAATGTCGTAAGGTTTTTTGTACTCAATTGAATACAAAATGACTTGGTAACAGGACATCTATGCATGCTAATGCAAGTGATTCAGCAAATATACAAACAAAAATTCTTCCTACAACTATCTTCTCCATAATCAAAATGCATACAGCCTTTCAGTGTTTCCTTAATGTTGCTCCTTAAATCCATAAATTAACCTTAAGTAGGAAACTGTAACTTGCAGGCCTCTGCATGAAATGGCCAAAAATACTTTGTGAAAAGCTAGAGATTTACCCCCTAGACCTAGCTACTGAATGTTAATTGTGTGGCCTCTGTTTAAGACATACCCAATCTCCCAAGTTAATAGACACATCTATCCTATGTTAGTTCGCGGAATGACTCATTTGTTTTAAAATCCACTACTAATGATAAGCAAGCTGTTTAAAAATATCATCCCTGTCCAATAAATCATTTACTATTGCCTCTAATAAAGTCTCCCCTAGATAAGTAGCAAATCAAGGCAGGATATTTTCTGTCATAAACCAACTCAAATAGTGAATAGTTAAGCAGCTGGTCCCGGCTCTTATGAGTCCCCTAACATATACCTTTTGGTGATTTATAAGATATGTATTTATTTTTTCACAATTTTATTCATTAATTTTTCAATCAATGTTTATAACATTGTACTTTTCCCTCTATAGTGCATCTAATACTTTAAAGGATCCAAATATGCAAACTAAATAGTTGATTATTGATAGAAAATAAACTCTTTTGTCAAGAAAGTAATATTTTTATTTGTGTGATATCTCAAGAAAAATGAAATTTCAGCAATAAACTGCAATTTTTTTGGCAGCAATGTACTCTTTACAAGCATTTACAAAAATGTAGTATCTCCCACGTTGATATTTCCAACAATTGTTGGACTTAATACTCCTCAAGGGACAAAAATAATCTAAAAGCAAAAATAACTGGAATCTTTGACTGTAGACATCAAATTAATTACCTTCGTCAAGTCTGAAGAGCAGGTCCATTAAGTCCAGCCACACATAAATGTATAGATTTTATTTTGCTCTGCATAAATATTTTGGGAGATATGAGAACAAAATTTATTACTGTAACCAACAGAAGAACAGGCAGAAAGATCCATAATCAGATATCCAAGACAAAACCTCAAATTATGCAGAAAATTGCATATGAAAGTAATGTCAAATTTCTTCCGCAAATTATTGAGTGACTGATTACGATTTACGACTCAATTTGTTGTTGCTTTCAAAATTTTGATCCTCTATTGCTCCTGCCAAATCATTTTATTGACGGGACCAGACAAACCTTGCACTTTCATCATATAATTATACTTTGCAGGCACAATGGCACCAGCTTTTGTGCACAAATCCAGCACAGCTGGAACACGTCCGTAGAAATCTCTCCCTTCACTCACAAGTACAGGAGGATCTTGAGGCCTTCGTCTCCATACAATCTTTGGAGGCACTAAATTATCCACATTAGCTTTCATCCAAAAATGAGCTCCTTTAAAATTCTCATACTTGAACACTCCACAGAGCCTAGCTTGATGGCCAGACGGCCCAACATGAACCTCTGAACAATATTTACAAACTTTTACCGGATATGCCAACAACAACTTTTCTACCCCAGACCTGAGAGTCTCCCAAGCTTTGAAAGTTTTATTTGCTATTAAGGCAAGATCATTTGGTGACAAAGACTCGGTACCATCGGCATTGGCATTAGCAGTCTCCATGTTCCAACTACTTGAATTAAGGTTTTCATCATGGGGATCAGCCCCTGCTTGCCAGCATAGCTCAACAACAGCAGGGATGCGATCAAAGTCAAACCTTTGGTCATGCCTAATAACACTTTGGAACATGTTTTTCAGGTGAAATGTCTCAACAGGAACAAGTATATCATTCAAACCACCTTTGACCCATTCATGAACCCGGTTCTTGGCACGACGCTTGTAACCCCAGCAAGTCGGAATTAAATGCCCCTGCTCACCAATATATATCTCGGGACAAAATCTGTAAATGCATAACATAAGTAGAAAAAAACATAGTTATCAGCAATTTGAGTTTACAACACTGAGAAGACCACAAGTCCAAGTAAAATGCAATTTGCTTAGTGACCACACTAGTTCAAACTCCGTTGCTCAAAATATTTTTTGACAGTTATTAAATGAAAATAACACTTAAAGATCAAAAGCTTAAAAACAATCAAGAAAAATAGCTTAAGCATTTTATATAAAAATGACTAACTCGTGATTTATGATGACATTCATCATTTATAAGCACCGGTAACAAGTACAAGTCTTTGCTCACTTATGTTGTAACAGGCTAGTGTTGTCTATCTTAAATTCTCTACCCAATAAAACCTCTTCAGACTTTTCCTGCTGCTCTTTTTACTACCTAAATGGAAATAAAAAAATCAAAATAAGCAAACCCACCCAATGTCCCAGTGTTGATCAGTGGCCAGAACTATCAACAAGATTTCTACTCCCTCTGGTCTTGAATATAAAAGTAAGTTGGGTCAACAAAAGTTGATGTATTGGTCCAAAATTTGGATCAAATACAATCATTTTTGCTGACCCGCTTTCTCTTACATATGAGACTGGAGGCAGTACTTTATTTAACGCCAATGCAGAAGAAGCTGTCTAATACAAAAGTACCAATACAAACTTTAGACTTTAGAGCACGGAGCACCAATCCCAAACACATAAACTATGGGACCAGAGGTTAACATTCATTTTCAATTCCACATTTACTCTTCACATAAAAAAAAGCTTTCAATATAATCTCTGGAAGTATAAATATTTTCAGTATAACACCATAAAAAGTTAAGAACACATATATGACACCAAATTCAGAAATAGAAAAAAATCACCGCAAAATACAAATATAATTTTTTTTCTCCTATATATGAAATTGAATTCAAATTAGACCCTAATAGGATTAAATAAAAAATGGGTGATTCGAAGAAATCAAAACTCACTTGCAAGCCATGACAGGAAATGATTTAAGGAGAGTGGAAACACCATTGATAAGAAAATTTCTGGCGAGTAAGACCTCATTGGCAACAGGAACCATGGCACGAATAGGGTAAAGGTGGGAACGTTTCTCAATTCTCTTGAGAATCATGGGTCTGAGCTTCCTCAAATCCACTTTGGTGGCGTAGAATCTGCCACAGTTCCCAAAGCAATACACTCCCAATTTTTCGTATAGAAGAAGATCGTTCAAGAACATCTTTCTCAAAGCCATTGAATGATCCTGCAATGAAAATAATAGAAAATTTTGAGATGTAGGCAAAGGGGCATTTCATCAAACAGTTAGATGTCATAGCGAAAATTCAGTGGAAGATGCTGGTTACTGACCTTATGCACTGGAGATTAAGAACCTAGCAGTTTGTAAAAAGTTTTATGCACTGTAAAATTCTCTTTTTTTAATCAAATTTAATTCAAACAAAAATATATTTATTTGTTTTTAATTTTCTAGACTAAATTTAAAAAAAAAAATTGGGTCACACGCATCTTATCTCCATATTTTATGTGTACTTGCATTTTTTGAGCAAATCAACAACAACAATGAAATCAGCAAGTAATCAACAACAACAACGATCCCCAAATTTGAAGAATATCACAAAATCAAAAAACCTTAAATTCAAAAAAGAAAATGGAGGAGGTGAGAAACTGCATACCCCTGTTTATTGAAGGCCACTGTTGGAGGCCGGAGTAGAGTGGTGGACGGAGGAGGACGGTGGATGGCGCGCGACAGAAGGATCTAGCAGGCAGCGGAACATTAAACTTATACATTTATTTAATTTTATTTTTTGCCGAAAAAGTTTTATGTTTATGAGGCGACTTAATTAAATAAATATAAATATTATTATTTATTTATTCTTATTATATTAGATTTTGTAATTTGTATTACAATATAAAAGTTAACCTGTTTTAGTAATTTAAATATATTAGACTACATATGTCAAAAAAACTATATTAATCTAAGTTAATATTTTCACATATTTAAATTTATTAGTCTAAGTTTGTAGTATTAAATCTCAATATAAAGTTTAATTTTGTGATTCTATTGATTCATTAGTATATTTAAAAATATGTCATGAGATTTATTTGACGATATTAATATGAAATAGATCTTTAATTAAGTTAATAATTTATTAAGTTTTCGAAAAAGTTAAACTTAGACATTAAAGTAAGTATATGATAGACATCTGGTTAAGTTTAGGTTTTGAATTTTTTTAATAGATTAAACTTAAATTTTGCAAAATTTAACTTGGTACAACTTATTTCTAACTCTAGTCAATAGTGACAAAATAATTAGAGTAGTCAAAATATAAAAGAATAAGTGTCTTTATGAATTTTTAAAAGTTTAAAGGTGTGCAAATGCACCCTTTCATTCTCATCTAAATTTATGGTAGTGTTTTGTCGCTATTTTAAGTTCATTTTGCCATTTTCACGTATATTAAAAAATTAGAAAATTAGGTAGTTGTTTTTTTATGAAATTTGTGTAGTTTAGGTAGTTGTTTTTTGTATGAAATTTGTGTATGTATATTACAAAAAATATTCTTTTATATATACAACGTACGTCTCCTTAATTATAAGTACCCATTAAAATAAATAGACTCTAAATATAAACACATTTTTAAATTACTAGATATATTTATTAATAGTTGTCCAAATATATTTTTTATTAATATTATTAATTTATTTTAAAATATAAAAAATCAAATTTATCACACTCTATTATAAATATTGTTTTAAAAATATAAATACATAAAATAGACATATTAAACACACTAACTACTATTTTTAATATATGAAGAAAAAAAAAAGAAAGAGGTGTTTATAAAAAAGGAGGGAGAAAATAATTAACAACTAGTAATTAACAACTGCTCCACAATTACAATTGGGCGGTCCTTCATTCTCCCTGACCTACTAGCGCCTTCCTCCCTCTCCATTTTGCTCCGTGTGTCTTTTCTTCACTAAAAGAGGTGTGACTTAAGGTCCATTTTTTATTTATCCAAAATCATATTCTTAAATAATTTTTTCTTCTTTTTTAATTAAATAAGTAATTTTTATTCACCTATATTTAGTTTTTCTTTCCGTGTGTTTTTGTGATTTTTTCATCTTAATGTGATATTGTTTTTATTCGTCGTCTTGGTGCAAGTTATTTTGATTTTCCATCTTTATTGCGATATTTATTTAATTTAGATTGATATATTAAATTCAATTTTAATAATATTATTTATTAATATAATTTCTACTAATTTAAATGAACGAATACGATTTTTTAAGTCAAAAAAATGATCGAGTTTCATGTTTAATGTTTAACACATCACCCTACAATATATTAAAGTAAAAAGAGTAAATAACAACTGTGGAAAACTAGATAAAAAATAAGATAAAATACAAAAAATTATGGCATTAAAATAAAAAATCAAAAAATTTTGTACCAAAATAAAAATATAAAAAAGTGTCATATTCATATGATAAAATCATAAAAATTAAATAAAAATAAGTAAATTTATATAAAAATCACTTATTTAAATATAATAAAAGAAAAAACGATTTGAAAACTATATACCAATTGTAGCATTAACATTGTTTAGAAGTATATATTGAAAAGCGTATGTTTGAGAGATGTTGCCACTTTAAGTAAATATCATTTAAGAATTGGTTTGAAAACACAACACGTGGTACCAAATAAGCAGGCAGCTGATGGTGATGAGCGTTCATCCTAACTACACATAGGCTCACCAACAGGAGAATGACACGTACCTACCCGAATCTGTTTGATTTCAGCGAGAAAAATAGATGCAGGTTGAGTGTAAATTTTTTTTGAAATTAAAATTCAAAGGCAGGAAGGAATGGGTTTGGGTAGTGATATACACCTTATACCCGCACTTGAACCACGCCCCCGCAAGTAATATTATTGTAATTTTTAAATTTATATATACATATATATATTAAATATACTTAATATTTTTTAAATATTAAAAATTATAATTTTATCTCTATAGAAAATATTTTTTAATTTTATAATTGTCTAATAATAATTATTTTATTATATTAATTATAATAGATATAATTTTTAAATTCATAATTTTATATATATGAATGTGCGCCTCGTTGCCATGTCTACTCATCATTGAAGGGGTTCTAAATTATTATTTTTTGATTAAATATGATTTTAGTCTCTACAAAATTATGATATTTCAAATTTAGTCTCTAAATTTTTTAAATTCATTTTTAGTTTCTATTTTGATTTTATAAGAATTATAAATTTCATTTTTTACAAAAACATTTAAAAATAAGGTTTAAAAGTAAATAAAAAAATCTAAAGACTAAAAAACTAAAATATTTTTTATAAAAATTAAAAATAAAATTTTGATAATTTTATAAAGATTTTAAACTTATTTTACCATTTTTTTTTAATTATTAAAATTACATTTTTCTTTTATTAAAAGCATAATTTTTAAAATTATAAAATAACATCTATAATATTGATAACATTACACCTTCTTGAAAAAAGAGTGCAGCATTTTAATGGGAAAAAACCAACAACTAAGCAAACACTAAAAACTGAAAAGTATTATTGAGCCATGAATGAATTGTCCAACTAACTACCTATAGAAAAAAGTAGAGTTAAATGGTCAAACCCCAACCCTCAGTCTTCTCTTTACTTTGCTCCAACCCTCCACCACCCATTCTTCTGTTCACTAGTCTACTCTTGACAACCATGGTCCTAATTTCCTTCATATTTCTTGACCTATTAATACCACCTTAGCCTCTCATCTGCAAACACATTTTATTCACACCATCTTCAATTATTAATATATACTTGCTATATATCTCTTTTCCAAACTTATTTTGAATTATATATATGGCCAGCATGGACCGCTCCTCTGAGGAAGTTTTGGCTGATTCTAAAGGTACCATTCTTTTTTCTATCTAGATTCTGATCAATTCATTGATTCTCGCTCTGGCCTGGACATAATGCATATAAGACCTAGCCTATCATATTACATTAATTATTTACCGTTAAATTAAAATTTTATATCATATAAATTATTTTTTAAAATAAATTTTAAAATATTTAATATATTATTGATATGTGTCAAAATTAATGTTTTACAATATTTTTATTAAATAATCTAATTTTTGATGTGGCTCAATGACACAAATAATTTAAATTTATATAAAAAAATATATAGATCAATAATCTATATATGATATAAATTTTCAATTCAATTGTAAAATTTTGTAAAATATTTATCTAATAAAAAGTAATGAATTATGTTAAAATATTGAAGTATTACACTCAATATAATTTGATGTCTTTTGATATATATCTAGGAGAAGTGTGATTAATTTTTGTTTTAAAATTTATTCTAGAAAAGCAATCCAATATTAATTCAAGTGAAGCTTCCAAGGTTGAATTTGCCAAGGATGAGGAATCTCTTATCATGAGGATGCATAAACTGGTGGGGGATAGGTGGGGTTTAATTGCTGGAAGAATACCTGGAAGAACAGCTGAAGAAATAGAGATCTACTGGACTTCAAGAAACTCATCAGCTAGCCAATGAAGAAGAACAGTTTAGATAGTGACTTTAAAATGGGCTGCAACTAAATAAACTATACTACATGTGTTTACTATTCTCTTTCTAAATGTTGCATGGTGTTAGTGTCTGACTTGTGCCATGCATATGTGTCTGTTTGAATATCTGATCAGTCCACATTTTGTATCCTAATAATATCAATTTTACTGTGATTTCTCCGAGTTACAGAGTCAGATTGATGCACACAATCACTATATATATATTAGTTTGGTATCCAATGCCAATTTATTATTTACTGTGATTTCTCCAAGTTCTATTTTAATATGCATGTTGCCTATCATTATTTTTTTTAGACTTCGACTTGACATTTTTTTAGAGCATGATATAATATATTAATCTATTTAAATGTATATTTTATATTAGTGTTTTTAAATGTGTAGTCTGATACATCTTTAAATAAAGACAACTAATGAGATAATAATAAATGAGATTAAGTTCTATTTTTTTAGATTATAATATGAGCTTTTACATAATTTGAATTTATTATATAATATCTATTTAATTATATTTTATAATAACTTTGAATGTGTTAAAAAATTATGTAGACTAGTAGCTTTAAATTATTGAAAAAACGTTAGCAAATATATGATTTAATTTAAAATATAAAACTTAATATAACACTAGTAAAAAAATGTTATTTGTATCTACTTAAATAAATATTAACGGTTTGCAAGGTAGGGAAATGTGATTAATTGTCGCTTATTTACGTTATAATCGTACAA
>JBBPBP010000002.1:47498659-47512941 GCA_037974735.1 Cicer chorassanicum | reverse complement strand
ATAAAAAAATATAAACATATTTAATATCTTAATGATATATGAAATTATGATTCTCGGGTCCCTAAACTTTGATGGTTTAAGTCTTTTATTTTGTCTTGGGATTTTTATTCTTTTATTTTCTTAAAATTGATAGAATGTTCCTTTTTAAATTAACAATTTTAACTAAAATCTTAATTTATATATTTAGTGTGTTTATTTTGCATGTAAATGTTCTCAAAATACATTTTTTTTATAGATATATCAAATTCTAACTTTTCATCTCTCAATCTTTTCAAACAAAATAGAGTCTGAGATGCATACTATGCATCACTCTAACCATTGCGATTCCAATTATATTGACACTCTTTAAATTAATAATCAATTGTAACACCTTAATAATATATTAAATAAAAACAAAGCAAGTGGAACAAGAACCAAAATCTTTGCAAAACAAAGACTAAACTACCTCTAGGGGCATAAATCTTTACCCAAAAAAAAAATGTACTAAAACAACAAAATACTATATAAATGAAAAAAAGGTAGACCAAGATAAATTATAATCTTTCAAAATAATAATAATAATAATAAAATATTATAATCTTATAAATAATTAAAAATATAACAAATATTTATAGACAAATTTTTTTTCTAAAAGAACTTACATTTATAGAGGGAAGTAGTACTGAAATGTAGAGTATATTTTCTTACAAAAGACAGGAAGGAGTATTATTTTCTCCATTTAAAAAATGAAAAATATTGTTAATTAGAAGATTTATGGAAGCTAGCTTAACTTAAACAATCATTTAATTATTCATTATTATGTCAAGAAAAAAACAAAAACGTGGCATCCACTCCCGTCTTTTTCTCATTGCATCGACATCCTCTCTCTCTCTCTCTCTCTCTCTCTCTCTCTCTCTCTCTCTCCTCCAAATCACAATCCACGATTCACAGCAAATAGATCTAGACATGCAATTTGTAGCTGAATCGCCATCAAAGAATATCAAATTCTAAGCTTTTCAAGGTACAAACGTTATTTTCTTTCTTTTTTTTATTCCCCTATCAGCTTCAAGATCTTCAAATCAAACTCCCCCTTTTTTGTTATTGTTGATTATGGTTGTTGTTATTATTTTTAAATACTATATTATAATGTCAATTTTTTATTTTTTGTCCAGAAATCTGCGATCTTATCAGTATGCTGTTTGGTTGCTCTGCAAATTAGAGAATCCGATTATGCCAGTAAAAATATATGTTTTTCTCATTTTTCTTATCTTTTTGTCTTTTGGGTTTATTTGGTTTTGATTTTTTTTTCTTCATAAAAATAAAAAGCTTACATATATGTGAATTAACTTCCGAAGAAATTTTCAGTAAGAAACATCTTCCTAACAAATCTTAAATAAAAAAAGTATTAAGAGCTCAAAAGCTGAGTGGAGAACCAAAATCATGGATTTTGTCTTTGGTTGAGGCTTTGTAAATTTGATTTGGATTATCTTATTTTATACTAGTATAACTGATTTTGTCAAAAGAATATTTGGATTAACTGATTTGAATTTGGAAATTTTTATCTAGGAAGTAAGGCTATTATTTTAATTTACATTGGGATTCTCTGTTCAATGCAAAATCTACACTGAGATTGCATTTATATGTGAATTAACATCTTAAGAACTCTCAAATCCAAAAAGAAAAATGGAGAACAGTTTCAATATTAGCTCATGAGTTCAGTGGAGAACTTAAAAGCAGGGTTTTTAGTGCCTGTTTGGGTGAGGGGCTGCAAATTTCATTTTATATTATCTTGATTTTGCTAATTGATTATTTGTAACGTTAGTTTTGCTGAACATTACATTTTTATTGCCTCTTGTTTGTTATCATGAGAAATTTTGGATCTATATCTTTATTCTTTTACAATAGGATTCTGATGGAACTAAATTTAAATGTCAACTATTGGTTGTTTAATGCTTGGCACATGATTGTTTGAAGTTGTTTGCATGCTTAAAGGTTTATTTTTCTGTCCCTTACCACACACAAGTATCACGTACTTGACATGCGTCTTCTGGTATTTGATAGTTTGATGATCATATTTCTATCTTGAAATATTGCTGTTATAGATGTTCATTTCGTTTTATATTAGTTTTATATGTCGGAGGCCTAATAAAGGTTATGGTAGCCAATCTAGTGTTAATAAGAAGAAATTTGCCCATATTCTACTGATGATGGTAAAGCTGCCAAAATTTTCAAATATTGCTTGATGATAGGTGTGTTCAATTTTGAGATACTGTAACAGTGTTCAGATTTGAAAGGTATAATAACACGTTGAAAGGTATAAGAACACATATGCCTTCTGGTTTTGATGAAATCAAAGTTTGGTATGTAACTAAGGGATTACACCTCTACAGTTAATGTCTCTAAAATGAGCAAGGGGCAGATAATAGATATGTCCATACTTGTTCATTTTAGAGACAGACTTGCTTTAGCAAAGCTTTTTTTCCTGTTAATATAAGCTACAAAGATAAAAACTTCTTCATCTTTCAATCACAAAAACAAATATGTCCATACTCCATGGGAAGTCTTGTTAGTGTAAGCTATAGCTACTATTATAGAAAACAGCTAGTATGAAAACAGGTGATTAGTTTATGTAACTTTCTTTTGTTCTCGGCTCCAAGCTAGCTCATGTTCAATCCTTCGAAATGAGCACAGGATTATATAAAAGACTATTTTATCTCTGACATCAGTTACCACAGGATTATATAAAAGACTATTTTATCTCTGACATCAGTTACCACAGGATTATATAAAAGACTATTTTATCTCTGACATCAGTTACCTAATCGACAAAGGTATTATGGAACCGATAAGTTTGAAGCAATGGTGGCACAACATAGCTCATAACCCCATGTTAATATTTTAAAAAATTGCTTTTGGGGTTGGGCGGAGCTGCCACTATCTGCCTTAAGAAGCTCCGCCACTGATCACAAATGTTTCTAACAGAATGATGGCCATGAGATTTCTTTCTCCAACTTGTATGTTGTCTCACCATTTGGCATCTATTTACCTTTTCAATGTTTCTTCAGATCATTCTCAACCATTTTGTGTTATTTACATTTGCAAAGTTCAAGCTTACTTCAATTGTATGAATACCCAACTTCTGAACACATTACCATGCTTTATTTTTCCTGAAATTTATCAATCATTTACTTACACAGAAAGAAGAAAAACAATACTTCTATTCACTTCCACACACATCACTTTGATTAACATACAATCTATCCTATTCAGGCAATTATCTACATATGCTTAACTATAAGTAAATCATTGGCTAAATAAGCTCTATAGTTGGTTGAACAAATTGAAGTATGGGGCGATTTGAGTAGCATTATTCTCTGGTAAGAAAGCCATCCATGCTACAACTCACAAGTATATGGTGGCCATGAAATGTAAAGCTGCATTTCTTTTTTCCTTTTATGATTCAGAGTACAAAAAAAGTCTGACA
This sequence comes from Cicer chorassanicum, assembly GCA_037974735.1. Lineage (NCBI taxonomy): Eukaryota > Viridiplantae > Streptophyta > Magnoliopsida > Fabales > Fabaceae > Cicer > Cicer chorassanicum. The sequence continues at coordinate 47,509,478 of JBBPBP010000002.1, read as the reverse complement.
TCTTATAATGCATTAGCTGTGCAAACATGCGCACTAAGCCAGTTCAACAAAGAGAAATACTATAATCAATGTCACACTACTGTATCAGCTGAAAATTTTCATACACTTTGAAAGAAAAACAATCTGTATGTGAAATATTGAGATTTTTTTCTGTGCAAGTTACTTTACTCTTCTGATTACTTCTTCCAAGGTTTCAAAACAGCGAGTACTATAATAATGGCGATGAGCAGGATCAATATAATGGCAATCATCATGCATTTCCTTGACTTCTTTTGCAAACTCTTTGCAGTGTGGAGAGCATCGTTACCCATTCTCACATGATCAGTTGTGTTTGTCACCTGTTCATTTCAGAATGCCATTTTGACAAGACAAAAAATGATTAAACAATATGAACAAACCAAGGACTTGCATACGCATATTCAACAAACTTATACTGTATTTCACAAATATAAATAGCTGATATGACTTATAGGATGATTTGATTTTGAAAGAAACTGAATCAAGTAGTGCCTAGATGGAAATGCTTTGCACTCAAAATGGTTCATAACCAAAAGTTTCATGGGATGAGTTCTACAAAACAATTATTCCTTCCAAAATAATGTTCTAACCAAGTAAAAAAACAAAGGTAGAAAATTGCTGATGATCCACGTTGGATTGCTTAAATGGCTTCCTATATGCCAATCACTTTTAAGAACATAAATGATTCTCACATTGAGTTACTTAAAGTGGACTCAATATCTGCTTTTTCTTTCAACAAAACCTATTTATTCTTAAATATGCTAAAATTTGAGCATTTGTCATATCTTCAATGGAAAACCCTTTTTCGAACTCCTAAAATCCCTCTAAGAACTCTTAACAACCCCAAATGGAATTGCTCTTAGAGCCCCTTCATTGTGAACTCAACATAAGGTTGCTTTAGTGGGTTGCCAAGAACTACACCATTTTAAAGCAGCTCATTCTATTTTTACACCATTTTAAAGCAGCTCATTCTATTTTTACTCTAACGATTAATTCAATAAAAATTTCAAATAGGTTTCTCATTTAAGGTTTTGCAATTTATCTCGCATATCCTTATTTTGAGTTGATGAATTATTGCTTTGTCATAGAACACATTTTCTACTATGGCAAACATTAATAGTGAACAATCGAAAAAGTAGGTTCTTAGATTTATGAACCCTAGAGTTGGTATAGTAATCTATATAAGAGGGTCAAACTCTAATTTAAACATAATTGATTAAATAACACTTCTCTCATTTGAAGATTTATATTGTAAAATTACTTTCATTTGATATACTTTTAATATATATATATATATATCATTTGTTTAAATTGTTTGAGTTGAGATATTTTCTATTTCTCAAAAGAAACAGATAACTCTATTTAGAAGAGAGGTAAACATAAGAGATATTGGTGTATCAAACTAATATATTCATTTAAAAGTTTTTAAATTATTTAAAATCTGTGTTTATATATATATATCCCTATTTCTAAATGGTGCTCATAATTTCTTTTGACAAATAGAGTGTCATCTCAAATTATTCATTCTTTTAATGAGTGATAATTTTTTTTAGCACTCACATTTAACTATCAATGTAGTGTAAAAATAATGAGTAAAACACTAATTATTCTTTTCGCATCTAATATGATATAGTCAGTATCCATAAATGAAGGACAAGAGGAGGAAAGTCCGTTCTTTTTTCTTCAATCCCACCCTTTTTTTTATTCTACCCTTTTTAATTGATCTAAAATATACTTTTTTTCCATGAATTTCTAAGACTACGGTGCATTGCAAGTTTGCAACAACCATGCTTTCGTCAATTGTTCTTCTTTCCCTAGGCAAGAAAGGTCTTTTTATTTCATTTCTATAATATACACAAGATTCTTTTAAATTTTGTTATTCTCTATATATCAATATATAATATATTCAAAAGCAATTAAAAAACAAGGGATACAATAGTAAAATAATCATATCAATATCAATTTTTTCAAAGCATTAACTCTTTGAATAATTGAAAAGAACTCGTTAGTTGACCAATCATAAGACTTCAAGAGCTTAACACATAACACATTTTCTTTAAATAAAAAACAAAAGGATTATGCTAGGATCACTCTCTAACGCACAATTTCCAACACTCTTTTATTGATTAAGATTCATAATCTCACTAAAAACAGCAATGAAATATTTGTCAAAAGCAAATGGCAGCAAAACCAGCTTTAAGAATGGTACAAGGAAATAAGAGGCCCTGATAAACTTTTGAAGGCTACAAAGAATATGAATTTCACATTGTCAAACTCAGACACACCAATGTATTAGTAAGTCAGAAAGATAATCACACAACACAAATCAAGCATCATACAAACAACAAAAAGGTCTTAAGAATCCCGCTCTAATATGTCCCGCCGACACCCCAACCAAACTAACATAACTCTTATATATGGACAATGGACAAAGGGACAGACTCAAGCACCATTGTTACTCTTCCAAGGTTTGAGAACACCCACAACTATGATAGCTACTATTATTAACAGGATAATGATGGCAATGCACATCCATTTTCGAGAGTTCTTCTGAAGTTTCTTAGCAGTTTGAAGTGCAGTTGTCCCTCTCTGGACATGATCGACTGCATTGTTGACCTGAACAAGCCTCTCATTAACGCAAATCGAACTAAATATGCGCTGTATTCTACATACAAACATATATATGCAGAAAATCAAGGATGCTTAAACGCAAACAAACCTGGCTTTCAATGTTGTCTAAAATTTCTCCTTGAGCATCAACTAAGACTGCCATGTCAAGGTAAATCTGAGAAATAATAAAATAGGATTACGCATACTCATTAATATTATTATCATTATCATTGTCAACTAAATAAACATTGAAGACCAAGATCTTCTTGCAAGCAAACCTGATGTAAATCAAGAAGTTTTTTCTCGATTTCTTTCACAGCATCGTGTCTCTCCTGAATTTCTTCTACCGTGCTTACAACCTGCAACAACCCAAATTTGATGATTTAAACTTCTACATGAAGAAATTTTTGATTATCCAAACAAGCTAATGACAAATCATAACTTTTTTTTTGTAATAGCAGATGTGTTTCAAAATAAAAAATAATCTTTGGACAAACTTCTAATCTTGCATTACAGCTTTTTTTTTCTCTACCAAGCAAAAACAAATGAAAAAAGCATGATATTCCTCCTTTATGCTCAAGAAGCAACATGCCAACATTCTCTGGCGACACCAATATCTCATCTATGAGATGGAAATATGAAAAATCACTTTACTAGATACAGTTATGTTTGAGGAAGAGACAAATTGAATGAGAAGATGCCATAATATAAATCGATAGCTTTTCAAAATTAAAAATTACAGTCAAATAAAGAATCATATATCAAGTACCTGTCCTCGGCCTGCTTCAAGAATTGCCTTCTGGAAGATTTGCTCACTGTTTCCAGTTTCTATCAAGTGGTCGATCGTCTAACATAGTCATTAAACAACCAATTACACCAAAACTCATGTTTAATGGATATCTCATCTCAAGTAACAAATTCATGAATCAAACTCACCTCATCATCTGGCCTAGTTCCCGTGACTGTAGAATCAAGTCAAACAATCACAAAGTTAACAACACAAGGACATTATGACCTCATACTTTTTAAATAACTAGGTACAAAAAAAACTACAGTACTATCATAGTGCAACACAGTTTAACATTATCAAGGAGCTAAAATGTTCAAACCTGTAATAACTCTTCTCTCCACAACCTCACGATATTCATCTTGTATTCTTTGTCTGAGAGTCTGCAACATACACATTGATGAGATGATAGACATAAACTTGGAAAGACAGCTTCTAGTGTTAGGTGTCTGTGTTTCAGACTAGCATACCTGAAACTCTGTCATGAGATCCCTGAACTTTTTAGTCAAGGCACTGCGATTTCAAGGAAAAGTAGATTTTTCAGCTTACCATGTTTTATCAAGTATATGTTAATAAAGATATTTACTATAAATTTACTTTGTCATATTCATCCTTGCTCTGTCAATACCAGTTCCCTTCTCACAGCCAGGTTTTTGTCTATTGCTTAGATTCTGCATAAAACATGTCCCGATTAAATAGTTTCTATTCGCATTTGAAATTTATATAAGAAACTAATATATATAATAAAACAATATTCAGCCAGCATTGCAGTACTTCTCTGTTGATAGCTTCTATTTTTGCTTTGACCCCATGTGCAATCTTTCCAACTTCATCGATATCTTTTTCCATCCTCTTCTTGATAGCTGAGAATGATGTAAGAGGTCTATTAGTCATATAAAGAGCATTAAATTTCACCTACACGTGATGTCGAAATGGCCGATGCGACATATTCAAAATAAATTAATATGAAATATAAATATTTATTCAACGCGTCAGTGTTACTAGCAAGACAATACTATAACTTCCTGACAGAAGCACTACCAGAAAAATCTTATGAATTATGACACAACTTGAAGTGTTTTCAACTACAAAATCACAGGCATTGCATAGTAACAATACCTTTCATGGAAGATGCTTTTGTAACAGCTTTTGATTCCTCGTTAGCTTCCTGCAAAAAGTGCATTTAGTAACAGTTTTGCATGAGACCTTGCTGCTACAAAGTACTATATGATGAAGATAATTGATACCTTTAGCTTTTGAAGTAGTCCAGAGAGCTTTTCAATTTGTTTATCAGCATCTTGAATCTAATAATAAAACAAAAAAGATCATTAAACTTAGGATATTCAACTGACATACTGAACAAAAACAGATTGAAGCATCAATACTTCTCATTTTCATTATCCCCTAAGACTAACAACATGCTTTTGTCCTATTGTAAAGCAAATATCCACACTATTACAAACTACAAAACACCAAAGGCCAAAAATTAACAGTGTTTGTTTGATTTTGCGGTGACAAAAACAGTGTCGTCAATTGTGGATCACGGAAAATAGCGGTTTGTTCAAATTCCGCTATGCTATAATGCTATAGCACATCAATAGCGGTTACTTACAGCACTTTGTACTAAATAGGATATTGCAGAACAATAACAATTTGTTTAAATTCCACTATGCTATAGCAGCTATTTGACAACACTAGGCAAAAATTGATTATGTAAAATTGATTCTAGTTTAAAATGAGTTGAATGTAAATTGATCTAAATAGGTTCATGTAAAAGTGAGTTGAACAATACATTTGAGAGTAAAAATCAACTCTGAGTTCTAGCTTCAAGTTAGAATCAATTCTGAAGGCAAAATCAATTCTACTCGAGCACGCCTAAACATGTTAAAATCATACACTTCCAGAATCAATTTTGCCTCATCCAAAATTGATACTAAACATACACTATGTGTACCTGTTTATTGAAAGTTTCCATTCCCATATCCGAGTTGCTTCTTTGCATTCCCATTTCAATATCACCTTGTCTAAAAGGCTGAGCATTATTAGCCTCACTAACAAATGAATCCTGCAACAACAACAAAAGAAGAAAAGAAATAAAAAACTATCCTTAGACTTTGATCTTAAAGGACAACAATGTTATACTTTAACTCAATCTAAGTCAAATTAAAAATCTATAAAACAAAATAAAGAAAAAACAACAAAATCATCACTATCAAAATGAATTCAAACAACAAAAAATCACATCAATCTAGAAAACTTGATTAGCACAGCAGAGAACATAACCACCCAAATCTAAATAGGGATTAACTATGATCTGAGTCAAAGCACACAAGGAAATTTTCCATTCCCAATAGCAATAAAATGAATTTCAAGTTTTAAGGCTCAAAGCATGATGATGAGTTCAAAATCGTAGTCTAAAATTCAAAGCTAAAAATTGGACCTCAATTAACATAACATTGAATCACAAAACCAAAAACCATAATATGCCACCTAATAAAAGCATAAAGAGTGTTGAATCTGAAATTATGGAAACGAAAGTCAAAACCCAGTGATCAAAATTGAATTTTGGTGTGAAAAGAGAGAGAGAGAATTAGAGATATCAACTTACAGTGAGAAGGTCGTTCATCCTGTGAAAGAAGAATTCGAAGAGAGAGAGAGAGAGAGAGAGAGAGAGAGAGAGAGAGAGAGTGGGAGAGAAAGGAATTTCTGAAGAAGACAGTAAAACGGCAATAATTGGCCGGCGAAACGACAGCGAAGTAAAGCGAGGCAAGGCAACCCACGAACTCTCTCTCTCTCTCACAACAACAATGCTTTTTGTTTTTAGTTTTGTTTCTTGTCTTGTTTTATGTTTTCCAAAAAAAATTTAAAAAATGATTTTGGTTCCTAAAAATTAAATGATACAGTGAGAAAAATTAAGAATCGTTATTTCAACGAGTCAAAAAAATTCTTAATTTAAATACCAGTAATATTTACATTTCATTTGTTAGTTAATGGTTTATATTATTATTTACTTTATATTCTAAAAGGATGGTTCTGTACTATATAGAAGAGTCAAATTTATTAAAAATATACTTCATTTGTTGTTTTTTGTAGTTTGAAATATTTGTGCACATGTTAAGAAATCATTTAATTGATTTATATTTATGCTAAAATATCCTTGATTTTATCATTAATTATTTAAAATATTTATTTTTCAATACAAAAAGCATTAATAATCTAAGAGTATAGTTGAAAAAGAAAAGTAAATTATATCTTTAATTTCTAAAACACTTATCATTTTGAAATAGAAATAAAATGTTAAAAATGCTAAAGATTTGGAATGAGTTATTGATTTATATTAATTATAGAGACCAAATTTTCACTTGTTAATTAATTTTAAGGATTAAATTATACTTAAAAGAACATTGGAATAATATGTATTGAACATTAATACACGCTAGACAACTCTGCTACACGAGTCAACTTACAAGCCAGCATAAAGGAGAGTGAGTTACCATGACTAGTTTTTGAATGAATATTGAGGGGACAAATGTGTCTCAATTTTCCTATTTTGAAGAGTGAAAGCTATATTTTTATTTCTCAAATACAAACTATGTCCTACGTTTTTCTTAGAGACCACGGTATGTCTTAACTCTTAAAAATAATAAATATTTATATATGTCTACACATATTGTATGATACTAATTTTATGTAAATCATTGTTATTATGTAAAATCTTTCTTACCTTTTAATACATCGAAATATATATTTTTCTAAAGAAAAGTACTTGTATGTCTAATCAGTAATTATAAATTAGCACTTTTTTAATAATAAATAGTTTAGGTTAAAGAAAAGAGCCCTACAATGCAATATTACGCTGGTTCAAACATAAATGAATTCAAATTCTTTAAGTAATGTCTTGAGCTTAAATTTTGTATAAGGGGCAAAATGTGGTTGAGATAAAAGATTCCACTTAATATGGTTATTCAATTTTTTTGAAGAAAATTATTTACCATGAAATTAATAAATTTTCGTACATATAACTTAATTAAAAGAAAAACGACTTTACTTGAATAGATCTATTTTATAGACTCTTACAATTGTGTGTCCTTGATTTATAAGGAGATATAAACTGAAATTTAGTGGATGAAAAATGACTATGTGATCAGAACATGATAAATAGTTCTATAATAAGATACTTACAAGAAACATTGTAAGTAACTGTAGAAGATCGTTCTCAACTAAAACTATCTAATTGAGTTGGTAATATGATAAAATTTATAAATAATTTTTTAATAACATTATATATAAAAAAAAATAGTTAAAAGAAATAGATTTACTAACTACAATTACAAATTCTAACTTTTTTTATAAAAAAAAAAACTACTACTACTCATGAAGTCTTTCGGCTAACAATGACACGGTACACCTCATTTTTTTTTATAATTATTTAATATTTTATTTTATTTATATTTATCCATTTCTATCACATCATTAATTTATCACATTATTCTTTTTATCTTTTCCTCTCTCAAAGTGTATACATCTATAATACACTAAACATTTAGAGTGGCTAATGGATAATAAGTGGAGTTTACTTATTCATTAGGCCTATCTTGGCCTTTGGAAGCGCCTCTTGACTATTTGTCTATAGATTGTAACAAACAAGTTAGAATCAACAAATATTTAAAAACAAAAATGACCTTGGCTCCATTACTCTCCTAGGGACTCCATAGTTTCCAACCCTTATTTTTTTTTCTTCAGAAAGTTATAGTGTTGAATTTTTTTAAGGGTTTGTATGATGGTCAAGTAGGAAACATAAAAGTTATGCTTATATTAGTTATTTGAAGGGTTATAGATAAAATAACCTATTATTTTACAATCATAAAATAGGAAATTAAGTAGTACTGTATTATCATATCAAATATTTGAAATGAGCTAAATAATTGTATAATATGATATAAATATTATAAAGCGAAGTTCTTAAACTCTGACAAATATCGATATTGTTAGGTTTGATATTTTGTTATGAATTCGAACTCTAATCTAAAATCTTACATAATTGTGTTAGTTAATTAGGTAGAATTTACATCTCTTATAAGATAAAAAAAAATATAAAATGACAAAGTTATCCAAGTAAAAATATTAATATACTAATGGAAGTAAAGAAAATTAATATACACTAGGGGAAAGCATTTCACTTCGGTTAATTAAGAAGGGAAAGCAAACTGATTTTTTCAGTTGAAATTTTCAATTACTGGGTTGTCCTTTTTAAGTTGGAAGAATGAGCATAGATTGTCCTTTTTAAGTTTGTACTGCTGCGGAGAGAGATCGATATAATTATGAGAAAGCTTGTAGTAATTTTATGGATGACAAAGTAGCTTATTTAGAACAATTTTATGATTATGATGGATAAAATTAAAACTTTGAAAGCAATTGATAATAAAGGTTTTGGCAATATGGTTTCATTATGCTGCAAGCAGCCACACGTTTCATTGTTCATCGCTTTGGTGTTGGAGGAAGGGAGTGAAGAGAATAAGAAGAAATTTCAATTGGAGAATAAGAAGAATCATCTGATGAGTAGTATGTTCTTTTAAGAATTTTGTGGTCAAACTCTAGTTGTTAGAGAGAGCATCGAGAAGACTAAGACCTAATTGAAATCCCTCGAATACCACACTTTGGATTAAAGATTTGAGATTATGTGATTTGAAAAAGAAAAAATTAGGTTGAACACGAAGATTGTTGAGTTTTTATTATAAAATTTGGGGTCGAAGATGAAGACTATTTAGTTTTTTATTATTTAATTGGTTTATTAATTAATTAATTAGTTTTAAGTTTTTAATTAAATGATTAAATGAGTTAATAAAATAAATTTTAATTTTAAATATTAAATAATGTCTAGTCAACAACAATTACACGGTCACCATGTGTCACTTCATCCAAAATTAGTCATGTACCATTTTTTTACTAAAAAAAGTTCATAAAAGACTTTTTTAAAACTTGTTAAAATTTGCAAGGATATAAATCAAAAAAAAAATTACAAAGACTAAAATCAAAGTGAAACATATTTGCAAGTGTCAAAGACATAATTAAACCTATTTTAAATGCTTATAGTCTAAGTTTACAATTGTACTAGTGTTTCAAAATCTTAGTATGTTATTGTGTTAGTATTGATTTGTGTGTTCTTAGTTTTTCATTGTCATTTATGTTTATAAATAATGTAAAATTATGAAATTACCCTAGTTACACTTCATGACTATTTTTGTTAATTAAGTAAAAGGTAGACAAAACATTAAAGTTATTATTGAGATCCGAACAAAGTTGGCACCGACAATCATCTATCATCTGCACCAAGTCTCAATATTAATCATAAAAAGAAAGAGAATACAAAAGATTGGGAGACATTAATGTAATCCATGAAGAAAAAAACTAAGTGTGTGTTTGGTAATACGGTGACAAAAAATTAATTTTTAATGAATTGATTTTGTAAAATTGGTTTTAGTTAAAAGTGAGTTTAAACTTGATATTGTGATGGTGCTACGCTCTCTACTTTTTCTTCTTGTACACTTCCTTTCATTGTGAAGGGGTATACCTAAGCATATAACAAGTACGTGAGTGGAATAATGAGTGATCATACCTAGGGTGAACTCCTATTATAGAGTGGTTGGACTTGTATTTGTTGCAATCAATCATTGAAATCATATTGTGATGTGTATTGTTGGTGGCGTAACTGAATGTGCTCCATGTAGTTAAAAATAGTAAAAGCACGTAAGTGCTTCTAGATAATTTATCTTCTATCGTGTGTGATTTCAGGGATGACGTCGGGGATAGTCTCTGTACTACATCATCCCTTTATGCTGATGTTAGCACTTCAAGTCTTCACCTTGTTTGGACTTCGCAATTTAGATTGTTTACTCCATTTAAAACGAACTTACTTAGTGGTTAATCCATAATATATTTGAGTAGGGATCTCTTAGGTCCATACCATTATAAGTTACAATTAATTTTAAAGGTAAAATCAATTTCAACCAACCTCATCCAAACATACTAAAATAAATTTTATGTATTTGAAATTACTTTTTAGTTATCTTTCACAATGAAATCAAATACACAAATTAAAAGAAAAGATAGTTAGACCAAACCTATCATAAAAAAGTGGTCTAATAATATATAAAAGTAAATTCAAACATAGTGATTTTCTTCTCTATATAAATATGAGGGAGTAATAATACAAAGACAATTATTTCATTTATTTCTAAGATGTCAAAAGTTAATGATACAATGATAAGAGAAATTAAAAACGGCCTAAATAAGATGAGTCACATTCTAAATGAAATTATATTAAAAAATTAATATTATAAAAGATGATGTTAAAAGAATTACTTAGCAACTAAGATACACAAAAAACAAATTAATAATGATAAT
>JBBPBP010000002.1:47422562-47474039 GCA_037974735.1 Cicer chorassanicum | reverse complement strand
AAATCAATAGTAAAAAATCCAAATTGTCCTATTCAATTTCAAGAATTGACTGAATATTAGAAAAAATACTATAAAAATATTTGTCATTAATAAATATAAAAAAAATACAGAATAAATATTTTCAACTAATGTTTAAAAAAACACATGAGACAAATATTTATCACTAATAAATATTAAAATAAAACAGACAAATATTTGTCAATAAAAAATATTTAAATAACACAATAAATATTTATAACTAATACCTAAAAAAACATGAGACAAATATAATATTTGCTGCTAATTATGCAACAAATATTTGTCAGAAATTATGGGACAAACAACTTCAACAATGTTATATTTTTACAACAAATGTTTTGTAATTGGGTCAAACAAGGTGTTAAATGTAAAACTAGAAAGATTCATAATATTTTCATTAAAAGAAATTCATTATATTGGGTACTAAAATATATTACCTAATTTTATTGAGTCATTAAGATAGAAAAATACTATACATCGTTCACTCTAACACTCTTATATCCGGTTAAATTAATGTAGGTCACATCACTTAATCACTTAAAGTGAGGCCCATCCTCAAAAAGGTACGACTACAAAATATTTCACCCAATATCAGATAAACTATCAAAACGAGTGTTAGAGACGGTAAATCCAATTCGTGAATATTTGCAGTATCTTACATGTAATATTTCTCGAAAATCATGTAATGAATTTAGGTCCTTTAAAAGGTGATTAACCAGAGGAATAAGTCGGGGATTTTAATGGTTAATCAAACAAATAAACAATTAAAATCCAAGCAATTTTATTTTATAGTTTATTTTAAGCACATACATATAATCATTGTATATTGTATATTTCAATTTCAATAAATGACAGATCATTTTCCTCTGAAAAGAAGGATTCAAATGAGCCAACCCAAACATCCATATTTGTGTAAGTTGAAAGAGTATGATCACATTTCCAAGTGGAGGGTGTAACTGCTATAATGGATTTAAGAGTGTCGTTCTACATTATAGTTGAACACAAGGAAACAAGCATAAGACAGTGCAGACAGAGCTATAAATGTTCCAATAGAAAAGTTAAAAAGTACAAATGTCCAAGTAGGCAGCAGCTCAGCTGCATCAAAGTTCTAGTGACCATATTTCTGAAACTCCCACTCACTGTTATCTGTACCATGTAGAGAAACAAGAAGACAGTGAGGAAAAGTAATTAATCAACTGGGTCCAAACAGAAAAAGAAAGGTAAAAGGAAATTGGCCAACATACCTAGAGGACATACTTGACGTGTCTTGAGCCATCGGCTTATGCAGTGGAAGTGAAAAGCATGGTTACAAACCCCTGTATAAGATACCAGTCAGAGCAAGAAACATTTGAGTAATCCAGGTCTAGCAGAGCAAAAACATAACTAGACAAGCATACATAACTAGAAAATGGACCTATGAACTAATTTCAGAAAAATTCAATACTAGTCAGAGCAAGAAACATTTGAGTAATCCAGGTCTGGCAGAGCAAAAACATAACAATTAGACAAGCATACATAACAAGAAAATTGACCTATGAACTAATTTCGGAAAAACTAGACAAGCATATATATGAGTTGGATTTTTAACTTTTAACCCTTAGCAAAGTTCTACTGACCGTATTTTCGAAAGCCGCAGTGCTATATATGACAAAGTTTTTCTTCATCAAGGCAACCAATGCTAATGTGTATTACTTACAACAAAGGGGAATGATTTTAATTTGGTATTTGGTAGAAAACATGGTGTTGACCAACGAATCAAAATTATTCGTGATAAAAATCTCTTGCGAGAATCAACATTTCCCGTTTGAAATATATTTTACTCCGTCAATCAAAGTTCTAGTGACCGTATTTATGAAAGATAAATCCGAGTTGCAGTAAAATTATTGGATCATAAAATAAAAAACTGTTGGATAGTAAAAAAGAATTGTTGGGTCATTAAAAACGTTTGACTTTACTTAAAGCATTCTTAAAAGTGTAAAAAGTTCTACACTAACGGTGTATCATAATTAAGCTCTTTAAAATGTTATCCAAAGCAGCTACATGTCAGTACAAGTATCAAATATGATATGCAAATATGATACTTTAAAAAAATTAAGATACAGGTAAATGGCAACCCATGTCTAATGCATTCCCTGTCACTCTTATAAGATTTCAGCACTATCATGCCTTTCTTTGTATGCTCTCTCCCGCTCTTAGCCTGGGGCCATATCTCCTCTCATTCTGCTACTTTTCCCCAGCCTAAAATGACAGGTTTCCATCAGGATAACTCTGTATAGTAAGGATGAAATATGTTCCATATGATGATTTTGAGGATGGTAATAGATGATAATGGGACAGATTTCAGCAACAAATAAAAACATGATCTACAAAATGGGCAAGCAGCGAAATGAAGATCATCATAATGACTAGTTCAAACCAGTCTCACAGACCACAAAAGCACATTAGGTTACAAATCTGCAAGTATCGGAAATTTAAAAAAAAAACTGATCACATTATGGTTTAAATTTTGAAGATAACCTATTCAAAGTTTCAAACCTGTTATCTCCATACCCAGTAAAACGATCAACAATCCAGATCTAGATGCCATTACAATCATCAAGCAAGCAAACCTCAATAATAAAGAGAAAAGCAAAGATAAATAAAAATAAACAAAAAACCAGGAGTTACATAGCACTAACTATTAGAATCTCATTGCATCTAGAGTTTTTAAAGAGGGACATTATTAATAGTTCATGTTCGGGTTTTATCTTGAATTTGTTTATAATTTTGTTTATAGTTGAAATTTGGGTTTAGGTTATTACATGATAGGGGTATTTAACTGTTCTTACCATTAACATTAAAGATCCCCTATTGGTATGTAGATTAATGAATATAAAAACAGAAGTGTGGTGCTATAAAGCTCCTGTCATGGCAAGATTCAAGAAAGGGTTGTATCTACTATGAATTTACTATAGGCAGCCTCATTTTGCATTTGTAAAAGGCTGATTCTACAACTCAAACTCATGACCACTTGCCACAGGGCAACAATTCCAACCATTGTGACAAAGCTCCCTTCCATAAACATGAAAAATGAATAGTTATCTTTTTCTTCTAATCATAAAATAACCTGTTCGAAAAACTCATACTGTTAGGCAGGGTCAAGTTTCCTAGCAGAAGAGTTCTACTCATTTTCTACTGAAGTTTACTTATGAATAAGACTTTTTGCAATGCTGCTTAGTTGTGAAATTCGTTCATTTAAAAGAGAAGGTGGGATTCTTTCAACAGAATGGTAAGTCACACAATCCCTAAAACGACATGAAATTGTGGTGGTAGTTAAACCACGAAGATTAGGAAGTCATATTAAAAAAAAAAGTAATACTAAAGGATGAAAAATATGTCACTGAATATACTTAAGAAGCAGACTTTGCTTCAGTTAAAGGGTTGAACAGCAAATAAACGTGCAAAAATATAAAGGAGGGGAGGCAGTGTATCCTAGCAAAGACAAGAACAAAAAATCAAAACAATACCTAAGACAAGTTTACACCACAACCTAAATATGATTCACACCTTGTCTCCTTGAAGGAGTAACTAACAGTCACACACACAGCACAAACAACACTAGATACAGTTTGGACATAGAATAGGGTCAATCAAGGATCACAAAAATATAGTTTGTTTAAATTCTACCACACTATAGCGCTATGGCATTGTATAGTTGTTATTTGACATCACTTCGTACTAAATAGTGTATTGTTTAAATTCAGCTATGTTATAGCACTATAGCTGCTCTTTCACAGCTCTGGAATAAGGTAAACCAAAAAATGTTTTTCCTTGCTCCTTCCTTATATTTATTAATTTCAAACAATCATATTAATCCCTTATATTTTTAAACAATACTAAATGGCTAAAGCGTAAAGTAGTGATCAACAACTTTTTTCACAGATTGATGAAAAGTTAAATACCATCACTAAAAATCTTCTAGAAACCACAAAATCAATAATAATACAAGCTACAAAAGACGCAATTAGTTGAATTCTACACAAGTTTAGAGGCATACCCCAAGCAACAGTGCATTCCTCGCTAGTGGCGCTAGCCTGGTTTGCCTGACACTCAATACCTAAAACAATGATCAAACTCAAAAGGAATTATGTTATTTTTCTTAAAACAACTGCGATTCAAAAAACAAAAAAAATCAAACCACACGCTTACACAGATCCATGATATGATTCCTGCAAATAGCACAATTATCGACAACGATATCTGCAATTAATTAAACAAACACAACAAAACAAACAACGGAAAGATCGTTAACGAAGATAAAGTACAGCGAGAGAAAATAAGAGAAGGAAAAGGAAAATTAGGGTTTGAGATAGCGATAAATGTACCCCAAGCCCATAGAGAAACAGCATTCCACTTCTTGATCTCGAAGCGCTTTGGCTTCTTGGAAGAAGAGGGACCGGCGCAGCAGGAGGTATCGCCGGCCGGTACCATTGGGACGTCGGAATCCAGTGTCGCCATTCCTCTCAACTTTTTCACTCAACAAAGATATTTTCTACTATTGTATTCTCTTTCTACTTCGGTATGCAGAATATGTTGGGCTATAAGGTTTTGGGCCTTCGTTGATATTTTCAATTGGTTTATTTATATTATATTAATCATAAAAAATTAAATTAACCAATTACAATATAATTCGAATGTCGTATATAATATCAACATAGCTGCCACTATACAATCTAACAACCACATAGGTTTTTTTAAACATGTTTTGTAAAAAGAAAAGTACAACATCATTAATAATTTTAAGTATAAAAATGAGTAACTAAAAAAAGTGAAAAGATTACATCATTTTTAAAAAATTTAATTAAGGAGACACATTAGTACTTTGCCATTAATTAATTGAAGTGAAATGGAGTATACCTCATATCCCTTCATCAATTGAACAAGGATTGTACTTATGCAGCAACCATCCTGACAATACAGAGACAGAAGAAAGAAGTTTTAAATTTCATAATCAGTTTCTACCAACAACACCTATTTCAATAATAGAGCATTAAAGAAGTGTATATACAAAACATTAAAGATCATAACAATTTATATTCTTATTTATTGCAAAGTTTCTTAGTTACATTGAAGTTTCCATTGAATAGCTATATCATTTCCTTACCTAATCGTGTCTTTGATTTGTCCTATGAAATAAAACATAACACATATGTATAAGTTATATCTCATAGAAGAATATAAGTGATAATGATAAAAATCACATTAATTGGTTAGCATCGTCTATGTAAAACTATTTTACACGGTTAATTATAATTATTTATATTTTAGATATTGTCTTAAGTGAATATAAAAATATAATAACATATCAAAATAAATTGCTATGATTGATATTGATCGTTAGTGTAAAATTATTTTACGTTATGATACATGGATTATTTTCTCGATAAAAATTATGTTAATGCACTCTAAATAACCAACATAACTGTTGGGAGAAAAAAAAACTTTGAATTGTAAAAAATAACATAATTTCAAGTAAGAAATAAAATAAAGCATCTATACTAGGTAAATCGAAAATTGTAAAATGCAATTTTACATTTTAAAACCAATATATAATACAACACATAAATAATTAAACCGAATATAATTGAATAATATTGACTAAAATTTGACATTTTAAGGCTAATCCAATATAAAATGGTAAACTTAATTACTATTAGTAATAAAATTGAGAATAGTATGAGTTAACTTAATTGAAAGTTTGACTTTACTCAATAGTATTTTCTATAAAATAATATTATGTGGTCATTTTAATGAATTTAAGATATAACTATCTATAATATTTTAGTCATTTTTTCTTATATTTTAGGATAGAATAAATTTTCTTTAAATGGCTCAATTAATATATTGACTTCTTAAAATTACCTATATACCAATTGATCGACATTTTTGGTCTGTATAAATAAACTTACTTATTATTCCAAACAATATTCATAAATGTTACCTGCATATATACTATCGACTTGCCAAAGCTAAAACAATTCTCAAAGAGTTCCTCAATTCAAAGCCAGATAGAATGTCTTTTGGAATCAATTTATTTCAGGAGTACCTTAGATATTTAATTAAGCCGTTAATATAGTAATTCTATTAAAAACTTTAAGGAGACAAGAAGTTTCAATTTATAGATATATAAAAGAAACATATCAAATGAGATCAGTTTTATTATATGAGAGTTAAATCTTGATCATATACTATCTAGAAGAAAAAGTAATGTGACTTATTTAAATGATTATATGTCGCTTAAATAACTCTTAATCATGACTATATGATTGTATGATAAATTTAATTCTCTCGCTATTTCATTATAAAATTATATATATGTATATATATATATATACACAACATAGTATATATCGTGAAACATTATAGTAAGTTAGCATTGGTCAATTTGACCTTAATTTGTAAGCTGAAAGACTATACGATAGTTTTCCAGAAGAAACCAAGATCGACCGTTGTTTATATGTAGGCAGCTTATTTAATGGCTAACTAGGTAAGAAACTTCTACTCATTCAAATATTTTACATATTTAAAGAAGTTCTTTTTTAATTGTCATTTTTAAATTTTTACACATATTAAGATATAAAGTTTGTTATTTCTAATTAATGTTACTCTTATAATGTTTTTAATTATTTATTATCTCATTTTATATACTCTCTCTTTGACAATAAATAACTAAGGATATTATTAATAAATTACTAATTAATACTACATTGAACTTTGAAAATGATGGTTAATTAAATAGAAATGGATGGAGTAAAAAAATTAGAGAGGATAATATTTATACTAAATTTCCTTCATAAAGTATCGGTGTATTTAACATTACCATAAATACAAAGTAAAAATAGTGACTTGAAAGTGATGCAAATATTGTTAATTAATAATTATGGAGTACAATTAGATCAATAATTATAATTATAATTATTATTATTATTATTATTGAGTTGAAAATTGAAAAAGGTAATTTATTTTAACATATTTTTAAAATGGGTCACTCATATATTGTGGAATAGTTGAATATAGTGTAGTTAAATTAATTATTTAATTAAATGAGAGTAGTTATAAAAGTAAATAAATATTATTTTCTTATACTAAAGTGATGAATAATTTTTGTGGATAACGAATGATGAATAATCTTAAAAAAAAAAAATATACTTTAAACATGATACTTATACATTAAAATAAAGAAATATTATTATGAAGTAGGTTATAAACTCCTCTTCATAGTAGATGTTGTAAAATAGGTCAAAATTTTGAGTAGACTTGTTTTGTTTAACATTTTAGATAGATTGTCTTGAAGGTTTGAACTCACTTACTTAAGTTGGTCTATTCTGTTTAGCTCGTTAAAAAAACAGCCGATCACGAGACAAGTTGTCCTGTAAAGGTTAAATTAATTAATTTTTTTTAAACGTGGGACTTAAGTTTTTTTTTTTTTCTTCTCGATTTTTTATTAACTCAATCAAATTAAAAAACTAAAATTGACTCACTAATTGATTCAACCCCAAACTAAAAGACTAATGTATGAAGTGTTCTACTTTGGAACATTGATATTAACTTATTAATAATTTACTTATATTTTTTTATTGATAATTTTAATTATTGAAAGTTTGTTACATGTGTAAATTTTATTTTAGTTTAAATTACATAATGTAAATTTACTTATTATAAGTTTAATTATTGTTGATAAATTTGATTAAATGTTTTTCATTAGTGAAAATGAGTCACTAAACAAATGACACATATAATTTATATATAGATAAACGTTTTTCATTAATTATTAGTTAAATTTACTACTTTTTATATATTTTTTAAAATAAAAAAGAATAATTAAAATATATTTATTATAATTGATTATAAAAAGTATAAATGAGACAGATATCTACCAAAAATGTTAAATATTAAAATTTTGAAGGCATGTGAAACACTCTTAACAACGTCAAACTAAAAATAATTATTGTAAAACCTATTAGACACAACATGACAATACATTGATGTTGATCATACACTTCTCAAACACTTATTTCCTATATTAATTAGATGGTTCATCTTTTCAGATAAATAGTAAAATGATAGCTCTTATCATTTTTTTTAATATGCTCATTATATCATAGGTTTAACTAGTTGTTATAAGATATATGATTGATCTTCTTATAAGTTCATAAGACTAACCCGGTGTCATAGAATTATTTATGTAAGAATTGTCAAATGATTTCATTGAGTATTCTTTTTCTATATATATATAATAGTCGTATTGTAAATTTGTGAGGCTCACACACTATCTATATTGTGTATGATCATGTTGAATTTCATGGAGAATTATAGAAGAAAGAAAAGAAACCTTCGATTATCTTTAAGGAAGAACCAAATTTGAAGTTTTGGTTTAAGCTCATTCATTCTCAAAAGATAGAGACTAATTAATTTAAAATCCAGCTAACATAAATTATTTCAGTCAAATGTCAAAATCGAATTGTTGTAAATAATTGATGACTTACATTAATAATTAATTAATTAATTGGGTTCATCACTTGATTAAATTCGGTCATTTCAAAAGCCAAGAAAACTTCTTGTTAATGGTTTGACCTAATAAAAATAGGAAAGAGTGTTTTATAGTGCTGACTCATTCACTTTTTAAGTCAATGATGACAAATATGGGAGCCACTTGTCTTTTCCCTTGGGACCATGACAGCTACTGCTACAGCTACATGCATACCCCCAATATATATGGACTTACATCATCATCGTGCCCCACAGCAAATGTACATGCAATTTTGGCACAACCTGGCTAAGATATAAAAAGATATAAATAACAAAATTAATAGTTAGAAATATAAATCTATATAAAATGAAGCAAATAATAATAAATGAAACGGCTAACTGCCCTGAAAATGAAAAGCTGAAAAGTTGAATTAGAATGAAAAACAGCCAACCGTCTAGAATATGTCAACATAAAATTAATGGATATGGTCATGAATTCATTCCACAAATTTTATTTAAATTTAAATGATTCTTGGGGAATATAATACACTACTATGATTATGAAGTATGAACACCTAATTGGAACTCGGGCCAGATATGGACCTGCCATGTCTTCTAACCGGTCATTTATTATACTTCTGAATAATATTTATATGGTCACAAAATTAAATCTAAATCATTTAAGTATATATACATAAAATATATATATCATATAACTTTTTCAATATTAATATTCTAAAATATTTTTTTGTTATATTTTATTTATTTATATGTGTTTAATTAATATAAATTTATGATTGTGATCACATAAGTCTTACTCTTATATATACCAGAGGCATGAGACTTTCCCTTTATGCATTCATTTTAAATACTTGAAGATAATACAATTAATTATGAAGATCATTTTAAATGATTTTTATGGCGAAGATCAGTTCTTTTTTTGAAACAACAAAGCAAATATAAAGAAAAGATATAGAGAAAGATACAAGGGGTGTTCAACTCAAATACAAC
Source organism: Cicer chorassanicum (assembly GCA_037974735.1). Lineage (NCBI taxonomy): Eukaryota > Viridiplantae > Streptophyta > Magnoliopsida > Fabales > Fabaceae > Cicer > Cicer chorassanicum. The sequence continues at coordinate 47,464,502 of JBBPBP010000002.1, read as the reverse complement.
TTAACAGAAAAAATGTTAAAAAAAAAATTTAAGTTGATAAAATGTCGATATTATTAAGCTGAATATAATATCTCATATTTAAATTTAAAATCTCGTAATAGTGTATAAATTCCTAGTACGTACTAATTATATAATTTCACTTACGTATAAAAAAAATATATATAAATAAATGCAAAATACATTTGAGGGCCCTTTTATCTTGGAAAATATTTCATAGGCTGAATTTTAATGAGCTCAAATATGTATGAGAATACTCAATCGTTTCTTGCAGCTCAAGCAACACTGCCTATGAATGCCTCTTCTTATATATGTTAATGTTCAAGGGTCGGTGGAACTAATTGCAACTGCATGGTACTTTTCATGGCTTTTTATTTGCAAACATATATGAGAGATATTTTATATGTAAAAAACCTTTTTTTATAAACTTTTATTAATTGCTATATACACAGAGAAAGAGTTAAACTGTAATTTTAAAAATATATTATATCCTTAAAATATAGAACAAAATCTATTAAATCCTAAAATTATAATAAGTAATTCAAATATAAATTATAACATAAAAATATTTTATTTTAAATCCTAAATATATTTAAATTTAAACCGAATTTTATAATCCACAAATGATAATTAGGTATATTATTGTCAATGTACTTCTTTTTAATTGAATATCTTTGTAAATTCAATTTCAATTTCAAGTTAGAAATTCAATTTTCTTTCTTTTTTGAATGTTTGCTTTCTTCTTTTTATGTTATAATTCTTATCAATATCTTTTTTGAATGAGATCAAATTCTAGTCGAATATGAAGGTTATATATCGACGTAGTTTCTTTGAATGATAAATATTAATGTTCCTTTTTTAGAACTCTATTGTTTTTGAAAATTTTGTATAGTCTTTTTTGTCCAGCTTTCTTCAATCCTAATGTTATTTCAAGCCAACACCAATTTGTATCTTTTTCTGTTATGCATAATAACAATAATGTTTTTTCCTCTGTTGTCAATTCATATATCAATTATAGGTGTACAAGGGATCTATGGAATGAACTAACTAATTTGCATCAGTCCTAAAATGACCTTTGTGTTATATTCGTCTTTTGTTTCGTGAAAATGTGGTCAAGTCACTCTGTATGTTCTAATGTTATCTTGGAGGTTTTGTAGGATTTAGTAATAGGTTATATGATGTATATATTGTCTCAAAATTCAAAGAATTTGAAAGTAAGGGTTAATGTATGTGTTAGGATTTGAGATAGTATAGTTATTTAGAATGTAGTTGGATAGCGTGGAAGATTTTAGTTGATAGATGGAAGGTAATAGTCGCAAATAGGGTGAAGTTTAGTGCAAGAAATATTTTTGTATTACTATCAAATGATTTCCTTAAAAATGAGTCTTAATTGGTGGCCTATTTTTAGATGTGGAAGCTATATTCTAGATGTTTTCTTCTAGATTCTTTATGACATTTATAATACAAATATAGTAATTATTTATTCTATGAACTACTCAAGTATTCTAGAAAAGTTTAGACATGTACATCATAAATTAATAATTAATACCTATTCTATATATATGTTACTAATGTATTTTAGAAAGATCTAGAAATCTGCATAACCTCTCAACACTCCTCCTTGATGCAAATTTCGGTAACTCCAAGCATAGTTAGTAGTTGCTCAAATCTTGCTCTTGGCAATGCTTTTGTAAATATGTTTGCTTCTTGATCTTTTATTTTGCAATACTCGAGCTTGATTTGTTATATTGTGATGTATTGGATTCTTTGTGATTGCAATTGTTGATTTATTATCACGGTAAATTATGGTTGATTCTTCTTGTATTTCCCTCATTTCTCCAAGTTTTCTTTGAAGGCATATAGCTTGACTTGTAGTTTCAATTGCTACCATGTACTCTGCCTCTGCAATTGATTGTGCAAAAGTGGCTTGTTTCTTTGATGTCAAAGAGAATATTTCTGATTCAAGTGAGAAGGCATAACATGATGTGCTCTTCATGTCATCTATCGATACTGCCCAATCACTGTCGACGTAACCAAGCGATTTTAAGTTGGTCGTGGTTTTATACCATATGCCAAACTCCTTTGTACTTTGCAAGTATCTTAAAATTCTTTTATGTAGACTTGTAGCATACATGATGTCTAGTCGCTTAGCAGTAAGATATAACAAACTCCTTATCAAACTTCTATAGCGCGATGCATCAACTTCTAGGGCTCCAACATCCTTTTGCAATTTCTCATTTGTCACAAGTAGAATATTGATAGGCTTGCAATCATTCATCTTTAATTTCTTCAATAATGTTTCAGTGTATTTCTTCTGACATATAAATATGCCTTCTTTGTGATGTTCTACATATAAGGAGACCATGAGAGTATCATGCTAACCTTGGGTCTGGATATATAGTGTTGCCTCACTTTTGCTCTTCCTAAATCCCTGATCAATGAAGTAATAATCAATTCTAATGTACCATGCTCAAGGGGCTTGCTTCAGGGCATACAAAGTTTTTCTTAGCCTTAGAACTTTGCCTTTGTTTTCTTTGACTAGGAGTGAAAATAGGTTGGGTCAGACTAAGTTTACTTAAAAAGGTTATAATTGCTTAAAAAAGTTAAAGTTTGAGCCTGAACTATTACCTGTCAAAGGCTTTATTTTAAGCTTTGGAATGATCTTTTTAAAAGTCTAATTTGGCTTATTATCTATTCAAAAGCCTATTTTGTGTTAAGAATTTTCAAAAGGACAATTTGCATATATCTCAAAAGACTAATAGACCAATAAAAAAAAAGTGAATTTTGTTAAACTTGTACAATTATAACATCCATTTTTTTTTTTCACTTTTGACAATAAATTTGATGTATATATGAACAACAATTATAAACAAAATAAAAGAATAAAACACTATTGTAAAAAAAAGAATAAAAAACAATCTTCGAATGTATAACACAATGGTTTTAAGAGAGAAAAATAGGTATGGACGTCGGAAACTAGAAACAAAAAATTAGGATTTAAACTTCAAATAAATAGTCTTTTGTTACAAAAATATAAATAGTTTGTTTTCAAATAAATGAAATAAAGATTCTTTCTTACAAAAATATGATGAGTCTTTTATTTTATTACTACTATATATATAAATATTATATTTTAATTAAATGTACACGCGTCGGCCTGTCAGGACTTATATGCTTTTTGAAGGAGCCTTAGTCTAGCTTATTTAAAAAGCTTGAATTTAGCCTTTTTACTAAATAGACTATACCGAACTAGTCTTTTTATAGGTTAAGTCATAAGCCCCTATCAGACGGCCTGACCTATTATCACCCCTACCTTTGACTACAAATCCTTGTGGTTGCTCTACATAAATCTATTTCTCAAGCACACCATTAAGAAAAGTAGATTTCACATCTAGTTGATAAATGCTCCATCCTTTTTGTGCTGCCAAAGCTATTATGGCTCTTATAGTATCTAGGCAAGCAACTGGAGCAAACACCTCATTATAGTCAACTCTAGGTTGTTGTGAGTAGCCCTTTGCGGCTAATCTAGCCTTGTGTTTTAATATGACCCCATCAGGATTAAGTTTTGTTTTGTACACCCATTTAACTCCGACTATGTCTTTTCCATGTAAAGAATCTACAAGTTCCCAAGTATTATCCTTCTCAGTCATTTTAATCTCTTTATGCATTGTCTTTACCCATACTTCTTGTTTTGACGCCACTTCTTAGTTTCAAGCTCGAGTAACGTTAAGTTGCAAGTTTCATATATGTCCACCAATAATTTTACTTGATTTGGAGTATATTCTGGTGATAAAGTTATTGTTGAGGAGATGAAGGTAGCATACCTTGGTTTTCTGTAGCTTCTTCTATATTTTCTCTTTCAGATTGTGGTATTGGTATGAAAATATTTCCCTTCTCAACTTTTCCTTCATCCCAATTCCAACTAGCATTTTCATTAACCTCAATATAACGACTTATTGTGATCTTTCATGTTTGCAATTTATAGACTCTATAGCCTTTTGATTGTGTACGATACCCTCAAGAAGATACCTCTTACGGTCTTGTCTTCTAGCTTGTGTCTTTTTTAGTTGGTGGCTTTTTGCAGTCTAAGCCTCAATATGAGTCTTGTCTTGAACTGCCTTAATTGGGCATCTATTAAGTATGTAAACAATAGTGTAAACTACTTCAGCACAAAAAGCATAAGGCGATTCTTTCTCCTTCAACATTGATCTTGCCATCACCATGACTGTGAGATTCTTCCTTTCAGAGACGTCATTATGTTGGGGAGAATATGCAATTGTTACTTGTTGCTCAATGCCTTCATCCTCGAAGAATTTATCAAACTTGTGGGAGTTGCACTCTTTACCGCAATCACTTTAGAGAACTTTAATATTTTTTTTCACATTGCTTTTCGACAAGGGTCTTAAACTTTTTAAATATTCCAAAAGCTTATTATTTTTCTTTGAAAAGTAGACTGGTGTCATTATAGAAAATTCTTCAATCAAGAGGATGAAATATTTGTTGTTGTGAAGTGAGTGTCCTCATCGGTCCACAGACATCTGTGTGTATCAACACTAGCAAGTCATCAACTTTTCATGTTTCTTCTATTAAAAATGGAAATCAGTGTTGCTTCCCAAGAAGACTTCCTTCACAAACTTAATTATTTGCTTTCAAGTAGGGGAGATCTCTAATCATATTCTTCTTATATAACATCTTCAAGGCTTGAGTGTTGGAGTGGCCAAACCTCGATTACATAGCTATGAATCATTGACTTGTACTCTCATAGTAATGTTAGAAGTATATTTGGAGCTTATTGGAAAACTTATATTTCTTTTCTCCATTTTCACTTTGGCTATCACTTGCCTTTTGTGATTATTATCTATAACCTTTCTCCATCATTTGACTAATACTCAAAAGATTTTCTTTAAGGTTGGGGACTAGTAAGACATCTTTGATGAATCTCATGATGTTTTTTGTCACCACCATGATAGTGACTTTACCTTAAGATTGAGAACTAGTAAAATATCTTTGATGAATATCATGCCACTCTTTGTCTCCACCATGATAGTGCATTTAACTTTTGATTCCATGATTGAGCCATTTCCTAATTGAACTTTTACTTTGACACACTCATCAATATCTTTAAAGATGCTCTGATCTTATGCCACGTGATTGCAACATCCGTTATCCAAATATCAATTTCTACACAATTCATCACTAGAATCTTGGGTAGCGTAGAAAAGATGTTTCTCATGGTCGTATTCATGTTTTGCACCATCACGCTCTTCAACAAAATTTGCTTGACGCTTATTTTACCTATAGCAATTATTCTCCTTGTGTCCAAAATTTTCCGAAATTTGAGCTTTGATTAAGAGGCACTTTCAACATAGTCGTCATTGTACCTTCTCAATATTTGCTCATAAACCTCAAAAGATCCAACTAATTCTATCATAAACTAAGTAGCTAGATAAATCTTTGATTTGCTATTGCGTCAAACTTACTAGGAATATAAATTAGAATTTTCTTAACAATTCTTTGGTCGAGAATATTATCTTCTTAAGTTTTCATTTGACTTACTAATTCTTTTATCTTGGTATAGTACTCCTTTTATGGTCTCAAACTCTTTCATTTTTATTAATTCAAACTCATGTCATAAAGTTTGAAGTTTAATGGCACATACCTTGTCACTTCATTGAACTTCCTCTTGTAGTGTACCCAACACATCTTTTATACTTGTATCATTCATTATTCTTGGAAAGACCATCGGCTACCGCTTGTTGAAAAAATAATAACGCATTTGAATCTTTCTATTTATTTTCCTTAAACTCTTTTTTCTGAGATGCATTGAGAGTTGATGTTTCTGTAGGAATAATAAATCATTCATCTACAATTTCCCATAAATCTTGAGTGAGAGAGAAATTGTCTTCATTTTAACGCTCTAAAAGTCATAGTTTTCATCATTGAAAATAGAGATTGTCATAGATGATGGTCGAATGGTATTGCCCATGTTTTAGGGAAATTTATAAGTGGTGTTGGATGTAAGGGGGTTTGGTTGGAAATATTTGAATGAAATTTTTACGTCCAATGTATGATCAAGAGTAGCTCTGATGTCCTTATTAGTATTTAAGGTAGTATAGTTAGTTTAGAATATAGTTGGATAGCGTACTAAGTTTTAGTTGATAGTTTCAAGTTAATAGTAGCAAATAGTGTGACGTTTAGAGGAAGAAATATTTTGTATTGATCTCAAATCATTTGCTTATAAATGAGCTTTGGTAGCCTATTTTTAATTGTGGAAGTTATATTCTAGATGGTTCTTTCTAGATTCTTCGTGACATTTCTAATACAAATGTAGTAATTATATATTCTATGACGTATTCTATAAAAGTCTAGGCATATAAGTCATTTAATAATTAATACTTATTCTATATGTTATTAATGTATTTTAGAAATGCATCACCTTTCAATAGTATGGAACAAGAATGTTTTTGATAATAAGCACATATATATTTTCAGGATTTTGCCATTGTAAATTATATTAGGCAAAAAAAAAAAAAAGATTAACAAGGGTGCTTCGAACAATCTTTTTCAGAAAGAGAAGAAAACTCAAATTGTGCAAATTTTAGGCTTAATGGGAATTTATATGGTAACCGTAATTAATAGTTTTCCATAATAAGCAAATTTATGATTTAAAGCATGAGGACCAGCTTCTAACAAATCGTCCTGATATTAAAACCATGTTTGCTTCTAATAACAATTGTCAGACTAATGATTTGATTTGGGAGCTTCTTTTATCATACTTATTGAGACATCATGGGTAACTAAGTTTATAGTTTTGTGCACCATTTTCTCATAGCTTAGGGAACTTTGAGTTTAAGAAGATTATAAATCTTCTTACGGATAGACATGTTTTTGTGGCTCATAACATCATTTTAGATAATCAACGTAGTTTTATCAAGGATAGGTTTATTTCTTACTGTATATGCATTAGTTCAAAGTCTATTAATGTACATGACAAAAAGGCTCTTTTGGTGGACAATTGGCTATGAAGATCGATATTAAAAACACTTTTCATACATTTTTAAAAGGAAAAAAATACTTTTTGGGTAGACCGAATGGAATTGAGGACAATCCACACTATGGGTATAACACTTTTTTTTGGATTCTCTAAAAAATGACTTTCTCAAAATGACTTTCTTATGGTGATAGGAACACTAAATACTTTCACTAAAAAATTATATATTGTGATGAGACATCATAAAATTTCACTAAAAAATTATATATTGTCATGAGACATCATAAAATTTCGTTAAATAAATTTTTAGTTTTTAAAAAATTTCACTATTTTATTTTCAGTCTTTGTAAAAAATTTCGTCAACTTTTAGTCTTCTAAATTTTTTCATTTCCATTTTTGGTCCGTAATTTTAAATCATCTCTTATGTATGCTTTGAATTTTTAAATAATATTTTGCAATTCAATTGTGACAGCACACACAAAGGTTCGATCAATCTTTCAGGGTGTGGCGGTCTTGTTCAAGACAGTAGTAGGAAGCTTATGATTAGATATGCGCGTCAAATTGGGACTTGTGACACCCTACATGCTGAGATATGAGGTATGTACATGGATTTGGACATGACACTTCAACAAGAGATTATGCACCTTCAAGTAGAGAGCGATTCAAAGGTCTTAGTTGACACGGTGAATGACAATTGAAAAATCAATGAAAATGTTCCAACTCTTATATGTCGCATTCGTGAGCGGAAAATAGATTGGCAAATTGAGATCAACCACACTTTGCTGAATGAAAATCGAGTTGTTGATTGGCTTGTTAGTTTTTATTTGACTTTACATTGTTTTGATTTTTTTTACTATAGAGATTCCACCTAGAATACTCCAAAGTTTCTTTTTGATAATATCTCCGGAGTATACATGTCTCGGAATGTAACCTTAGCTTTATAATTTTTTCATAGATCGTCTTTTTTTATACCAAAAAGATTAAAAAAAAAATTAATACTATTTTCTAATCAAAGTCATGACAAATTTTGACTTTAATAATATTTTTTGGAATTGGATCCAAAATGTTTTGGCTTTAATAATATTTTGGCTTTTTACGATAATAAAGATACAAAAAAGTGATAAGTTTCATAAATACTTAAATTAGTTTATAAAAAAAATACGATTAAATATAAGTTTATAAATAATTGTTATCATTTATCTTTAACAAAAGAGAACTTAAATTGTTATTGTGAATGTGAATGCTCATTTATTTAATTAAATAGTGGCGTATAAAAGTAACCAAAAAGCGTTTGACCTTAGCAAAGGTGTTTCTCCCAAAGTTGTTGTCATCTGATAGCCCTCTGAGTCTCAATTGTAAACAACGAATCTGATTCCGCCAACAGTCACACTAACATCAATAAATTCTTAGACCCACCCCAACTTTTTCCTTTCCTTGTGGTGCCTCAATTTGCCAGATCTTCATTTATCCAACCACACGCATCGTTTGACTTTGCATTAATGCTTCTTTTCGTGCCAAACAAAATCAAACCAGATTAAAATACCTCTAAAACAAATACTAATTCAATACAACTTATTTTTAAAAAAGCTGAACAATTATATTATCTTATATGTGTGCAAAAGGTATTTACTATTTACATTGTCAGTGTACACACAAACTCCTCTTAACTATTTATATACAATAAAAAATAATTATATTTAATTTCATTGTCACTCCACTAAATATTGTGATTTTTAATTTCATTTACACTCCTCTAAGTATTGTAATTTATAATTAAAGGACATTTTAATTTTCTCAAAATTTAAGGCAAAACTTGTTGTCACGTTACAAAAGTCCCATTGTATTAGGGATTGTTACGATGATTTTGTATATGTTTGGATTCACGATGATCATCTAAGCATACACTATAATTAATATGCATGAAATTGAAAGATAATCAAGAGATCTCCTGAATGCAAAGAAAAAATGTTGTTACAGAGTTCGCACAATTGAAAAGTGAAGCTTAAAATATACTAGTATTAAAAATTAACTAATTTTCTTATAAATAAAAATACTAATTATATGTTCTCAAGTTTCAGTTTTTGTAAGTTAATTATAATATAATTTACCATCTCTTCTAAAATAAAAAATAAATACTGATTATATTCTAAAATAGTAATTAACTAAAAAAATGAGTATAATCTATGGAGAAAAATAGAGAGGGAGACAATTTAAAAACACATGTTATTAATTATTTAAAATTGTACAGAACATGCAGCCGTGGACCACTGCATCCATCACAAGTCCAAAACTAAGCTACGGTCCCATATCCTTTCACGCCCTTCAATGAAAACCTTCCTATTTTATCTTCAAATTATTTCATAAAAAAACTAGCAATACATTTTCATTTTATATTCTAATAACTTAAAATCTACAAAATCAGTATATTTTTATTTAAGAATAAATATATATACTTTCAAAAGAATAATAAATATATGATCATTTTAACATAAACTGATATAGTGCTCTCCTTTTAAAGAAGTTATTTTTTTTTAAACAGTTATGCTAATATTGTTAGTAATAAATAGAATTATATTGAAAATAAAAAATGGAACATTTGATTTTTTTTATTTCTGCTTTTTAACTCATCTATCTCAACCATCAAATTAATTTTATATCTTTTAAAAAGTTAATTATATTTATATGTTGCAATGTTTGGAATTTTTGAAATTAATGAAAATAAAATAAAATCATATAAATGTACGTGAAGGCATGCAAGATAAACATGATGGTAGTAAATGGTGTTTGGCATTGCAGAGCCAGCTTGCGTGATTCAGAGTAATTAATATAGGAAGCAAATCTGCAGGGAGAGTGTGTGTGTGTGTGTTGTGCTTTTAATTTCGAAAGCCCCTCCTTTGCCTGAGGAAGAGAGAGAGAGATATTGGGAATTTTATGATGAATATGTGTGTGCCTATACAAGTGAGTTTGAATCTCTCAATTTTGTTTCTGTCTATCGATAAAGTGGTAAAAATCACTCTGTATCTTACATACTATCGGAGGTCTTTAGTAAGAATTTGATATATGATATTTAATTTAATAATAAAATTATTTGTCAATTGAGTTAAGTCTACCGATAGAATTATCTCATTTTAATATTTATATAAAGAATATATTATTATTCGAGGAATGCTAACTTGTACTCTTAAGATATTAATTATAAAGTTAAGGATATTTTGTTACAAATATACGGTGATTATTTAATTTTGTAATCGGTAAGTAAAAAAGTTAATAAATTAAAAACATCATGTATAAATTAAATATTTTTGAATATTGTATATGTTTAAATATTTTATTATTAAAATTAAATTTATTTATTTTTTATATATTAATTGTGTGTATATTTATATAAAAAAATAATAATAATAACTACGTGTCAATTAAAGGGGAACATGGGAGAGAAATAAGGAGAAGGGGCACAAAAAATGGAGGGAAAGAGAGATCACAAATTAATGAGAAATGAGAGAAAGATTTTTCTTTTTCTTTTTTAATCGAAAATATACTTATATCATTGATATTAATTTGCATAATATATATTAAAAATATTTATAAAAAGATAGACACAAGATAAAGATGACTACTCTAACTAACCTAAGAGTTACCTCGTTTGATTCCAATTGAATTCAGTATGAGACTTATTAAAATAAAGTGAAAAAAAGATGTCTACATTTATCAATTATGGTACCGAGCTCTTAAACATCATCTCTTGAATTACGAAAAGATCAATAACATGTTTTGAGTCCAATTCAAAATCAACATGTTCCAAGTGACGGTCATGGATCCATTTCAATGAACATAAGTGACCATTAGCCTCTCATTCGTCAATCGGACAAATAGGTGAAAACCATTCCATTTTAGCTAGGCAAAATTTCCATTTTCACCTCTTAAACATAGTCCGATTCCCACACAATTTTTCACAATAAAAAATGAAGTGTCAGCGCTCTAGTTAAATCAGCATGGGATGCGTCTGATTCAAGTTGATTTATTGCATTGGGCAATACTGCTATCACGAGTCTGCTACACATTATGTGCACGCTTCCAATCCAACAACTTATGATTTGTGTGCTCAACAACCTACACGGAGTCTCTTCTACTTGACTTTGAATTTTAGTCTTAATTATTTGTTTCAAAAAACTCCAAATTAAAGCTGCAAACATAGTTGTTTGGCTGCTATTGAGTTGTTGCAGCATTGCAAAAAGGACATCAATAGTTGTATTATGCAGTGTTGTTATCGATTCAACTAAGCTCAATTGGTAGTGGGATTGTGATGAGGCGGTACTTATCCCCTAGGTACCGGGCTCGAATCCCACGGAAGGCAAAAAACTCGCTAGATTTCCATGAGGGAAAGGGGGGAGCGAGAAGGTCGTGATTAACATCGCCGATATCGGGTCGGGATGTTACAAAAAAGGCACCAATTGAGCTAGTAGCTCAATTGGTAGTGGGATTGTGATGAGGCGGTACTTATCCCCTAGGTACCGGGCTCGAATCCCACGGAAGGCAAAAACTCGCTAGATTTCCATGAGGGAAAGGGGGGAGCGAGAAGATCGTGAGGTAGCATCGCCGGTAACGGTAATGGCCGAGGTGTTACATAAAAAGCCGGCGATGTTAATCACGACCTTCTCGCTCCCCCCTTTCCCTCATGGAAATCTAGCGAGTTTTTGCCTTCCGTGGGATCCGAGCCCGGTACCTAGGGGATAAGTACCGCCTCATCACAATCCCACTACCAATTGAGTAATGGCTGGGGTGTTACATAAAAAGGCGCCTTTTTTGTAACATCCCGACCCAATATCGGCGATGTTAATCACGACCTTCTCGCTCCCCCCTTTCCCTCATGGAAATCTAGCGAGTTTTTGCCTTCCGTGGGATTCGAGCCCGGTACCTAGGGGATAAGTACCGCCTCATCACAATCCCACTACCACTCAAATTTCAATTATGCACGCTATTGAAACACTAAAAAAATTGATGCAAACTACCTTCCAAGCCATATGTACACACTGAACAGTTAGAAGGATAATCAACGTCTCACTTAAACATTGTCTAGTTGGGAGGCAATTGTTAACATTCGCCACATCAATTCTTCATTGTTTTTTGGAGTCTTTATACGCCAAATGAGTTGCCAATCGCTTGCAACATGCATTTTGATATTGTCAATGAATTCTTTCATACAAAAGCGATAGAACAAACACCATTTCACTGTGGCAAGTGATCAGTGGGTATTAACTTCGATTGAAGCTGAAGATTGGAAAGTGTCACATGGATATAACAAACACCATTTAATTGTGGAAATTGGTAACAAGACTTTGTACTTATAATTTTTGGGTCTAATTGGTAGAATGTGCTAGCATATTATGTTGTTGTTATGTGCTACTGTTCATAGTCATTAGAAACGTTTATTGATAGGTGTTAACTTAGAGAAACACATGTTCTTTGTTATAGATTTAATTTTAGCACTATAAATGATGTAGATATGTGGCATAATGTGGAATTTGAAGAGTTAATGCCACCATAACATAGAAAAGGTTTTGGAAGCTCTAAGAAGTTGAGAATCAGATAGCAAAATAAAGGGGTTCGATGATAAGGAGAATGCAGGTGAATTATAGATGCACCAAATGTGATAAGTTTGGTCACAGTTCAAGAAGGTGCAAAAACACCACAATAAACCCAGAAACATTGAAGAGTAAGGTAATGTGTAATTTCACAACTATTATCATTTGACAATTATATTTATTACTTGTTACTAATGTATTTTTGCTTCCTTTTTGTATTATAGTTGAAACCCTAAAAAAAGTCACAAGCAACAATGACTCCACTACTTTAAATTCAAAATTAGCCACCCAACCAGCCAAGTCCCTAAAACTCCTTAACAAAGGAACTCTAGAAATACAACTCAAACCCTATTTAGAAAATATGCAGTCTATAAACACATGCAAGATCGTTTCAGCACCACCAGCACAAGCAAGACAAGTATGATCAAAACTCATACTTAGGATGATTTGTAATAAGACACTTCTTAGATATTTTTCATATGAGGAAATGAAACCAAATAAGACCACATAAATTAAGATATACCTATAATATGCTGAAACATAATCCTCTGGAGCGACATGGTTATGTCACATACAAACAATGTTATGGCAACAAGGAATATTAGTCAAGTCTCACTTCCTACAAGCACATGTCTTAGACCCTAAATAGGCCTCATATGTCTCATATCCGTTAGAAACTTCAAACATGTATTGAGGATCATCACCCATCCAACGTGTACTCCACCCATTTAACAACCTTTTTTGCCTTTTCTAGTAAACGTTGTATCTTAGGATATATGTTGCCCATGTATTTACCTTTTGATTGGTCTGAAATGAATTTACATTGCCTTAGTTGTACATTATATAAGTCTTCCAAAAGAAGTCACGAATCTCTTGTCTCTGTCTATACCACTACATATGCATTTGGCATCAAATTTGCATCATTACCCACTACTACCATCAATTAACAACCCTACTCCCCCTTAAGAAACATGCATCCCATCCAATCAAAGGACTACAAACATATGCAAATGAAGCCTTACATGCTTCAATGCAAACATAAACTCTCTCTAATATCGAAAATTTATTGCTCATACCACACTTTGTAATTATTGTACTGTTTATCTTTGACATCTTCAACCCTTCTGCCTAACTTCTCAAATGCAAGTAGTGTTCACTAGTAGCCCCATGTATCATCTCAGCTGAACTTATTTTGGCCCTGTATGCTTGGTCATGTGTTATACTAACACCCAATTTTTAAATACCCTCAGCAATAAAAAAAAAATTAAAAAAAATCTTTGGTTTTCATATTAGGTGTATGTTAAAATGTGGGTATGAACTTCTTTGTCAACCATTCGGTCTTGGCCAAACTTTTTCTATGTGTCATATGAAATGTATGATCATTAGTAAAACTTACAACCTATTACTATTGACTTCAAGTTCTTTTACTAAACCTCGTATGAAATACCTTTTTTCATTCATTTTACCACAATAATCTTCTTATCATTTTTCTTGAAATACAAAATTTTATCCTTTTCGATAGCTTAAAGTTTTACAGCCTCTTTCACATTATTTTTCATGTTAAACTGGATTCCCAACTCACACCTTACACCATCATCCCTTTCAGCTAATTTAAAATTTGAAACTTTGTCCTTGATTCCTCATCCTGATCATTGTCCACAAATGTTTCTAAATGATCATAATTTTCATTTTCACATTCAAAATTATTTATATTTTTGAATCCACGTTCAATGAAGTGCTTACATCTGGTTGAAAGGAAAGTACAAAGGTCCAATGTAGTTTCTCTTCATTTTCATCAAAACTTTCATCATATTCATTGTCATCATCTTTGCTGCTCCAAACATAACCATCATTTTTGCTCTCCACTTCATTTTCAACTTCAAGTCCATTTTCAACTTTAGTTCCAACTTCTTCAACTTCAAGTTCAGGTTCATGTTCACTTTCAACTACAACTTTGTGTTCATTATCACATTCACCATCATCTTTACCATCACCCTCAAGCTTGTATTCATCAACACCAATGAATGTTTCCTCCTCAACAGTTTATCCTATCACATTGTTGTCAATATCAACTATAATCAGAGTACCAATAAGATGCTCAACACAAACTTCTATAACTTCATAACATTTTGCATCTCCAACAAATTGGATAACATCAACATCAGAATTAAGAGGTCTTAATTTCCGAGTAAGTGAAAACTTTGGGTGCTTGTACCATAAACATCTTATTTCTTTATAACCCAAAGTTATTATCATTTTTCTTATATCCATACATGACATTCAGTCTATATCTCCATCCTAATCTATTTCATCAACTTGACCTTTAACATACAATTTGCAAGAATTATATGCAAACATGTCATCGTGGTATATTCATAATGTAACATTTTGAACAGTGGTTGACTTGTAAAAGTATGCACTTGAATCAATACAGTAAAAAATAAAATCCCAAACAAAAGGACAAAAATAGACCAACACAAAAATACTCTCTAATGCAACCACACATGAATATTGGTATCCTATGAGAAATAGACCAACATTCTAATGTAACTCCATTCACGACCATAAGCAAAAAACAAATACACATGAAGAACAAAATCACAAACCTGAAAAAAGGAAGACGAGAACTAAGTTTTCTATCACTACTAGGTTTTACATCACTATTAGGTTTCACAATTCCCTTTTCTCAAGAATCCATTGCGATCACAACACTATTCGAGAAAGATCAAAGTAGAGAACAAAAGATGAGGGTGAATCATAGAACGTTACTAGGTTTTTGGGTGAGGGTTCATCATCGATTTGCATTAGTTTCTAATTCGGAATAAATTTAATCTCATATTTTAGCATTTTTAGTTTTCTATTTTAAGTTTATATTTAGGGTTTTAATTTGTTTTATTTTTCAATTATGATATAGTTGTCAAATTAACCATTAATATTAACATGATTGCCAAACGTATAAGTGATTAGTGCCACATCACTTATTAAATAGCAACATCAGCAAAATTAGTAGTCAAATTGAATATTTGGAAAAATGTATGAATTTCTAGAAATATGTGACCAAAATTGCATAAAAAAATAAAAACTAGAATTAGTGATTGAGCCAAAAAGTGAGATCAAAACCGTATTTAAGTCTATAAAGTTATATTATCTAAAATATAATAGATCTCAAATAAAACTTAATCTCATTGATCTATTTGTTCATTATCAAAAAAAGATGACCAATTATTTATTTATAAAAGTTAATATGGGATAAATATTTAAGTAAGCTAACATGACATGTAAAACTTTCAAAAAAATAATAATTAAGACTCAGTCTTAAACAAAAGCCTTTAAGTTAGCTTATACTTTGCAAAGTCTATCTCGATTTAATTTATTTCCACTCTTATCAGTACATTGATTTCTTTAGTTTTTTCCAACCTTGGGTCCACTTAAATATGCATGTTTCCACTTATATATTGTTGGACGGGTCTCTCCACAAGTTAAACTCCACGTCAAAAAGAAAGGAAAAATTTGAAGAAAAAAAGAAATAAATAAGTATTTTATTTACTTATTGGGCTTTGACCCGTGTTTGAGAAAAAAAATAGCAGGATTAATATCCTTGACTTGAATATATGAGAGGCGCACAAGAACATAGTAGCGACTAGAAAAGAAGAAGAAATTAAGTATTGGTGTTGGATGTTGGTTCGACAAACATTCTCCATTTTGACTAAAATTTTAGTATGTTGTTTCGACCATTATCTTAGATATTTTAATAATTTTTATTAGTAGTTATATTTTTTCTTCGAGTCAGTTTATGATATCCACTTTTGTGGATGTGATCTATTAGTGTGGTTTCCATCGTTGGGTGATAATTTTGGTTTCCTAGTATTACTAGAAAGACTTATTGTTGTACTCATTATTTGATACAGTGAAGTTATTTTTTTGGTATGGACAACTCGTGATTTGTACCTTTGCTTTGAGGGGTGGAACACGTTAAAATTTGTGTTGTCTAATTTATAACTATTTACTCCTTTTATTGTTATTATTGTTGGTATTAGTGTTAGAATTCAAGTGTCAGTGGTTAATCGCACATCGACAATGAATAAAGATATGTAAGAGATGTAAATCATATACTCTTGTGATCCTTGAGCATTTGACCTATTATTGCTCTCGCACGTCCACAGACTCTCGAACTCCCCAACAAGTGGTATTAAAGTCATGGTTCCGCTTGTGGGGGGCGGGAATAAGAGATCCTAGTGTGAATCAAGTCTAGTGTTGTTGGTGATTCACACTTGAGAGAGAGATAATTGGAATTCAAGTGTGAATGGTTAGTCCAACATCGACTAGCAATGAACGAAATATTGGATATATAAGAGAAGTGATTCATTCTCTTAACGTTTTGGATTAAGATGTGGTGTTAAGGTTTCGTGTGGTCTTAGAGCATTTATTCCATTGTTGCTCTCAGGTTCCCTCGTACTCTCCTAATATTGGTGAGTTAGATTGGTTAATTTGTAGTTAATTTAATTGAGCTCTGAATATTCCGTGCGCTCTAATTTCAACGTATATTCGTGTGTCATTGCTATTGCTGACAAAAAAAAAATTGTGTGTCATTTATCCTTGAATTTATTCCATTTATCTTGATTTTCGTTTTTCAACTTCTTCATTTTTAATAAATGCAATATGTAAATTTGTACGTGTTTATCAATTATGCAAGTGCTAAATACACCCTACAAATGCGATTCATCTTCTTTTCAATCGACAACGATATTGCATCTTGACAGAGTTGTAATTTAATACCAAAATCATTAGTATTAATGATCAAACGCTGTTTTGGTTCATTTATTTCGCCAAATATTTTGGTTTTAATGCACATTCTGTGTGCTAAAATAAATACACTCTATGTATTATGCATATGAAACATACGTATAGTTCTAATGATCTAACTCTATTCCGATAATTGGTTGCAATTATTTATTACATGACAACAATGATTAATAAAATAAAAATGCAAGAGTATCATTATATTTTACATTTAAAATTAGAGTCTAAAAATTAATAATAAAAACAAAAATTGATATGTCTTGTAAATAAAGCTCGAGTTACTGTTGCATAGATATTTGATATATTAAGGCGCAAGATCAAACTCCAGATACCATTTTTCCTCACATTTAGTGTATGTGAGTTTCGATGCTAGACTCTTTAAAAGAAAAATAATTTATCATAATAGGAAGGAAAATTATTTTCTTTCTTGTCACAAAATATCAAATGCATATAACACAAATGGTAGATGTTTGAACTCTTTAACTATTTAGACAGAAATTTGATTCATGACTAACTACTTATCTAGAACTTCAAAAGTCATACTCACTCAATAGACAAGAATTACATTAGACAGTTTTATGTACTAATAGTTTTAGATAAAATTCATTTTTGGATGAAAAATATAATTTTATTTTATGAGTTTAATTTGCATAATACAATTGGATTATATGTCATAATATTATTTTATAAAATATATACGCAAATACATAAATAATAGAATATAACTGAATACTCTATGTTTCCTAAAAAAAACCCAGTATATGTAATGGCCTATTCAAGGAAAGATTTTGTGTATACATTTTTCTCTGAACTCGGTCACCGTTAAAAAAAGATAAATTAGTGGAAAAAAATTATGTAAAAAATGTGAAATTTTTCTCTGATTACATCACTAAGTTTTTCGGCCACAAAGTTAGAGAAAGATTTTATTTTTTTCATAATTAATTATCGTCTTTAACTTTATTTTATCTAATAATATCTAACTAAGTGGGATTATCCGGTCATGAGCTTTTTTGTGTTGGACATGTAATGAGTGAATTATGCCTACCATCAAATGTTTTTTATTTTATTTAAAATAACCACTATTAGTAGCTAATAGTTAGAGAGGTGAATTGAATTCATAATCTATTTATCGCTTCAATCTATATATTCCTTCCCTAAACTGTCCAATTACCACCTTATGACTCCTGCACCATCAAATGTAATTTCATTCTCGCCTACATTTGTTGAATAGAATTCCAACCAGAGATAATATGTTTTTAGATAAGGTCATGAAATGATGTTCTCTAATAGGAGTAGAGTTGTAGAGACTTTAGAGATTGTGAATCGAATTAAGAAAAAGTTAGGGTACTATTCTGGCGAAGAATTGACATTGTCTCTTATACAAATGATGTGATAGTTTATTGGAGTGTCTAACCGACAACACATTATGCATTCGCTGATATTTATAATCTGTTTTGATTTTGATTGAGAAAATTCGTTTTGATTAGATGTGAATGTAAGTTTTCTGTAAAATTAAAATTTGGATATGAGGGCAAGTTTAATGATGTTGATATTCGTCCCCGAACTCGTCCCGTCAATAAAATTAATACTATTTTTAAAATTGTTATATAAATGTGTGTGTTCATTCATTTTATTTAATACTATTATAATAGATATGATTTTTAATTTAATAGTTTTTATATATAAACGGGTGCGGATAAACCCGACCCCTATCGGGCATAGGAATAATAACCTAAATTCTACACCCAACAAGAAACAAAGGCGAATGCAAACTTTTTTCAATTAGTTGTAACAGATAAGGCTAACACACAAAACAAATTTCCCTTTATAAAAAATTAAACAAAGAAAAAACAAATGAGTTTTGCTGTGCTCTAATTTAGGGCATTTGTTAAAGAAACAAAAATCAAAATTTTGTAGTGAAAAGTACAACTTTTAAACTTTCAAAACTTAAAAACACAAGTTTCAATATATATTCAATTGACTTTTTTTTTTTTAGTTTCTTAACAAGGCTCTTGGTAGCATTTCTCAAAAACAAATTCCAGATATAACTATGAAAGGGTTAAATTTAAAGTAAAATATACCCAAAAATCTGTTCACATAAAACTTTTGTGACAAGATTAAGACGTTACATTCCAAAACAAAATTACTTCATCGTCCACCCATAACCGACATATTTCATAATAATACTATCTTCATATTTATATATAAAAGAAAACTAAATATATATATTTAATTTAAAATTTAAACTATATACATGAATCTTTCTTTTACATATAATATATATATATATATATATATATATATATATATATATATATATATATATATAAACACATATAATTTTAAATTAAATAAATACTTTTTAACTAGAAATACTGTTTCTTAAAACTCCAAATATGTTATCCATAAAATGGGACGTAAAAGACGTGACTAGAAAAACAATCATTACTAAATTAAGTGTTTGATATAAAAATGTTCCCAATGACATATCATAGTCAACAAAAACCTAACACAACAAATATATAAACACCCCAAAACCATAATGTTATCCAATAAGTCCTAAACATCCGAAAAGCAATATCCAGCATTGAGTTAGTCGATAGCGAAATTATTTATTCTTACTTTTCAAACACTACCGAGACAACAATTAAACTTGATCAATCAATTGATTTTCTTGAAGTTGTTTATCGTTAAAAATTAGATTATTGCGAACTTTTTAAATGGATCAAATGCAAATTAGCCATATGCACCACAAGTTTTTCTTGTAGCACTTTTCCACCTGGAACCAAAACGCATAAAGAATTAGTGTGATGTAATGCCGAATTAGGAAACACATAATTTTTGTAATTTCATCGTTTATTATTTTGTTCGTTGTATTGGTGTGACGTTGTTCATAGTAATATATCAACTTCAATTAACTACATATTCAATCAATAACTAGGTCAACATTGCAAATCTAGAGAGATAAGTAGTCTGGTTACTTGAATTTTGTTACATTATTTATAACTATTTTGTCGTTTTATGTCATTAACTTATGTAATGTAAGTTTATTCACATATTTATCCTTTTCGATTTTTGCCATGTTGAATTTGTATTAAATTGTTTTCGATATGAGAAATTAAATGGTACATACGTTAGTTTAACACGTATTGCTACATTTGATTTTTAAATTAATGATGAAAAAAAAAATATTTTCTATAATTTAAAATACTATAAAAACTAAATATTATTTATCACAAGTGTCAATAAAATAATTATTTTTTCTAATTTTTATTACTTATAATAATGAATATTAAATATTTTTTACGATAAAATATAAAAACATAATATATTACTTATAAACAATAAAATAATATTTTTATTATAAAATTATATATATTTTAAAATACAAAATTAAACAAATAACTCTTCGATTATAAAAATAATTATTAACTTAAAAATAAATCTATAAAAACAATTCAATTTTTAAATTTATCGAAAAAATTTCATTCCTTCCCATATAGTCTTTGAATTTAATGAATGAGTTTTAGTTTTTTTAGTTAAAAAAAAAAAAAGTAAATTGATGAAAGTAAATAAAGAGGACTAGAAATTAACGAGTTTGGTAGCCGTCATCTTTTGCGCCATCTACTCTACCCAAAGCCAAAAGTTACACTAAACAAAAATCTCTCTCTCTCTCTCTCTCTCTCATAATCTCTCTCATAGTCTCTCTCATCAATGCATACTAGCAATTACTACACCACTTTCGCCCACCATTAAATGCAATTGCACCATCTCAATACGCTCAGCAATAACTCATCACTGCCCCATTTTTCTCCACATCCTCTTTCTTCTTCTTCTTCTTCCCTTTCTTTCTTCCTTCTTCAATTCCTTTGTCCTCTCACCTTCTTCACTTCCTTCATCTTTTTTTTCCCCTTCCCTTTAAACAATCTTTAATAATTTTTTTAAGCTAGACCATATAGCTACCCAACTTAATTTCCATAACTGCCTCAAAACCTTCCTTTTCATATTCATCTTTGAAAAAGGATCCTTTCCTTTTTACTTGCTTTTTAGTACCACCATAGTAGATCTACATTTTTATAGCTTCTCTCTAACAACTACCATCCCTCTTCGGTAAGTGAAAATAAAAGTCGTTGTTTTCATAAGTTGATTTCACATTTCATTCACACCGCTCTATGATATTACTTTTACAAAATGAATACTCACACTCTCCACAAAGATTTTTTTTTTTCATAAATTTTTTGTCTCCATGCATATAGTTAGGGTTGCTAATGTCACATATATATTTTTTTCTTTTCATTTTCTTATTTTTCTTGTGTTTTTTTTTCAAGTATCAAAAGTGTTTAACCATATATGAATTCAGATTCATAGTTTGAGGGTACTCAAACTCACATATATATCACAATTTTGTTTGCGTGTATTTGAATTGTCACAAAATTGACGACTTATATTTTTAATCTGCATTTTAATTATGTCATATAAATCAATATCATTTTTTTTTTCTTCTGAGAGTTGTTTTGTTTATGAGTATTTTTCTGGAAATTGTTAAGAGCAAAGAAAAAAAAAAATTGGACCTTAATTACTCCACTTTTTTTTAGTTATTTTTCTCTTCTTTAAAGTGAGATCACGTTTTTATGTTTTTGTGTCTGATTTTTTTTTATCTTCTCATGTTGTTTATGTTTTGTTATCTTTTTTGAAGTGACACATTAACCTCGTTGAGACACCGTCAAATCTGACAGAATCTAAGAAAGAATTCATCTTCAGAAGCCCTTTTCATCGTATATATTTTAAGGATCTAAAAAATCCACAAACAAAAGAAAAAAGAAGAATTTTTGGTTAATGCTTTTAGATTGTGAAATATGCCAGCTGGTTTAATGATTCCAGCAAGAAACATGCCTTCAATGATCGGAACAAACAACGTTGGTAGTTTCGGATTTTCTTCATCTCTTTCTCTTAGCCAGGTGGGTCATTTCATCACTTGAGTTTAATCTCCATGGATGAATCATTTCATTTTTTTTTCTTCAATTTTTTTTAAACATAATAATAATATAATTCTTGTTTAATGTGAATTTAATTTGACTTGTGTCTTTTGGTTCATGATATATTTGACTTTATCTTTCAAAGGGTCATTTTATTTGAAGTCAAAATTTGGTCTTTAGTGAAACAAGAACTCAAAAAACAAACAAAAAAACACTCTTTGTATTTTAATAGTCCAAGTATCCTTCTCGTTATTCGAAACCGCGTTAAACCTTATTTCCTAAAAAACATCAACCTAGTCAACAAATCCACATGTTTTTTTTTTCTTTCTTATTTATTTATTTATCAAAGTACTAATATAAATAGAAAGAAACAAGAAAAAGAGTTTGTTTTTGTTTTTGTTTCTATTTTGTTGAATGTACTATACTATATGTCTTATATTGTTTTTGTTAGATTGAAAACAATAAGCCTTCGGAATCTTAAAGATCTGTAGAAATGTTCCAGCCAAACCTAATGGAAGCTGGACATCATCATCAACATCAACATCAACTTCTACCACTTGACATGCCTCAAAACACTTCAGAAAGTGATGTTCCTAGAATCCGTGAAGATGAATTGTTTGATAGTGCTACAAAATCTGGTAGTGAAAATCAAGAAGGTGGTGGTGCTTCAGGTGAAGACCAAGAACCTCGTGCTAAAAAGAAACGTTACCACCGCCATACTCAACATCAGATCCAAGAAATGGAAGCGTAAGAAACTTTTTTCTTATCTCTTTAAATCTAACACTACTTACACATGCATCATCATACTACACCGTAGATGATTTAGATTTAGATTTTCAATTTTTTTTTGTTAATTTTTTTTATGTAGTGCAACTTTTTTTGTAAAAACATCAAAGTTAAATTTTTTTATAGCTTGATAATATAAACTCAAAGAACAGAGTTCAATACAGTTTCTATATAGTTGTAATATTATCATTAATACCACGATCATTAATAATAATTTCTTCTTCTTCTTTATCTTTTATTAAAATTTATGTATTTGTTTTTTTGGGTTTGGATGATTAAACTAATGTGTTTGTTTAGTTTCTTTAAGGAGTGTCCACACCCTGATGACAAGCAAAGGAAGGAACTAAGCAGAGAGTTAGGGTTAGAGCCATTACAAGTGAAGTTTTGGTTTCAAAACAAACGTACTCAAATGAAGGTATACATACAAGTGAATTAAATTAAATTAAATTAAATTTATGAGTTGCTTAGTAATGAAGGAATTAATTATGTTTTTGTTACTTAGACTCAACAAGAGAGGCATGAGAACACACAACTAAGAACTGAGAATGAGAAGCTTCGTGCTGATAACATGAGATTTAGAGAAGCTCTTAGCAATGCTTCATGTCCTAATTGTGGTGGACCAACTGCTATTGGAGAAATGTCTTTTGATGAACATCATTTGAGGCTTGAAAATGCTCGCCTAAGAGAAGAGGTACATTACATGAATTCAACAATGTGATTGACTATATATAGACACATGAATAAATATAATTTAACCTTGTTTTGGTGTTTATTTAAGATTGATAGGATATCAGCCATTGCTGCAAAGTACGTAGGTAAGCCAGTTGTAAGCTATCCACTACTTTCGCCTTCATCTGTTCCTCCTCGTCCTCTAGAACTCGGAATCGGTGGTTTCGGAGGCCAACCGGGCGTAGGTGGAGACATGTATGGAGCTGGAGATCTTCTTAGATCAATCAGTGGACCAACTGAAGCTGATAAACCAATGATAATAGAGCTAGCTGTTGCTGCTATGGAGGAACTCATTGGAATGGCACAAATGGGAGATCCTCTTTGGTTGACTACACTTGAAGGCGCTTTAATACTCAATGAAGAGGAATATGTTAGGTCTTTTCCTCGAGGAATCGGTCCCAAACCTACTGGTTTCAAGAATGAAGCTTCAAGAGAAACTTCTGTTGTCATCATGAATCATGTTAACCTTGTTGAGATTCTCATGGATGTGGTAATTAAAATAATTTCTTATCTTACAAATGTAGTTAGTACTTAGTATATCCTTCTAAACTATTGCCACAATATTCTAAGTATTGCGATTGCAACTGTAATTTAAAACTATGTTAGTTAAAGATTATGCAATATAATTTTTATAAATGTAGTTTTTGACATAAATTTTTGTTGTTGTTGTGGTTATAAGAATCAATGGTCCACAGTATTTTCTGGTATTGTTTCAAGAGCAATGACATTGGAAGTGCTATCAACTGGTGTGGCAGGCAATTACAATGGTGCATTACAAGTGGTATATATTATATGATTATTTATAGTAATACATTTATTATCTTAATTACATGATATATAAATAGTGCAAACTATATAAAATTACTAGACTATATGTTGTAACACAATGACATTAATTTTTTGATGTTTTTTAGATGACAGCAGAACTACAAGTACCATCACCACTTGTACCAACAAGAGAGAGTTACTTTGTAAGGTATTGTAAGCAACATGCTGATGGAACTTGGGCAGTAGTGGATGTTTCTTTGGACAATTTGCGTCCTAGTCCTTCTGCCAGATGTAGAAGAAGGCCTTCTGGTTGCTTAATTCAAGAAATGCCCAATGGTTACTCAAAGGTTAGAATACATAATTAAAAAAATGATTTCTTTGTTACAAAGTTAATATGTGAATTATTAAGTATAAGATAATATTTGTACTAGGTTATATGGGTTGAGCATGTAGAAGTGGATGATAGAGGTGTTCATAATCTATACAAGCAGCTTGTTAGCTCTGGACATGCATTTGGTGCTAAACGTTGGATTGCAACCTTAGATCGACAATGTGAAAGACTTGCTAGTGCCATGGCAACAAACATCCCCACCGTTGATGTCGGCGGTATCAATAAATTCTATTTTTATTTAAATTTTTAATCTAGAGTTTTTTCTTTTTTAATGGTGGAGTAATTATTAACATGTAATAATATTGTAATGTTAGTGATAACAAACCAAGATGGGAGAAAGAGTATGTTGAAACTAGCCGAAAGAATGTGTATAAGCTTTTGTGCTGGAGTGAGTGCTTCAACAGCTCACACGTGGACAACACTATCGGGTACTGGAGCTGATGATGTAAGGGTCATGACCCGTAAAAGTGTTGATGACCCAGGAAGGCCAGCTGGCATTGTTCTTAGTGCTGCAACTTCTTTTTGGCTTCCAGTTCCACCTAAAAGAGTCTTTGAATTTCTCCGAGATGAAAACTCAAGAAGTGAGGTAAAATTTCATTATTATTAATTATGCATCCAATCATTATCTAATCTTGAGTTTTAGGTTGCATTATTGTGTTATCATAGGTTTTTTTAGATATTCTTTATTAAGTAAATTTTCTTTATTTGTTTGGTGTATGATGCATGTATTCTAAGTTTATATGAAGTCATCATGTATAAATTTGAGTTATCATACGTCTAGTTTCTTCTCTCAAACATCTTATATCAATTACTTTGAATTGCTTATATCTTTGTCAATTTGCTAAAGAAAGTGTGACACAAACTCCACCTTTTCATGAAGGGCCTATAACTTTTGCATGAAATTTTGTTCCCTTTTTTATCTTGTGTCATCTAACTTTTTGACAAATTATTGTCAAATTATTGTTTAATGTATAATCCCTAGGAAAAAATATTACTTATTCATATTTTGGTTATTTTGATAATACTACATCAATGTTGTTTTTTCTAAATTGTCCTTAATTTATTTATATTGTAAATAATTAAATAACCAAGTATTATACATGGTCAAATTAAAGAGTTTATTTTTAACTATAAAAAATTAATAGTCAACCAAGATACAAAAAATAATTGTCATTTAAAATTAACAAAAGAGCTGCCAAATTCATGAACTTAAAGCATAATTTTTTTTTTATATTGATATTACACTTTTTATCTTCATCTTTATTTATTTATATATGATGATTCATCTAACTTTTTGAACCCCTCGAAAACAGTGGGATATCCTTTCCAACGGTGGAGTTGTCCAAGAGATGGCACATATTGCTAATGGACGAGATACTGGAAATTGTGTCTCCCTACTTCGAGTGAATGTATGTTGACTTTCACACATATTTACTATTTATCATTTTTATGAAAGTAGCATCTATTTTACACATGTTTTTGAATCACAAACCCTCTCTAGAATCTTGAATAAAATATAAATAATAATAAGTATGATTAGATACATCAAATTTTTATTTATATTTTATTCTATAGTAATACATTCTTATTCAAATAATTAATAAGAGTTAAATGAAGAAAATTAATTAAATATTATTGATAATTGAGATGATGAATTACATCAAGAGATACATAAATTTTTATTTCATTTATATAAACAATCAACTAATATAAAATAACAAACTAGTGCGTTAGTTAATAAATTAACTAGTTGACTAAGTCTAAATCTAATAATATAAACTAACTAGAAATATCTCATAGATATATCTAATATAAATTATTGTTCCATTGTGATTTTGTTGAAGTTATTGCAGTGATATATTGTTTTTCTGACAAAATCACCGCTAATTCAAACATGTAAATAGCAGTATGTAGTCAAAGTTTAGTCTAACTAAATTAAATTTTTATTAATACATTATTATTAATGTAGAGTGCAAATTCAAGCCAAAGCAACATGTTGATATTGCAAGAGAGTTGTACGGACACAACAGGGTCATTTGTTATATATGCTCCAGTAGACATAGTTGCAATGAATGTGGTTCTAAATGGAGGGGATCCAGATTATGTGGCACTTCTTCCTTCAGGTTTTGCTATACTTCCAGATGGAACAACAACAACAAATGGAAGTGGTGAAAGTGGCCATGGTGGTGGATCTCTTTTGACTGTTGCATTTCAAATATTGGTTGATTCTGTTCCAACTGCAAAACTTTCACTTGGATCTGTTGCTACTGTTAATAATCTTATTGCTTGTACTGTTGAGAGGATTAAGGCTTCTTTGTCTGGTGAAGTTGCTTGACCATCAAGTCTAATGGAACATGCATATGCATATGGTATCAATATTATATACTCTTTTCTATTAATCATGTTTCACCCTTTTATTCAATTACACCATTGAAAATTAATTGAACGGTACAAATTCATCTCTTTATATAGTGAAAGCTATGATACTGAGAATGTTTTCTATTGCTTTCAAATATTTACGAAATGTCACCTTTTGTTTTTATTTTTGGTGGTATCATAAGTTTGTTAAATCTTCTTTTGCAGTTAAGAAGGGCAAAAGGGGATTCATTGCAATTTGGATAATGAGGAGGTGTAGGGAACTTAGGCTTATATAAAAAAAAATGGGGAGAAGTCAAGAGCGCACCTTGCAACATTCCTTCTCGGCACATCAACATAGTATTGAGAGGATTAAGGTTCGGGAATTGACTTCCCTATATAAAATAGTAAAAGCTAAGAGCTAAAATTAAAATATCTTACTCCCATCGAAATGAAATATTAACAAAAATTGTATTTAAAAAGTTAATGTATTTGATCTAATTTAGATTAAATACATTAACTTTTCAAATACTTTTTTATTTATATTTTATTCTGAAGGGAGTAGTTGTCTTCACCTTCTAAGACTACATATCTATAGTTATTAGTGATATCATTTTGATTATGATTAAGTTGTAGCTTTGATGTAACCTCTAATGTTCCTTCCATTGTTATTTTGTGCTTTAGATCAATCATGCACTAGCATGCACAGTGGTGAATTTATCCTTTTTTTAATGTTTTGAAATGGATGTTGCATTCCATTTTGCTTAGTCTATTTCAGTAACTTAGATCTCTTGATTTCTTATCAATTTTGTGTTTTTTATTTATGATATAAATGTTAGAAAAGGCTAAGTGGTTTAATGTGTCACGCAAGAAAAAATGTCTTGGACTATCAAATAAAGGAAAAATTATGTGGAAAATATGTAGAATGTGAGCTTCCCTTAAATATCAATTTATGGGCAGGTTACTTCTACATCAAATTGACGTGTAGAGGTTTATATGTGGGTTATTGATGTTTAATATGTCCACTTTTTGACCATGAATTTGCCCTTAAAGGAAATAAGTAAAATTTAGATTTTTTGTTCAACCAAAAAAATCTCTCCTATCCAATATCCTTTTTTGTCTATGTTTAATTGATCTTCTTCAAGAACATCATATCTAAATTCTCTACCGTAGAAAGAGCACACGTTTAAATACAATAAATGAAATTCAAAAAAGTGAGAAATACATCTTCTATGAAATAGAACGACATTTTTTATATCTCATACATAGTCTTCTCACTCTCACATCTTGACAAATACACAAATAACCTCTTGAAAAATTTAAAAATATTTTTGTGAAACTCAATTTCTAGTTTTATAAAAATATTTTGCATTCCGTAACGCTCTACTTCAAACTTCATGAGAATAATTGTTTGGTACTTATACAAAATATGTTCTTATTCTATCTAAATGAAAGTAAAAATCTAGGTAATTAAACGGAGAAAAAAAAAAAACAAGTATTAAAAGGTTTTAAGAATATATATAGATATAAGAGGATACGTGTAGGGATTATCATCAAACATATATGGAAAACCTATTACATACCTCCATAGTTATTCTCCATACCCTTACAAATTAACCTTTTGAAATTCCACAAGCTAAGAGCATGTATTCTAATAAAAACTCAACTTCATTTTTTAAAAACTAAAAAAAAAAAATTGAAACAACTCAACAAAAAAAAACCCATTTCGACAATTTCAATTATAAAATATACAGAATATAATTATATATTTCCGATTTTCCTAATTTTTAAAATTTCAGATTTGTTTGCAACTTAAAAATTTTAGAAGATAAATAGGTTAATGTGTTTTTAGAAATTGAAAACTTTGGAACATAATGGTCCGTTTACATCTTAAGTTTTCTGTTTATATTTTCATTTTAACTAATAAACTTAATAGAATGTCGAATGTAGCTAGATCCAAAACTTTTCTTACAATTTTTTCTTATAAATTTTCAAAATAGATCGAAATTTTGAATATGTGAAAACATCATTTTTATTATTTTTGAAAAATGCATTTTTCATAGTTTATCTTTCTTCTATCATTCATTACTTAAGTCTTTCATCCCTTGCAGCATGTTTAATTTGAACATGTACTTCATAAAAAATGAAAATGAAAAATGTTTCGAAAAGTGAACGAGGCCTAAGTTTTTGAAACATATATTATGTTTTGAATTTTACAAAAATGTGAAAAATTCCTAATATATATATTTTTTTTAAACTAGGTTGTTGTTTCTATGTGTGGCTTGCATTTGCTTGTGCATGGTGTCTTGGGATTTCGATCTGTACCCGTAATATCTACAAGGATTGCCTTAGTCAAGTCCCTCTGATTAACATTTATAAGTGTGTCTAAGGTATAAACCATATCTCATAATGGTCAATTAAAAAAGTAATAGGCTATAGGAAGTTTTCAATAAATCTTTGACATTCCACAACAAAAATATCGAATTTTTTTTTTTCAGATATTTTAAATTTTGAGAAATTTTGTTTATGAAAAATGTGTGGGGTAAGTTAGGGATTTCGGGGAATTGGGAGAGGGGGAGTATGAGACCAGCTATGGGGGTATGGTGTTAATTTTTGAACATATATTTGATAAAGCAAATGGGCTTTATAGCCCAATAGAGAAGTACAGAAAATCCACTCTCGTTTCTTCTACCAAACAAACAAAGAGAAAAGAGAGTTGAGTAACGAGTTGAGTTGGGGCGAGTTGTGAAGGAAGAAGAAGATGGGAGAGACAAGGCCAGTACCTCGAAGAGAGAGTCCATGGGGAATAACTGGAGAGAATCATCCTGAACCCAAAGCTCATCGATGCAATGACCGTGTTGAAGATGTTATCCAGGTTTTCGTTCCTTATTAATCTCTCCATCGATGTTCCACTCAAATCCCTTGCAATTGAAATTTCCTTGTGTGTGTCACTACCATCTCAGTTTAATTAAGTGTTTATGGGATAATTGCTTATCATATAAGCACTTGTGTATAATTTATTTCTATGATAAAAAAAAAAAAAATTGATCAAACTATGCCGTAAACTATTCTGATAAGCTATCCAGGAAAGCATATTTTCATGTATCAAAGAACCCAGCTTATGGCTTCTATAAGATCTCCCAAATACTTTGTCAAGTGGTTATGTCAGTAGAAAAGTCCCAATAAGCTGTTCATAAGACAATCCAAAAGCATATATATATACACAAGCTATTTTTATAACATAAAGTAAAATAAAGTCAAATTTTATTATATAAGTTATAAGCTGTTTTCAATAGCTTATTAAAATTAACTGAAAACAGCTTATGGACATGTCGGAAGCTATTTCTGTAAGCTCTTCTAAACAGATTTACAAATGCTTATCTAGTAGATAAGCTTAAATAAACCAATTCAAGCAGACCCTTAGTTTATTAACATGGAACTTATGTACTGGTATAAGCATTTGTAAGTCAGTTTGGGAGAGCTTAGGAAAATTGGAATTGATGACCTAGCTTTGGCAATGAAAATATCTTGTTAGTTTATTAACATGGAACTTTTTTAACCCAAGCTCCCTAGTATTATATTTTTTTTCTTCCCTTTTGTTGGTTAATGCACACTGTATTATTATTTTTCTTTGTTTTCTCTTATGCTTGATATTTCTTAAGATCTTACATTAGAATAGACATCATAGGAAAGGAGAGACTTACTAAACAAGCTAAATAAATAAACCTAAAAACGAAGATCGCTTCTAGGGTGGGGAAGTGTCTCCAATGTTCTAAACGAAGGTTGCTTCTGAGGCAGGGAAGTGTCTCATATGGTCTACGATGGATCAATCCTGGAAAATTGTTCGAAACTCTTACAACGATTGGCGCCGATCCTCATAAATAGAAGCTCATGGTATTACTCGTCCTCACAACCGAGACCGTGGCCCAGTTTGTGCCAGTTTGGCAAAAAACAAGGAAAATTAATATTAGTGCCTCAAAACTCAACTTATATCCATTTTCTCTTGTCTTTTTTGAATCAACGTTGAACAGGCCATTGTCTCAGTCCTAAGGACGTAGATGACCCTAAACTTCTACATCGAGGTAGCAACATTGGTGTTGTCGAAGTTTTTAGCGATTTTGAAGTATCGATTGACCAGATATGGCACTTCTCCACCCTAGCAATTGTCGAAAACGAATCCTAAAATTACCGGAGAAAGTTATTACTTATTACACATATCTGGAGAGGAACGTGAGATGTGATCCTAGGGAAACTATAATGGATTAGACTTATCATGATGTAACCAGTAGTGAATATTTTGGGTAACAAAGGCATGAAATTTCGCCACATGTCATTAGCGAAAGTCTTTTCTTAAATTGGTTACATGGTTTGAGGTCTGTGGTCATTTCAGATTGTTCTCTATATTTTTTCAATGTTTCCAAATTTATTTATGGACTTAGGGGTAAACTTGGTGTTGTTATCATCAAGTCCTAAAGTTTATAAAATGTGTAGGCTTGCTTTGAGGGAAACCCGTTCAAGACTGTTCCAGGACCTTTCAAGCTCTTCTGGCGGTGCATGCGTTCTAAACCTGGGTGAGATTATTATCTAGCTTGCAATTTTATCTACTCTTGGGAATATCATTGTTTATGAACTATGCCACTGAATGAATGTTTTGGTTGTGGATTAAAGCAGCAGCAAACTAAAAAAAAGTATCATTATCAAGAAAACATACATTAACAATGCCATAACTTGTTGAAATCTGGTTAGGCTTTATGGCAAAGGGTCTATCCTAATAAGTTCTTAAACCAACTACTGCTTGGGATGCTTATACCCTGAATTTGGCTATTCTATTTTTAGTTTTTCACCTGTATTTGCATACCTTATTGTATCAGATGTTTCATTATGTTACTTGTGACATTTGTCGCTATTGCAGAGAGGAACCAACTGAGCCGTTTACATATTTGGATTTGGATCCTCCAAAGAGAGAGTCAAATGCCGTGAAACTTGAGTAGTGCCACTTTTGCAAATGCTTCCAGAACAACTTTGGCATTGCATGGTCTTTTTGTGGTTTCAACTTTTTCATCCATGTCGTGGATGGTTTATGCGACGATTATATGTAATTAAATTGTCTTTGTTGCTTACTTCGCCTTGCAAAATAGACATCCATTGCCTATGTTCTGCACTTTGATGTACTTGCCCAATAAAACATGGTCAAGTTCTTTTTTGAATTATATACATGATAGTCTATTGATTACTTGTTTAATGTCATAAGTTCCACTAGTTTATGTTTAGCTGGAATAGGTTTTTGGTTTCATTATGATGTGTGGGAAATTCTAAGTCTTATTATATCGTGGTCTACTGTCTATATAATTTAGATTTACTAAATATGTTTCTTTTCCTAGATATGGTAATGAGATGATGTGAAATCTAATCAATCTGCTGATGTCCATCAAGCTTTGGATTTCCAAGATAGTGTATTTGGATGAGAGGAATTCTCTTTTAAGCCTGGATGGCCATGGCTCATTTTAGATGTTTTATATGCACATCCTATTAGGTGTGGGAGGCATTAGATTGTTATAATGTTCTCAGTGTAACACTATCTATTCCCTATTTCATAGTTGGTCTAAAGATGTAAAACCTGGATCTCTAAATTTCGAATAGTTTAACCGACCAATTTTATATGTCGGTTAAAGATGTGGAACATTTCTAAAATATTAAGTGGTTTAACCAACCGATTTCATGTGTCGGTTAAAGATGCGAAACATGTATCGCTAAAACCTCAAATGGTTTAATCAATTGATTTAGAACTATGATATCATCTTAGAATTTGAGTTTGAGATTTAAAGGCTAACACAATCCTAAAGGTAAATTCATGGAGTCCCTATGTTATAACCATTATTATGACAGTTTCATTTATCTATGTGAAATCTTCTATAATGATAAATGACGTAGACCATTTGTCATCCTTCACATGTGTCAACCCTCCTCAAGTTGGAGGGTACAATTTTGGAGATTGACCTTGGTAAAGTAGGTATCTAAAACTTTATATTAAAGTCATAATAAAACCAATAATAAAGTGTTCAAATTTGTTATCAATGACATTAAAAGTTATATAGAAGTAAATAATTTCTGTATCAATGACATTAAAAGTTATATAGAAGTAAATAATTTCTGGTATGATTGTTTCAAGTTATTCACTACCATTAAAAGGATTGTGTAAGTTGGCTTAGAATGTAAACCAAGATAGCTTGCCTTTTTTTTCTATACTGTGTAAATAATAATTTTACAACCATAGTTTCCAAGACAACAAGAAGGAAGGAATCTAAATATTTCAGTATAGACGAATTTGTGTCTATAGTGTAACTGTTACTATGGTATAAGCCAAAATAAGAAATAAAAGAGACAAGTACAAAAAAATATACATATGATTATTAGTATTACTTAAGTGGGTGAACTAAATTGGTCATCTAAGCTTTGGTTGCGTCTCCTTTTCTTACTCTTCTGCCTAAGTATCTCCTTGATCTCTTTTTCTC
The DNA here is from genome assembly GCA_037974735.1 of Cicer chorassanicum. Lineage (NCBI taxonomy): Eukaryota > Viridiplantae > Streptophyta > Magnoliopsida > Fabales > Fabaceae > Cicer > Cicer chorassanicum. Next base: position 47,430,615 of record JBBPBP010000002.1, on the reverse strand, counting down.
TCGTATCAACAAAATCAATCAAGTCTTTGAAGCTTCTTGAAGGTCCTCCGATATGTCTTCTACTAGGCGATGGATTTTCCTGGTCAATATCCTCACTCTCTGGTATGAATTTCATGTATTGACAGAACACTCTAACAGAGAATGCAATCAATGCAAGAAGACATGCAATGCCACATATAAGAAAGAGACCCCAGAAGCTATTAAGAGACAGTTCATTTGAATCAACGTCGTCAACTTTTGCAGTGCAGTCGTGTTTTAAAAGCCATTTGTCATGGATCTTTTGCAGGTCACCATTCTCTGAGAGTTGGAGAATGGCTGTTGACATATCAACTGCAAGGGGAGAGTCCCTTTGGAATGCCTGTGATCATGGTATTCAATATGAGAATGATAATAATGCTGTGTAAGATATATACATAACAAGAACAATCATATAAGAGTTACATAAGAAACAGCTTCAATATGCAAAAACTTAGATCAGAAATCCCTTTCTTGAAAAAAAAAATATTAGAAGGAAGGGTGATATGAAAAACTTCACAAAACAAAATCATCTAGTGTTTTAATTTCACTTTTTGCTTGTTCAAGGAGAATTGATCAACAGGACTTCTATTTGAACCATGACTATCAGTATCAATACATGCAAGTAAGATCTCGATTCGTTACAAGTGTGTATCTATTTTGGATTTTGAACATAAGTTTCGTATTTAATCTTGATTCACTATGATGAATTCCGATCCATTCTAATGAATCACTACCTAAATTTAGTATAGTGAGGCACTTTTATTGTTAACTTTGTATAGTCAGCCACTTTTCTTTTGTTATTTGATTTATTATGACTTAACTCTTCAATTATTTTGAGGTTCACATGTGATATCTCAATTTATAATTTTGTTATGTCATTTGTTTTTACTTAAAAATGTATCATACGATTCATAAGAAAAATGGATTCACGATTCAGAAAATAGGTCTTCTAATTCATGATTTGAATCTCTAATAACCATGATATGAACAACTAAATGATGGTTGAGGAGACATGACCAACAATAACAATAAGGAAGTCCAGGTGTTTTGAACACTGGAATAAACTCAGCTATCAATGAAATTACAAGCCTATCTGCAATCAAAGTAAATGGATAAAGTTTAGGAATCAAAACCATGGAGATGTAAACAAAGATACTTACAAATCCCCAACCACTTTTAGTGAACTCTTGTCCAACAGTTCTGAACTTGCAGTTGGTACTAGACATAAAGAGTTCAATATAAGGAAGCTCATCAACAATAGCCATAACCCCTCCTCCTGTCGGTCCACGCATAAGAGCATCAATATACGCCTTTGGATCTCTCAATGTAACTATCCTAGATGGTTGTATATTGAGTTCATCTATTAGATACCTTCTTGCAAATGAACCATCTTGAATTCCAATTGGTTGAGTACCTGATATCAAGCTATCAATTCCTTCAATTTGTGAGGAAAGCTGCTGTACTGTGAGGATGGATGTTAAGCTTGCTGTGTAGCTTGAATTGATAATTAACACCACAAAAAGCCATATGATTAGCACCAATCTTCCAAGACCACTCACAGTGTTCTCTCCTGTGTAAAATCAAAGCAGAAAAGAAAATCAGAAATTTATACCATGTAGCAGAATATTGAAAATATATGAATGAAGAATCTGTTGGACACATACTGTGTGAGAAAAACATTGTTGAGAAAGTAAACCTGCAAAAGAAGAAATCAAACTTAGAAAAATATGTTACTTGATGTTAAAGTAAAGCTTATTTTTAAAAGATCTTTCAAACAGTCTCACAAGCGTTTATGCCGGTAAACCAAATAAGTCAATCCAAATAGACTCTACAGCATACTAACCAAAAGATTGTCATAAGTTGCTTCTTGGGCGGACCACGGAACTCTGGATTGTGCCTGTGCTCAAGAATCCATACAACAATTCCCACAAAAAGGAAAAAGGCGCCAGTTACGCCCCACATTTGAGCAGTGAATGGCTTGAGGAAAGACCAAGGACTTGATTTGATCTCCTTGACAGGGACAACAACTACCAGCCCTGATTCCATGAAAGGTTGAGTGAAATCCAAAATCCTTGTTCTGTTTGGGACAATTGTAATATCTCCAACAGTTGCATCATAGATCTGAAGAAGGAAATAACAAAAATCAGCACAACTAATAAAATTTGAAGAAACCTGAAACTCCTTTGGAAACCAGAAATCAACTCTAGATACAACACTTCAAAATTGGTCTTATTTTGGAACCTAGGGTTACAAATTGAGTCCCACTGACTCCATATTTTTCTGTTAAATATCTTTTGTTTATCAACTTCAATCCATATTATTGCTTCTTGAAGTCCATGTTAGGCCATAAGATCATTAGATCACTAAAGGAGGCTGCATATTTGTTAGAATAGCAACCTCGGTTCAAAAGAATAAAGACATGAAAATGCAAAAGATAACACAGGATGTTTGATCACGGTGTTCAGCCAATTGTATTTACGTCTCCGACTGCAAAGCCAATGCAATTTCTTTCTATTATTTTCAAGCTTAGGGTTTACATTCTACATATTATATTTAAATACTACCGTCCAAATAACAACGTTATCCCTCTCGCACTCGAGCGACCTGCCCACTTATCATTAATTCTGAGCTATACCCAACAAAATTATATTTAGAAACTTACATTTAGTGCAACATCATTGACAAGCTGGTTGTAGTTGGGATTTCTATTACCATCTCCATATAATATATATCTTCGCGGAACAGGATAAGGCAACAAGTTTATGGCTGCTTCAAAGACATCAATGCAATAGCCTCTAACACCAGGTGGATTCTTGTCCTTAGAAACAAACTCCAAGTAGCTTATTCTATGAGGCACTGCTATTCTCAGTTGCCTTCCATTGTTAGGGAAAACCCATCCTCTTGGTATAGCTGTAGTTTCACCAGGCCACACAACACTAAACAGTTTTTGATTGCTTGTTGAAGTGTTTGGAGGTTTCTTGTATAAATTTTCTGGAGTTAAAACTGATAGACCAGAGTAATTAGACCAATAACCGATCCTCCGGAAACCCGCTTCACCGATGTTAAGGATATCATATGATGGATGAACTAGATTCTTTTCTGCATCAAACTGAATCTGACCACTCAAACCAGTGAAGTTCATTCTAAAAATTGTGGGGAGAAACAACGGGCCGCCTTCGAAAACTCGGAGCGAAGACAAATGCAGCATGCTTCCTTTTGTGTCAAGCAACTTAGGGTCAGATGAGAAAGATATGTTTCCACCTTCTTTGATAAAAGTATCAAGAGCATAGGCTGCTAACCAAACAGCATCATATGCATATAAAGCATAAGAGTTGAAGCTTGAAGTTTCCATGCCTTTCATGTTCTTCAACCTAGAGAAAAAACTCTTTTTGAGATTAGTATCAGGAGTGTGATGTCTTAAAGCTACAACACCTTGAAGGAGACTCAATGTGTTACTGTCAACTGTCTCCATTGAATCCAAAGCTGAAGGAAGCCAATCTGTTGCAATCCAAACATAGCCACTAGTCAGCATTCCAAGCTTCTTGGCAATGGAAAAAATAACCAAACCATTATCAGGATTAACGTGAAGAACAAAGACCCTTGATTCCATTAAGTTAACACCATTCAACAAATCACCGATATCACTCTTGGTGGCTCCAGCAGATAAAGCAGCCTTGTAAGAGATCTTGCCGCGTTTCTTCGATAGCGCGTCTCCGAGTACTGATATTCCATTTCTTCCATTGTCATCATCTACAAAAATGGCAATTACTTCCCTCCATCTATAGTAATCAACAATGTCTGCAATTGCATACATCTGAAAATAGTCGTTTTGTGTGGTTCGGACGAAATATGGATACTGCAGAGAAGATAGAGTTGGGTCTGTTGCCCCAAATGAAAGAAGAGGTACATGGAGTTCATTAACTACATGAGAAATGACATGAGCTATTCCTGAAGATTGTGGACCAATAACTGCAACTACTTCATTCTCCATCAACTGCAAAGCTACATAATCAGAAAAATTAATGAAGCTTGTTCACTTCTTTTTCACTCACATTGACTTTGTAAAAAGGGTACAATACAATAAGAAATTATTCTCTATAACGTGTCCTATATGAGAGGAAGATTTTTTACTTCAGCCCTATTTGGATAAATAGCTTAATTAGCGCTTATAGCATAAGTGTATATCATATAAGAGCTTATGTTAAGCTATTTTTATAAGAAAAGATAAAATCAAGTCAATCTATTTTCATAAGTTATCATGGAGAGCTTATGGAAATAAGCTAAAAACAGACATATCATAAGTTGTTTTCATAAACTTTACTAGTCCGTCTCACATGTACTTACGTCAATAAATAAACTTAAATAAGTCAATTCAAACTGTCTTAAGCTCATATTGCCCGAGTCATAAGTAATGAAAGGCAATATTCCAGAAAAAAATAAAATAAGAAAGTTGATAACTTGCACTTGAATGATAAATAAAGACACCAACCATTGAAAACATACATGTATGATATAGTATGTGTGTGTATATTCCTCAAAAACTAAACCTCAAATTGAAAATTAAGAAGCTACTTTGAAGGTACTAAAATTCAAGTTTGTTTGGCAAATAGTACCTTCCACTGTTCCAAGAAACCCACTGCAATTTGTATCATGTAAAATAACTTCCAATTTAATACCAGGAAGAATGGTCTTATTAACATTAACATCTTCAATAGCAGCCACGATTCCAGGTTTAGCTGATCTTCCAATAACAGAATCAACAGTAAACAGTGCTCCAATTTTAACAACACTGAGTCTTGAAGAAACAGTAGAGTTTCCAATGGTAGTTCCATTCATTCCAACAACTTCCATAGGAATCCACAACCACAAAACCAAGAGGAAAAACCGTTTTAACCCTATCACCTCCATTTTTAAGAAAAACCTCTCAAAGCTTGCAATTTTTTGCAGCCAAGATTTTCTTCTAGCTTAGACCAACATCAGAACTCAGAACCTGTCAAGTACCAAAACCTTTTCACAGAGACACAAACAAAGGAAATGGTATGAAAACAGAAAACCACCCAAAAAAATAGATTAAAGTACAAAACAAAAACAAACCATAGAATTAGAAATTTGGATTTAAAAATTTAGATACACACTTACCTGGATTTAAAAAATATGCCATGAGCATAAATCTAGACTATATAATTTCATTTAAATATGTGTGGTTTTTAAATTATTATGGTAAGTCAATTATAAGCCAATCAAGGTTAGAAACTCCAAATAAAAACAAAAGCCGAAACCATATAAATAATAAATAATTGAGTGTGTTAGACAAGTGAAGACCCACATGCCCAATAAATTTTTAATATATGAAAAGAATTAATAAATAGTAAAATAAATATCTCAAGAAAAAGTAAGAGCATATGAGATTACCTCAAAGCTAAACTTGCAGGGTACAAAATAAAAGCTTGCAAGTTGCAAAGATTCTCAATAGTCATGTGGTGAGTTCTAATGTGATCACTTTTATAAGTAATTTATTTTATATCATACTTAATATCAAATACATGTTTTTTCATTTATCGAACTTATATTATTTAAATCATCATCTTAATCATATAAATGTAATTGACAATTAACATCTACTTTAAAAAAAACAATGTTTATAATTAGTTGTATAAAATAAAGCATATGATAGACGAGTGAAAACAAGAGTGCCACTGGACAAAAGAAGTTACTGCTTTGTGAAGCTCAAAGCAAAGAATCAACAGGAATTGTCTTCCCACGTTATTCTTGCTATGTTATTGGTCTTGGTCAATTACATGAGTGTCACGTCTTTTTTTTATATCAAAGAGGAAAGAATAACAATAATTATTTCTTTTTTTGAAAAGTGATTGTGACGGCGTGGCTAGAGAGATAAACCCATGTCTTTATGTAGTAATGATTTTAATGTCACATGTTTAAAGTGTTGTATGTAATGGTCTCTGCAAACTTGTGAGTTTAAAAGATTAAACATGAATGGGTGCTATGGAAGATATTAAGAAGATTTATCAATAAAAAGAAGGAACACATTAAAGAACTTTATTTTATTTTTTTGACAATTTTTATTTATTTAGTCAAATTAATAAAATATATCAAAAACAACACAAATTCAAAATTGTAAAATTATTATAATATGTTCAAAACAAAATAAATTTTAGATATGTTTAATGAATTAGATAAACTTTTTACTAAAGTTATTAATTAATTGTTTTGTTGTTTATTAATTATCAATAAGTTTCAAGAAAGATACTCCTTCAGCACTATTTTAGTTATTTTAAGGTTATTTCCACATGTATCAAGAAAGATACTCCCTCTATTTATAATATTATATATTTATAAAAAAAAATATTATATTGGGTCTTGTTTATAACCAATGATATAACTCAATTTAGGTGGTGTCTATACTGCCACATTATCTTAAACTAATTTTTTTTATTTTTTATTTTAATGATATAATTCTCAAAAATATAATTCTTAATTTTTTTTATTTTTTATCTTAAACTAATTTTTTACTCTAAGTGACTTATGGATATTATGTTACCAGTTCTAAATAAGGTAAGTATCTACCGAAAAAGTAAGTACTTCAATTTGTATATATAACATATAGTAAATTATAAAGGTTGTTGACTCCAAGTGTGTGAAGTAATGGAATGAGAAATTGATCAATGTCATTTTCTCTTCATATATAACATCTAAAATCATTTTTATTCTTTTTTTTTGTAAAGAGGTCACTAATAATCGAATTTCGAAAGAAATTATTTTAAGTCATTATTAGTAAAAAATTGGGTACCATTTAGTGATGAATAATCTAATTGACAACAATGAACTAAAGAAGGGGGAACTGATTGCTTAACTGAAGGTTAAAGATTCCACCAAAAGTAAATACTTTTTCCTATCATTTTCACTAATTTCAAATAGTCACTCATTTCATAAAATAAAAAATCACCCATTATCAATTTATCATCAATTTACCATTAACGAAAAAAGATATTGATCCTACACCTTACAATAATTACAAGTTGCAAATTATAAATTGCAATAATTACAAATTTATGCTACATATAGTAATATTATATCCATGTTAAATAAATTATATTATCACAGAAAAAAAATAATCATTATTTCAATAAATAAATATATGCAAAAAATAAAAAAGAATAAAATCAATTAAAAATGTATTGAAACTTGAGTTTGTCAACTTTTTGAAAGCTTAAAAATTATTCGTTTCTATGCAAAACTTCAATTTTTGGTTGTTTATAAATATATTAACTCTTTGTACTGAAAATTTAACCCTAACAAGTACATATTTACACCACAGTAATTCATCCAAGTCTCTCTCTCTCTTTATCAAATAATGCATAGTTTTTCATAGGCTTAATTGTCATTTTGGTCAATCTATTATTACCAATTTAGAAAATTATGTCATCTTATTTAAAAGTCGACAGTTTTGGTAAATTTCTTATATTTTTGAACTAAAAAGTAATGATTTAACATATTTTAAATGACGTGATATATAATTATATGATATAGAACCATCTAGATCCATTAATTATTTATATATCATTAATTAAATTAAAAAATATGAAAAATTGAAATTGAAAGCTAAGTTTTTACGGCGTTTTATTTCAATTTCATGGATGTTAATCATGCTACATCATCGTATCATTTATCGCGTTACTTAAAACATCTCCTATCATTTTTTTAGTAAAAAAATTAGATAGAGAGACAAAAACTGTCGACTTTTAAAATAAGAAGATCAATTTCGTAAATCAGTAAAAATAGAGAGATTAAAACTACAATAAAATATTTTTCATACTATTGCATAAGTTCGAACACGTAAAACAAATCTAAAAAGTATAGATTTTAGGCTAATTTTTTTTTAAATGCATTACATATTAGATTGGATTTAGTTAGCAAAGTTACATTAGAATGGTCTATTTAAACATATTGGACTAAAGAATACAAGTTTATTTTATATAAAATACTACGCATAAAAAAATATAATATTTTAAAAAGA
>JBBPBP010000002.1:47397208-47420672 GCA_037974735.1 Cicer chorassanicum | reverse complement strand
TAAATCGAACACATTGAACGAGCGTTTTTTATCCTGGGTTTTTGTTATAATCGTCTCTTTTTTGTACAAAAAGTTATGAAATGGTCTATTTGATCTTTGTAATTTTGTATTTCTTATATATAAGACAAAAAAAAAGTAATTAAAAAATAATAGTGCTCTAATATTATTTATAAAGAAATAAAAAGTATATAGATTTTGTGTTGAAAAAATAAAATCTGAATTTTCAAAAAAGTAAATGTAATATTTTTAATATATCTTCAATAGAATTATATTTGTATTTTTAATAAAAACGCTAAGGGTATTTATTATCATTTGATTTACAAATAGGTAAACCATCAATTTAAAATCCGAAGTAAGCATGTTTGTATTATAATTTTATTTCTCTTTTATACGAGACATTATTATGAGAATGTATTTCAGGTGTTTTAAGAAATGTTCCAAAGAAGTAATATAGTGTGTGAAGATTCAAACTAGACCGACACCGATCTTCACATTCTTTCCATATTTTCTTTGGTTTCTCAACACATGGGTTATATAATTTGGATATTGTTTCTACAAAATTATTTTTATAAAATGAAATTTGTTTGAATTATATAATCAAATGTATATTTATTAAAAAGATATATCTTTAAAGTTGTATTTGTAATGTGTAACGTATAATAGAGGATAAATTAAAAATAAATTATGCAAAGAAAAATGAAAAATGCAAAATGTAAAAGTATGATGACTGATATTTTTGAGACAAAGTTAAGTTCGTCAACATAATTTTAAATGTAATACAAATAAAAAATTAAAACACGTTTTGTTTTTCGTTTAAAAATTACATTTAGGTTGACAAATAGAAAACCAAAGATTTTTATAATAGATACTCTTGTATTGTTGATTTCACATTTAGAAGTGTCAAAAAAAATTCTACCTAATTTATTACCAATTGCATGCACTAACAGAAATATAATAAAATATATATTTTTTTCAGTAAATACACATTTAAAAGTAAATTTAATTATATAATTTAAATAAATTTCATTTTGTAAAATGATATTTAAAGAAAAAGTATTAAAAGATAAATTACGTCAGAGAAAATTCAATTTTAACTAAAAAGATATTTATAAAATAAAATTTAACCAAATGTTAGTCCAACTTCTCATTTTGCTTTTATTATAGTTAATATAAGAAACAAAATGAATATTCCTTTAGAATTTGGATTCATGTTTAATTAATGAAAGTTGGGTTTTACTATTAAAATAAAAAAAAAAAAAAAAAAAAAAAAAAAAAGGATTACAGAGTACTTACTTGATTTCCACAGTCTTACTGCTTGACATTAAGTTTTACTGTTCTGGTTACTCTTAATAATGGAGCACATGCCCATAGGACCTACTAAGCCAGAGAGGGGTCAACACTTCCTGCAGGTATTTACTATTACCTATATTTTTCACAATTTAATATAAATTGAAAAATTATAAATGAAAGTGACAACAATATTTTTGCTGAACTACTTTTATCATTTATTAGTGTATTTATCATTATTTTAAATGTAAAACAAGATATATTAAATTAAGGATGATACATTTAATATTAATTGGAAAAAAAGATTACATTAAAAATTAAAATGTCGATTATTTTTAAAACTTTTTTTTGGCAGAAAAGTCAATTATTGTGGAATGTAGAACTTACCATTCAAGTTAGAATCCAGTTTTCAAAAGCAGTTTGAAAATATGTCAATATAAATTTTTATGCTTCTAAAATTACATTTTTTTCTTGTAAAAGTGAACCCAAAACATACATGTAATTGAATATTTTCAATTTCATAAATTATTTTAGAATTTGCTACATTTTTCTCTTATAAAAGTGAACCCAAACATTTGAATCTTCTTAACCATTTGATCGAGAGTTCAACCTCTGATTTACGTGTATAAAAAAACATATGTTGAAGAAATCAATCCTTTAAATGAATCATATTTACATCAAGAGAATTAAATATTAGTCTCATGAGTTGCGACCATAGAAATTTGGTTTACCAAAATGAAAATCAATGTTAACATGAGGAGCTTTTAGAAAAGAGAAGAAGAAAAAAGCTGGAAAAATTATGTGCTTTTCACATAAATATACATGGTTATCATTATTGCACTATCATATATATATATATATATAAACAAGTTTGAGTTACAGCAGTTCACTGATAATAATAATCATATCTCAGTTGAGGGGTTGTGAGGATTGTCACATTGAGTGAACATTTTCTTGATGGCATCTTCCTTTTTATCAATGAAGTTAAAGAAGTTAACAACAACCCGGGAACAATGACTCTCCGGTGGTTCTGACGATGAAGCAGCGGCGTCCTTTTGTCTTTGTTTGAACCGAACATATTGGTTAATCATTCGCAGCAGAAACAGAACAAGCGCGGCGAGAGAGATGACAGCACATGAGAGATATAGACCCCAAAAGCTGATCAGGTGAAGTTGGTCAGGCTTAGGGTCTCTTTTCCTTTCACCAGGGCAACCCATCTTACAAAACCACTTCTCATGTATCTTTTGAAGCTCTCCACTTTCAGCTAGTTTCAAAATTGCGGTTGACATGTCGACTGCTAGAGGCGAGTCTCTTTGAAAAGCCTGATTGATTGATTGTTGCACAATACGTCATGTTAGAACAACAACCCTAGTTAAAAAACAAAAAAAGTAGATACAAAAAACATATATAGGGAACACTCGGTGTTTGATCAAGGAGTTTCGGCAATTGTGCTTATGTCTCTGATTGCAGAGTAGCTGCAGGACCTTTCTATTATGTTTCAAGTTTAGGATTTATAATGTACAACTTTTGTTTAATACTCACCTCGCTCAAGCAACCTGCCTACTCATCATTAACTATGAGTCATACCCAACAATACAGAACCTATCAGAATAGCTAATCCGGCTCTAAAGTAAACGGATAAGTAAATGCACAAGAATACAACAATTGATCATGGAGTTCGGCCAATTGTGTATGCACTCTGACAACAGAGTGACTGTTGTAGTTGTCTACTATGCAATGCTTAGGGTTACAGAGTACAAATTGGGTTTAAATACTACGGTTTAAATTACACAATCAATGTTGTAGTTTTCTATTATGCAATACGAGCTCCACCACACTACACTCGAGCGTCTACTCACTTATCAGCGAATATGAGCCTTTGTATCAAAATAAAATTTTGACTTTTGTGGCATATAAAACATATTAGAACTTTTCTTGTTAGAATTTTTCTTATTATAAAACATACTTCCCTTACAATCTATGATGTAGAGAAATCTGAAGCACTTTATTTTAATCATGTAATAATAACTTTGAAGGTTAGTTAGATAGCACTTACAAATCCCCAACTGCTTCTGGTAAATGGCTGACCAATAATACCGAATTCAGTTTCTTTTGACAAAAATAACTCTACATACGGAAGCTCATCGACGATAGCTGCTACCCCACCACCAGACGGTCCATTCCGAAGTGCTACAGCATATTCCTCAGGGGAGCCTAAGGAAACAAGTCTCGATCTCGATACAAAAAGATTATCTGTCAGATAGCTGTAAGCAAATGACCCTACTTGGTATCCAATTGGCCAGTTAGTTGCAACCAAACTATCAATTCCTGTGATCGGCGACGAAAGCTGCTCCACTGTGAGAATTGAAGTCAAGCTTGCTGTATAGCTAGCTGTGATCACCATCAGTAGGAAAAGCCAGACTATCATCACCATTTTAGAAAGTGAGCTTACAGTGTTATCTGATTTCAAGACAATGTGAAAATTTATTAGATGTGTAAGGAAGAAAAAATGTACATGGCTATTTGTGTTTCTCAATGTTCATTTTTCATTGAAACCGGACTATCATGAATGGTCAGTGTAAACTAATTTTACGCCAACATCCATTGAAATTTGAAAATACACTATTTTGCCATATCACTCTACCTTTTTACCTGTATTTTAAAATTAATTGTATGACATGAAAAGAAAGAGAGCTCCCATTGCATGTCAGTGTAAAACTAATTCACATTAAAGAAACTATTGGAGTTTGGAGCTTTTTCTTACTATTTGTCTTAAACAGTGTTGAGAGGCTGAACCTGAAAACAAATAAAATGCAGAGTTAGAATCTTAAACACAAGATAATCAAAGGCGTACCTATTTCTACATCAAATTATACAAGCCAAGTTTAAAAGGTAATAAAATCATATATTGAACTACTAGTCATAGTTGTAAATTTACAATAGAAGTTCTTCTTCAGAAGAAAAAAAGTTAAATAAGAAAATCGCCTGAATTGACTAAAATGGCGGCTTACATAAATATTGTCACAAGTTGCCTCTTAGGAGGACCACGGAAATCATCGTTGACTCGGTGCTCAAGAATCCATATAACAATTCCAATCATCATAAATGATGCAGCAATGATACACCACATATCTGCTGAGAATGGTTTGAGGAATACCCATGCATTTGATTTTGAACTGTTGATAGGAGCCACTATAACAAGGCTAGATGACGCATAAGGCTGAGAAAAGTCTGCAATCTTCGTCCGGTTTGTCACAATCGCAATGTCTCCAACAACTGCATCATATACCTGTACCAAACTTTCAATTGTAAAGTTGCAACCAAGTATGTAGGACCTAACATTGATTATGCAATTTTAAGGCTATTTCTTTTTTTCATGGTGAGTCTCACTTACATTTTCATCAATCATTTTCACAAGTGTATCATAATTGGGATTTGCTTTACCATTTCCGAAAGGCTTGAATACATAAGGAATTTCATATGGAATAAATTCCAGGGCTTTCGTGAAGATATCGATACAATAACCCTCAATGTGATGACTATCTTGAAGTTCAGTTACAAATTCAACAAAACTTGCTCTCTTTGGCACTCCAATTCTCAGCGGCTTTGCGTTATCAGCAATCACCCAGCCACGCGGTCTTTCGGTTTTCCCACCTGGCCAAGTAATATTGTCGAGCTTCTGATCTATCGAAAGCCTATGATGTTCCTTTTTCGCAAGAACTTCGGGTGGTACAACAGAAAAACCTGAGTGATTAGACCAATAACCAACCTTATTAATTTTCATCTGATGGATATTGATAACATCATAACCACTACTTATGACACTTCTGTCTGAACTAAACCGAATTTGACCACTCACGCCACTAAAGTTTGATTGTAATAATATGTTAGCAAGATCATTTCCACCAGCTAAAACTTTGAGCTTCTCAAGCTGAATGCCAATCCCTTCTGTATGAGGTACCTCATTGTTTTCATGAAGCAAGAAAGTAATGTTATTATATACTCTCAAGAATTTATCAATCGAATGTGCAACTGTCCAAACCGTATCATAAGCGAAAAATCCGTAGGAGTTCAAACTAGTATTTGCTACACCTTCTTTTTGCAATTTTTTCCATTGAGAAATAAAAGCTCTTTTTTTTCTAGAATCCGGAATGTGTTGACGAAGACCAACAACTCCTTCGACAATGCTAAGAGAGTTTTGATTCGCCGGCGAAAATGAATGTAGGGTAGCAGCAAGCCAATCTGTGACTAGCCAGACATAGTCACTGGTCATCATTTGAAGTTTGCGAGCAATGGAAAAAATTCTCAATCTTGGATCCGGGTTGACATGAACGACAAACACACGGGGACTAAATACTTTGGTTTGATTGAGCAACTTAGTGATTTCATCTAGATCAAAATAAATACTCAAAGCTAGTTTGTGAGCAATTTTTAGTCTCCTATTTTCAAGTTCATCACTCAAAGCAGATATTCCATTTCTTCCATAATCATCGTCCAAGAATAAAACAATGACCTCTTTCCATCCATTGAAGTCGATCAGATTGGCCATCGCTTCCATTTGCTCTGAGTCACTTTGTACTGTACGAAAAAAGAGAGGAAATTGAAGGGATGATAGGGTTGGATCCGTTGCAGCATATGAAATAAGGGGAACTTTGACAGCATCGGCTATTTGAGAAATCGAATGAGCTATGGCGGATGATTGTGGACCAATTATGGTTACAACTCCTTGCTCAAGTAACTGAAAAGCTGTTCAAAACAGACAGTAGAAATTATACAAACTGCAAATTTAAATTTGGAAACTTTGCATCCAAATAAGCAATGTTTGAGTAATGATAAAACCAATGCAACAGAATGAGAAATCGACAAGAACTGTGACCTAAGAAAGTAATAAGCTGTCATTAGAAATTCAAAATATAGTATAAACATTAGGATACAAAATATATCATATCATAGTATCAGAGAGGCATAATAAACCAAGCATGCATCATTCAAAACAATATGAGTCATAAAACATGATCAAACTTACTAAAAAAATTATATATTAGTTGAATGTTTAAGAGACAACAAGTTAACGACATAAGAAACTGAAAAATTGAAGCTTAAATATAGAAATGGCAAAAATGGCAGGGATTTCTTGTTCCACTACATCTTACAACTCTTAACAAAAAAGAAATGAAAGAAAATAAACATAACGAGATTAAATCCAAGTAAAAAACAAGTTTAAGTAGTTAAAACTGAGTTGAAGGTAAAGTGATTTATGTTTAGATACAATCACGTAAAAGTGATATGAATAATAAATTTCAGGCTAAAAATCAATTGTAGGGGAAAAAGCTACAAATTCTAGCTAAGTTATAATCAATCATTTAGATAAAATCAATTCTACTTGAGAGCAACTAAAATGTCAAAATCAATTATACATCTTTAGAATCAATTTGAGTCCTCCAAAAGTGGAACCAAACATTCATCAATTATCCAAAATATTGTCTATGACATAACTTGCTATACACATCCAACTTCAGATTATTTTTTCTTGGCACATACTCAAAATTTTATCTTCTTAATGTATCATTTTATATTTAAAAACCAATAGAAAGAGAAAGAACAAAAAAGTAGCTACCTCCAGTTGATCCCAAAAAGGCATTACACATGCCATCCTTCATTATCAAATTGAGCTTAGTCCCATTGAGAACAGTTGGGTCAGAATTGACATCAGAAACAGCCATTTCCATAGAAGCTTTTGCAACTCTACCTATCACCGAATCAAAGGTAAAAACTGCCCCAATGTTCACACTTTCAAGCCTTCCACTATGAGCAACACCACAAAAGAGAATCACCCAAATCCAAAAGAACACAAGGTACAAAACCATAAACTGCTTTTTCATATTTTCACTCAAAATTCAAACCACCCAACAAAAATTTCACAAAAAAGATTCAAACTTTGTCCATACCCATCATCTGAAAGCACCAAAAAGTCATTGAAATTGAACAAATATTACATTTTGATGGGTACCCAGATGAGTGAAGTTGGAAAAACACTGTTCTCATCAAGAGGTTGAAGAGGATACAGTGATTGAATCATGTTCGAGTGGAGGATGAGTATAAGCATTTTGCAGTGCTGGAAATAGAACTTGCTTTGTAACACAGCAACTTGCACTTTTTACATTCATGTTTTGTGTTTATCATGTGAACTGAAATTCATATTTTGTGTTTATCATGTGCACTTTTTAAAAAAATTCCAAAAATGCCACTTTTAAAAATATAATAATAATATTTTTTTCCTAAAAAAAATCAAAACACTCTTTTTTTCCTCACCCATATAAATTGCAAAAATTATCTATTGGCCATTCGTTATATCAACACTTTAAAATAAAAATAGATAGAAAATGATTTAATAAATATAATATATTGATTACATAATTAACGAAATAGAGATAGAGAAAATTATCTTACTAAATGATATATTAATGATGTTATCTTTCACGCTAAATACTACTCGTGGTTACTTAACTTAATTTCGGTTAACGATTTAGTTATTTATTTTTTTTCTCGATTTGGACCTTTTATTTTTTTAAATAATTTTAGCATTACCCTCTAAATGGGGTTCCTTAAGAAAAAATTAAAAAATTTCTCATTTAGATTATTGTATGATTATTACTGATTTGAAGTGATGTCTATGGAGTATAAATACTCATAACTTCAGTTTTAACGAATCAATCCAATTATCAAACTTAGAACAAATTTTGAATATTTTTCTGAAATATCTCCAAAACATAAAGGATAACTTTTTCTGAACATGGAAGAGAGATTTTTTTAACTTTTTCTTAACGAAATCCCAACGTTGAAATTATTTAAAAACATAAAGGACTAAATCGGAAAGAAAAAAAATAAATGACTAAATCGTTAACTGAAATTAAGTTAAATGACCACGAGTGGTATTTAGTCTTATATTTTACATTCAAAAAAAATTATCCCATCCCTCACCTACTACACCAATCCTTATTAAAACTATTATATAATAATAAAAAATAAAAATCCAAAAGTTATTAAAAAAAAAATAGTTCATAATCTTAGTTGATTGATAAACATAATTAAAATTTAATAAAAATTACAATTATTTAGTTCTCAATATATTTGGCGATGTCTGAGTATCACACGATTTTGTTGATGTTCTTAGTCATCGATACTTGGATTATTTTGAGAGGGTGCATGAGGTGGTGTTTACTAGCAATTAATTCATCAACGTTTTCTACTCGTAAACTACTAACATGAGTCTATTTAAATAACAATGAAACTAATTATTTTAAAATTGTATCATTTGAATCATGTCTAATGAATATTGCATCAAAATTAAATATATATTATATACAATTAATTTTTTGTGGTTATTTTGTTGTGTTTATTTTAAAAGTAAAGATGAAAGATGAGGATTTTTTTAATTATCACTATTTTTCAAAAAATTAAAGTTTCCATTATACATTTTTTTCAAACTATATATCAATATATAATTTTTATTCAGACATAGAAGAAAGTTGCATCTACAAATTATGACATTCCAAAGCAACAAATTTATTTTATTTTATAATATTTAGTTGATGGTTGCATAGACCTACGGCTACTTTTTTTTTCATGTGTCAATGTATAAAAATAAATTTAATAAATAAATAAAAAATTACAAATATCAATTAATAATAATAATACAAAACTAATTAAAATTAGTAAAAAAATTACAAAGGTTGAACACAATTACAAGTAAAATTCAAATAATATTTTTTATTATGACTAGATATTTGACATAATCTGTTTTTTTATTGACATCTTATCTCTAATGTCCATTTTTAATTTTAATGTGAGTACAATTTCAACTCTTTTTCTTTAAGTTTTTGTATTTTAAGATTGTCATACATTATATCATCTTTACAAGAGAACTAATATCTTTCCTTGAACACCACTATGAACTAATTATTTTTTATACGTTTAATACATAAACAACCATTAAGTGCTAATATTAAATGCGTGAACAAGTAATTGAAATGGTAGATGATATTAAAAGTATATGTTTCCTCCCTTAGTTATATTGAATAAAATTATAACTAAACAAATACATAACACAACTATTGTGACAAATTTTAAAAATACGTAAATTTAATTATTTGTAACATTAAATAGAGGTGGTTTTTAGGATGAGGGTTCCACCAAGTCCTTCACATGCCAATCACAATTTTAAACCCTTAAATTAGAATACCTTTATTGGAGTACTGCCTAACCATTTCCCTGTGTAAAGAAAAAAATCTTAATAATGGAAACAAGTTGTAACTAAAAAAAGGGTTGTGAAAAATTTTTAAAAAAAAAAAAAAGAAAGAAAAAAAAGAGAGGGTCGTCATCCTTGACTTCAAAATTCCTCCATATCTACGACAATTTGCAAAACATAAATACAATTAAAAATAGTGCAGCACCATCTCCTATGTCACCACTTGCTTTTTTCCTTCTGCAATAACAACCTTAAATTTTTAAATGAATGAATTTAGAGAATGGTTTTTTTTAAGATCTGAAAAATACATGACATGACAAAAAAGGAGAAAACATTCAAAGAAGAAAATGTAGAAATTCACACAAATTCATTCCCACACGGCACCAGTGGCATTTGCCAATTTTCTTTTACAAATTCAAATTACTTGAAGTGTTGTGATTATCAAATTGTAATTTATTTTATTTGCAATTTTTACTGGTGTTTAATATCCCATAATACCTTATTGTGTTTGCATATAGAAAAGAGTATAGAAAAGGAGAAAATATTATTTAATATGAAAAAGTTCATCATAAATTATAATAAAATAATATGATCAACGATTCTCAATCATAGTCCATAATAAACCACTTATATGATGTTTCAGCTTAAACACCGCAATGAAATGTGTGTCTTCAAAAACAAAAATAATAAAAGCCTGAAGAAGCCATACTATCCGAGAGGATTATACCATGCATTCCCACATCTAAACCTGCCACACCCTCAATCAACGTGAAAATACAATTTTGTCTTTTATAAAATCTTCAACTTTTTTAACTTCTCATTTTTTCACTCCTCTTTTCAAAATATTCGAAAGTTTCCAAAGTTTCGAAATGACAATTTCCAGAATTTTCGAAACTTTCGAACAATTCGAAACTTACGAAATAAAAATTTCAGAATTTTTGAAACTTTCAAATAATTCAAAACTTTCGAAATAGGAAAATTTCGGAACTTTCCATATTTAGAAAATTTTGAAACTTTCCAAATTTTTGAAATGTAATCCTTATTTCGAAAAATTTTCAGATTTGGAAACTTTCGAAATTTTCTAAATTTGGAAGTTTTCTAAACTTTCCTGATTTGGAAACTTTCCAAATGTAATCCTTATTTCGAAAATTTGAAACTTCCGAAAGTTTTGAAAATTTAAAACTTACGAAACTATCAATTTTTAAACTTATTATAAATTGTTAAAAAAATAAAATTGTATTTTCATATGTCTTGAAGGGGTGGCAGGTATAGGTGTGGGGGTGCATGGTATAATCCTCACTATCTGATTAGTGCTAGCCCATTTCCGCTGTCTTTTGTATTTTGGGCTTGTCCATTGTTTGTACACTTTCTTTTCTCCTTAACGGACAATTTTTGCCTCAAAAATCAAATTTTTGGTACAAGGAAAATAATAAACTCTATGACTACTTCGTCTATAGAATTAATAATTCTAATTGGCTTCCTTTCTTCTTTTTTTTTGACAAAGGCATAATTGGCTTCGATTTAAAAAATAGTTTATAAGGTTTCAACTTGATCTCTTCATAAAACAAGTTATCCCATTATCTAGTTTAGAAGAAGGGGCTCCTTTTTGTCGTCCCATTTGTTCAACCTCTTGGTTGATTCTTCCACCTACAAAGAATAATTTGTTTTATTAAAGAGTACAATAACAAATAATTCCTCAAAAAAAAAAAAAAAACATAACAAATAAATTTACTGCACGTTGTCTTTTACCTCCTTGTTCCAATCCGTTCTATATGTGACCCAAATTAGAATAATTGTCTGCATAGTGGTTCCACCAAGCATTCCTAGCCATAATCCCTATCACAAAGTTGCCATAATATTTTAAAATATTATGTATTAGTTTATAGATTGGATGCTATTTTAAAAGTAACTCAAAACTTTAACAATGATTTACGGTAACACATGTCAGCATTATCACAAATTATTTAAAAACCACCGAATTTTATTTTAAAAATTAGCAATTAACTACTGATATTGACATTGCCTATTTGAAAATCACCAAATTAAAAAACATATACCTTAGCACCAAATTGGAAGTAAAAGCCGAGAACCACCCCCAAAGGTATGCCAACACCATAATAACAAGCCACATTCACATAAGCAACAAAAGCTTGCCATCCACACCCAACAGCCACCCCTTCGTTTCATATCAATTTCAAAATAAATATATCAATTGCATGCTTGAGTTAAAATAAAAGATCAAAACTACAATTAAATTTAAAATTAGATTACCTGATAAGACGGGTTGAATGCCGTTGAGGAGAATAGAAAGAGAGAGAAGTGGGCAAAGATCGGAGACAGCAGCGGCGACAACTTCACCTTCAGTGAAAACATAGCTAATAACATCACGCAATGCTAGCACAATTAGTGCTGCTATTACTGATATTATGAATGATATTAATGTCACCACTTTCACCGAAAATGATGCTGATTTTGGATTTCTTGCTCCTAGTTCGTTGCTCACTCTCACGCTGCAGCATACATATATGTTCATTCATTCATTTTAATTGGATCTTAGTAATTCAGTTATCTAACTAACCATACTAGCTACATTATATACTATACATGAATTTTCAGCAGCTAGCTTAATAATATATATATGCAAGTTAGTAGAAATTAGTAAACTAAAAAGTATTTAACCAAAAAAAAAAAAAAAAAAACTAATCAGTCTAACCTTGCAGCTGCGTTGAATCCAACAGAGATCATGAACACCCATCCATTAACAGTGGCACTGTAATCACAAATAATAAACAAATTAAACTTGATAATTTAATAATTATAAATAAAAATATTTTAAATTACACAAAAATTAATTTAAAATTAATAAGTTCAAAATATTTTAAACTTTAATTGATATTACTTTTATTAATTAAGAATATTAAATTTAAAATTAATAAATTCAAAAATATTTTAAAATTAATTAATTTTTAATCTTTTTATATGTTCATCCTAGAGGGCATATATTTATAGTTTTTTTTAACCCTAAATTAATTACAAATAAACTAGAAATAGTAATAAAAAAATGGTGATAATTTACCAAATGGAGAGAGAATCAAGAGCCAGCTCAGGTTGCGGAAGAAGACCAGCCAACAAAACCAAAATCTGAAAGTACCAAGCTTCAAGGCATAACATAACAGCTGAACCGCCGACAACTTAAAAAACTCAGGCAAGCCAGAAAACGCTTCCAAAGTGAAGCCACGCCACGTGTACTTACACCTGTCACTCTTCACAATATAAATAAATTGGGCCACAACAATAATCCACCACGATAAACTCAAAACCAAAGATGCGCCCAATAGGCCCAAACCAATCTTATAGACAACAACATAACTCAGCACAAGATGAACCACCAACGTGGCTGCTGAAATATACGCACTTGGGAATATTATACTCTGTGCTTGAAGAAATTTCTGAATCGGAAAATTCACCGCATAAGCGAATATTTGTGGAATAAGCCCGTATACAAAAACCGCTGCCGCAGACGCGATTGTTGGAGATTGTCCAATAAAAATAAGAATGGGTTCGCTTAAGACATAAATAACAGTGAGAAAAAGACCAGCTATAGTTAGAAGAATAGTTGATCTTTGTAAATATGTTCCCAACATTTCAAACTTTTCTGCTCCAAATGCTTGTCCACATAGTGTCTCAACCGCACTCCCCATTCCCAACTGTAATCAAAATTAAAATGGTTAAACATGGTCATAAAATGGTTGATCTTTGTAAATATGTTACCATGAGGCCATAAGCAAGCATTTGAATTCCGGTGTTGCCGAGGGAAGCAGCGGCGAGTTCAAGGTTACCAAGGTGGCCGGAGAAGATTTGTGTGGACATAGACATCACATAGTTAATTAGGTAAACGAACACAGCTGGAGCAGCTAAAAAGAACAGAAGTCTGAGCTCAATCCACGTGGCGGAGCCGACACGGCGGAGAAATGGCACGGTGGTGTCCGATAACAGTCTCTCTAACTCGCCGTTAGATTCGTGCAGATTTGGCGTAATGATGTTGTTGGATAACAAAAGTGGTTCCTCATTGCCGTTTTTGTTCGCTGAACCCATCGGAGCAGAGTTTTCGGCTCAGTCACGGAGTCAACGCTTCACTGTCTAAAACAGATTCTATATATACTGTTTGTTTTTTCAATCATCATTATTGTTTCATATGGTAGATTAGAACCATGCTGAACACATGGGTTGTATTTTATTATTTCGTTTGCTGAATCATATCAGAAAAAAGTTCTTTTTATAGACCACTTGCTTAATCATTGGCTAATATCTTATTGTTTTTCTGAATCAATGAAAATATTTCACTGGTCACAAATTTTAACATTAAATTAGATACACATAAAAAAAATATCACTTAATTATTTAAAAATATATATATTATTTAATTTTTTTTTGTTACTATGTCCAAATTTTGTACCAACATTTATGATATTAGATTTTTCATTAAACATCTTGAAAATCTATCTAATATAGCTCCATCCATCCTCTATCTTTAATTATTTAATATTTTACTTTTATTCTAACAACTTTGATTTTTTTTAAAATTTAATTAATGATGTTTTTCTTTTATACTTTTAAAATTTTAAAAATATATGTTAAATGAATTTTATTTATATTTAATAAATGAAGGATAAAAGAATTAAATTAATATAAATTATTATTTCTTAGTATGTATGTCTAAATTTAAAAGAATACGAAATTTGAAGAGTGGAGAGAATGTTATTTATGTAACAAAGAAGTAGATATCCTAGACATGTGGTTGTCTATGCATTTTCAATTACGGATGACAACACAATCCGTACTCAGATGTATCCATTCGAATCCTTCTGATTTGGAAGGAGAAAACTCGCTTTGATTGAGTGTGGTGTTGATTTTTTTTGAAAATAAAACTCAGGGGCGGAGGTGGATTTGTGTTGTTGATATTCACCCCGCGCTTTACTTGAACCTGCTACCTTAATAATATTTTAGTCATTTTAAAATTTTATATATATATATATATTTAATATTTTTAATGTTAAAAATTATAATCTTTTCATTATAGAGAATATAATTTTAATATTTTTTAATTTTATTATTATATATTAATAATAATTTTATTATATTAATTATAATAAATATAATTTTTAAATTTATTATTTTATATATATGAATTGATTTGAATGCGGACGGAGAAACATGAACTCAACACAGAAAGGAACCAAAAATTAAATTTCATACTAATAAAAACGAGAATGGATAGATTTTTTTAGACTAGTTAGATTTGGAGGTGAAGAGAGAAAATGCACCCTGAACCTTGAGAGTGACAAGATTTAATATTACACAAATTACAAATTTACAACATTGGTATATAAAGCAAGGCTAAGTATGTAATTTGCCCTTCAAATTTTTAGTTCACAACTCAACCAACCTCAATCTCTCTATGTGTTTATCTCTTTCTTCCATTTATCCAAATTACCTATTTCTCTTCTCAATTTGCTTTTCTTCTCTATTTTTCTACTTTTCATAGAATCATCCTTCCTTTATGCAAGGGAGTAGTATCTTTTACTAATTTTCCTTACCTAATATTTTTCTAATTATCGTTTTGCCATCAAGTGACATTGTAAAGAAAAAATAATTTATGGAGCAAGTCAAATTCAGTTCAGCATTTTGTTCATCATGTATCTCTTTGTAATTGCTTGTACTTACTACTTAGTTGCCTTCTTTTAGACACAAAATGTCTATTTGTCTTTAATTGGCGGTGAAATCAAATATTTTGATGATGGGTATATTAGTTTTGAGTTGGTTAGTGAAAAATATATTTAATAAAAAAGTTGTTTTTGTGATTTGCTAAGATCCGTTAATTTGATTGGGTTTTACATGCTTAGCTGTGGGATAAAATTTATTGAATTTTGGAGGGACTACATGCACATGGTTCATATGATTTTCTCACCTTGAACCATATTTATTTTTTGAGAGATATTTTTGGATCACAGCAAACAATACCCGACACCATATGTTAGGTTGGGTCAGATGGGACATCGTGTGCCAATTTAAGGATGCATGAAGAATTTAGAACTCTTAAACCTAACGTTAATTACTAAATAATGTGAGATATTTCCAAACTAATGGATAATATATGTATCCATAATTGGTTAAAATAGACATGTTATTGTTGTTGGTTTAGTGGTTGTGTTCTCTGTGAGTCACAACTAGGTCTCGAGTTTGATCATTGTCTGGGTTTTCTTTTTGAATAAATTCTGCCTTGAAAATGTGCAATTGAAAGATACACTGGGGACGAATTGCAGCAATTGTCACCAACAGAGATCCAACACATAAATGGAAAAGAAAATGTCTTAACGAGAATAACATCCTCACTTTCGGGTATGGTCCTCTACAGCCTAAAATCTTCAATAAATATGAATTATGTATAATGAGAAAATATTTGTTATGGTGGAAGGATGTTATGTTAGCTGGTTACAATTTGTATGATAGCTTGTGTTGGTTTCCTAAAAATCTATGTTGCAAATTAGGAAATGGGAAAAATACATTGTTTTGGTCGAAATCTTTGAGAGATTTATTCCCTATGCTATTTGTTCAATATGAAATCATGTTATTCTTGTTGCACGATAATTCATATTTTTTTGAAGAATTAGTTACAAGAGAAATTCTTGATCAAATTAATAGTTCCTACGCTTTAATTATGCGTTAGCGTCGTCAAAAGTTGTCGGCACTTGTTTTTTTTGTTGTAATTTTTGTGATGTTGTGTGGCAACAGATTATTCGTTCAACTAATTTGGATTATCAATTTATCATATTGAATTGTCTGGGGGCATTTTTGCAACAATTCTAGAAGGAGGATGAGCAAGAAAGTGAGGAGTATCATTAATTTGGTTAGATACTAATTGATGTTTATATATGAAACGTGAGGAATTCAATCATTTTCAAATGAGAAATAGTTTGTGTTTTTTTTAGTGAAAGTAGCTTGTTTCTTAAATTTGAAAACAACCGTCAAAATGTCTTCTTGTCATGGTTCATTTTAAGGTGGCGAAAAACCCTTGCTATGTGTATGCAAATCGGTGGAATAACTCTGAGTTGTATAAAAAATGGTTAATGTACTTCCTTTAATATTATTTTTACTTATAAAAAAAGTAGACACAATATTTTTATATTATATAACGGTAAATATATATTAATATAACAATATAAATAATATTTAGTAAAAAAAGCAATACAATTTTTACCAAAAAAAAGTCTATAGGGCAGGTGAGAGAGGAAAACATATAAAAATAAATGAATGGTGATAGAAGAAAGATGAAGTAAGAGAGATAAGATGGTAGAAAAAAAAATGACATATTTAACCCAAATAAAAGTATGGTTATATTTGGATTAAAAGAATAGATATGATATTTTGGTAGTAGTTTGTCTAAAAAGGGAGTAGAAGGTAGACTCGTTGCCTCAAATTAAATCAAACAAGAAACTAATAAACTCTGTGACTAGCTACCTCATATATATAATTAACCATTCTAAATTGCTTCCTTATTTTTTAGAAGAATTCATAATTGGCTTCCATTTAAAAAATAGCTTATTAGGTTTTTACTTTTAACCTCTATATAAGACAATTGTTATCCAATTTTCTAGTTTAAAAGGGGTTCCTTTCTGTCCTCCCATTTGTTCAACCTCTTAGCTGCTTCCTCTACCTACAAAGAAGAAATATTGTATTAAAGTAAATATATATATATGAAGGAAAAAAAGTACATGTATTATTTACGGGGATAGTGCCATATGGAAATAAAGTTATTGAAAGTTTTCTTTTACCTCGTAGTTCCAATCCGTTCTAAATGTGACCCACATTAGAATAACTGTCTGCATTGTGGTTCCACCAAGCATTCCTAGCCATATTCCCTATCACAAAGATGCCATAAAAATATGATGTATTTTTTTTAGCTGAACTATATATGTTTTTAACAAATAAAATACAAATTTTTAAAAGATATATATATGAAATAATTAGCATATATACATTTAAAAGAGAGATATTTTTTGTTTTTCTAATATTGTATAGAAAATAAACTAAATTTATAAATAAAAAAATAATAGTAACATACTCTTATTAATATACACTCATCAATTGGTTAAATTCAATTTGGTCTCACTAAATTAAGTAGACCCTCAATAAATTTATGGGACTAATTTGAATTTCAACCTACTAAAACATCTACAATGAAAAGAGTAGTATATATGTTACAAATATAATTTGCAAATCTTGCACAAAAGATAATAATAATTCATGAATCATTCCAAAATAACCAAAGAAACATAAAGGTTTGTATTTTATAGATTTAAAAAATAACAACTTTAACTATATATGATTTTTACGAAAATTTACTCATAAATAGTATAAGTAATTGTATACTTAATATGTATAGATGAAAAAAAGTAATTTTAATATTCTATAAAATAATTATTTATTATTAGATATTTTAACATGATAAAAATTACATGTTTAAAAAAGGTTATATAAAAAATAATTTTTGTGAGAAACTTCTCAAAATAACTTTTAAATTTTCACTATTCAAAAAGATTTTAGTAAATAAATGAAATACCTAAGATGACACTTTATAATAAATTATTTAAATCAACTTATCATTTGAAACTTAATTTTTAAAATTATATTTTTAAGAAATTATAACAAAAAACTATAGTATAAAAATCCTTTAAAAAAAATTATAAAAAAGGAATCATAATATACCTTAGCACCATATTGGAAGTAAAAGCCGAGAACAGCTCCCAAAGGAATGCCAACTCCATAATAACAAGCCACATTCACATAAGCAACAAAAGCTTGCCATCCACACCCAACAGCCACACCTTCATTTCATATCAATTTTTAAATAAATACACCAATTGCACGTTTAAATAAGTTAAAATAAAAGATCAAAACTGTAATTAAATCTAAAATTAAATTACCTGATAAGACTGGTTGAATGCCGTTGAGGAGAAGAGAAAGAGAGAGAAGTGGGCAGAGATCAGAGACAGCAGCAGCAACAGCTTCACCTTCAGTGAAAACATAGCTAATAACATCACGCAATGCTAGCACAATTAGTGCTGCTATTGCTGATATTATGAATGACATCAACGTCACCACCTTCACCGAAAATGATGCTGATTTTGGATTTCTTGCTCCTAGTTCGTTGCTCACTCTCACGCTGCATACATATATGTTCATTTGTCACGCCAATTAATAATGCTACATTATTTATTTATTTATTTATTTTTCAAGTTCATTATTTAATTATAATTAATCCAATCAATAAATTTTAAGTTCAATGTTATGTGACTGTAAAAAAAAGTTCAATATTATGTGTTTCTTTAAAAAAAATGTTCAATGTTATGTGAATCGGACATTTTAACCGAGAGTGGTTTATAAATGTTTATACAAATAATAAATATTATTAACTTTCTCAATTTACAAAGAAACTAAGATAATCAATATTTTTATAATATTTCAATTAAATCTTAATATTTTATATCAGTAATCCAGAAAAATTGTTAAAGTTTAAAGAGTCATATACATAAATTAAAAAATTAATGGTACAAACTAAACGTAATATAAGTACTAAAAATACCTAATTAAATGTAAATACTAAAAGTATATTTTTACCTTCCATATATTCAGTCCTATTTATACAAAATTGGTCAGGTTATTTTAATTCAATTATTAATAGCTACATTATAGAATTATTATCAGCAGCTCACTAGTAATTTATATGCAAGTTAGTCGAAATATGTAAATTAGAAAATCTAACCTTGCAGCTGCGTTGAATCCAACAGAGATCATGAACACCCATCCCATAACAGTGGTACTGCAATCACAAATAATAATAAAATAAATTAAAAATGGTTTGTTTATATGTGTGTCTAATATTAGAGACACCACATGAGTTCACCAAAATAAAAAGAGACCACATACATATCATCAATAATTGTACTTGTAACAGTGGCCAGAGCAAATTTGATGGAGACCATTTTTTTTTTATTATATATCTAGCTCAAAATAATGCCAACAAATAAACCCAAAACATAAGAATTTCCTCACGTAACATTAAGCGGTTACATGTGATTATAATAAGGTTCAATCAAAATAGATACTTTATTCCAATGGCCCCAATAACAGGACAAGTTTAGTCTAAAATAAATTAAAGTTGTCTTTTTCAAACTAGTTGAATCCCAGTTGTTGATTTGTTTTGAAAATGCATATAATTGTCATTCAAATCATGATGGAGTAGAGTATATAATTACAAAAATAAATATCACAACAGAGAGAAAAATGCATTTTTGAGTCAAGTATTACTTTTTTTTTCATTTGATCTTTAGTTTTTTGCCCATGAATAATAATTAGTAAATTTTATATATAAATGGATGTATTTAATTTAAATTTTGGATTAAATATATTAACTTTTATAAACTCTATTTTTACTTATATTTAAGATTGGAACAGTAAACATTAAATAGTAACGACCGCATAAATTAGTTGTTGTTTTTACTTTTGGAAAATAAGGAGCAATCCCAAAAATAAAATACTACGTGCTTCTAGAAAGACAAAAAAAATCTCAAATAACTCAATAAGACATTAAATAAGAAAGCAGGACCACATAAGCTAGTTTTAGCCAGTATTAGTATTGACCAACCATTTATCAAACCAAAAATCATGTAAACGATTTCCCCAATCCAACCAATAAGGCCAATGATGATGGTATATTATATTAAAATAAATTCTTAACATACAAATTGATAAATACCCCATCCATCCTAAATTATGAATAAACATTAGTCATGCTTCCCGTGACAATAATCTCTACCTTTCATCACAATTTTTAACACAAATGGCAACCCAAAGTCAATCCAAGGACTCAAATTTTATAGGGAAATGGAATAACTCCCATTGCAGAGACAAAAGAATGGTGTGTCCGCATGGATTGGAGCTTTATAATATTTTAGTTTTAACCTTTGTGTTATTAAGGATTAAGGACTCTTATATTCTGAAATTCAGTTGAAAAGGAAATAAATCTTAGTGAATGATTATTGTAGTTTGTAATTAAATTTGATAATTCTAATCAATTGAGAATTTATTAACCATTTAAACGCGTATTTAATTTTATAGTGAAAAATAAATTACTCTGGTTGAATTTATTTTAAAAAATTGATTTTAATTAAAAGGAATTTAAATGTAAAATAATTTATATTTAGATAATTAATTACTTTTGTGTGTATATGTTAATAAAAATGAGAATTGACTCAATGTTATCACACAAAAGATATAAATGTTGATTTTTAAGTAGAAATATTTTTAGAGTTAAAATACATTCTAAATACAAACATAACAATTTAGTCAAACATAATAATTTATGGTCAAATCAGGTTTGACTAGCTCAAACGTTTGGGAGATGTCTTGATTGAAATATAGGCTAAATCAATTATTATTACTTTTTTTTTCTTAAATATAAAACATTTAAAAAAAATCTCTTTTTATAAAATTTTCTTTAAAATTTGAAATGCATTAATTATTTATTTATAAACATACCCTTAATTAATTACATTTTCTTTGAATTTTTAAATGCATTAATTATTTATTTATAAATATATCTTTAATAATTACATTTTTTCTGTTGATTTAATAAATATTATAATAGAAATATTATTAAACTGTCTCTTTTTATATGGTTTTATATTTAAAGACGATAGTAATGTTTTTGAAAGGGTTCACTGAATTACTCTTTTTAGTTATAAACACCATTTGAAAAATAAGTAGAGGAAACATAAGGTAAAGCATGAAACACTAAATTAATTACGAATTAACTGAAAAGAGTAACAAAAAAGAAGAGTTGTAATAATTTACCAAATGGAGAGAGAATCAAGAGCCAGCTCAGGTTCCGGAAGAAGGCCAGCCAACAAAACCAAAATCTGAAAGTACCAAGCCTCAAGGCATAACATAACAGCCGAAGCCGCCGACAGCTTAAAAAACTCAGGCAAGCCAGAAAACGCTTCCAAAGTGAAGCCACGCCACGTGTACTTACACCTGTCACTCTTCACAATATAAATAAATTGGGCCACAACAATAATCCACCACGATAAACTCAAAACCAAAGATGCGCCCAATAGGCCCAAACCAATCTTATAGACAACAACATAACTCAGCACAAGATGAACCACCAACGTGGCTGCTGAAATATACGCACTTGGGAATATTATACTCTGTGCTTGAAGAAATTTCTGAATCGGAAAATTCACCGCATAAGCGAATATTTGTGGAATAAGCCCGTATACAAAAACCGCTGCCGCAGACGCGATTGTTGGAGATTGTCCAATAAAAATAAGAATGGGTTCGCTTAAGACATAAATAACAGTGAGAAAAAGACCAGCTATAGTTAGAAGAATAGTTGATCTTTGTAAATATGTTCCCAACATTTCAAACTTTTCTGCTCCAAATGCTTGTCCACATAGTGTCTCAACCGCACTCCCCATTCCCAACTGTAATCAAAATTAAAATGGTTAAACATGGTCATAAAAATAATTATTTTAAATTGCAGTTGCTACTGCCAAATGTTGCGAATGCAACCGCACTCGCATTTTTGTTGTACCGTATGATTTTTCAAAGAACTGTGTTATTTAATTTAAACACGTCTATATTAAATACTATAAAATATATTGAGTTTGTATTTGACCGAATTCTGAAAAGAAAAAATAGCATGATAATCATGGATCGTATACTACGCGGTGTTTGGTGTTAGAAAAAAAAAATTATAGATAAATATAATTAATTTGTTTGAAGTCAAAAATCTCCATTTTTCTCTCTATTCCTATAGTTTTATTGTGTTTTTAAGTGTATAAAAATATTTAGACTAATCAAATATGCCATTATTATTTTTATATTTCTTAAAATTTTGATAATAAAAAAATAGAGAAGGTGGAAAATGAGGAGGATTACTTTTTATAAAATTAAAATGATTTAATGCACATGCTACTTTTTAGTGTTAAATTTTTTGAAGCTGATAATCAATTTAAATTATGAGATCATTAAACATTTAACTTTAAGTATTTATATATTCGGAAGTATGAACGGCTGAGATTTATTAATTGCATGTCAAATTAAAATTATAACAGCGATTAAAAGCATTGGAGTGGGAGTGAATTAGCTACATACCATGAGGCCATAAGCAAAGATTTGAATTCCGGTGTTGCCGAGTGAAGCAGCGGCGAGTTCAAGGTTACCAAGGTGGCCGGAGAAGATTTGTGTGGACATAGACATCACATAGTTAATTAGGTAAACGAACACAGCTGGAGCAGCTAAGAAGAACAGTAGTCTTAGCTCAATCCACGTGGCGGAGCAGACACGGCTGAAGTACGGCACGGTGGTGTCCGATAAGAGTCTCTCCAATTCGCCGTCAGATTCGTGCACATCTCTGCGGGGTAACAAAAGTGGTTGTTCAGCGCCGTTTTTGTTCGCTGAATCCATCGGAATTATTGATAGGAAGATATTAGGATATGATATGAATTGTTTATATAATCTGATGGAACAGAGTATGCGCTTTTACTCACTCACCACTTTATTATCTCATGACTCTAATTTGTACTCATATATAATTATATAATATACATATTGTTTTTTTGCAATCGTTCTTTTTTAGAAGATGCAATATTCTTTTCTCCCTCGTGTTGGTGTTGTTATATATAATATATTATTATTATTATTATTATTATTATTATTATTATTATTATTATTATTTATATTATTATTATCTCTCAGTCTCATTTATAAGAAAAAATAATAACAAAATTAATGTATTCATTGATTATTTTAATTTTTTATTATCTTTTTGTATATTATTTTTATTGAAAATTGTGAAACATTAAA
>JBBPBP010000002.1:47370842-47394985 GCA_037974735.1 Cicer chorassanicum | reverse complement strand
ATACTAAATTGTCTCTTTTACATACTAAAGGAAGTAGATAATAAATTTAATCTGTTAATTTAAAGTACAAATCTTCTTAAAATACATCTATATACAAATATACTTAACTTTTAATATGTAACAACACTGTTAATAGAAAGTGTGTTTAAAAATTTCTTATGTCCTAAATCAATTGATAAATTCAGATATTGTTAAGTTATACGTCTTGTCTAGAATTTAAATTTGATATCTCACGGTTGTGTGAACTATTTATGATGAAATTTATCATTTCTTCTAAGAAAAGAAAAAACGCGTTTAAAAAATAAATGTTTTCAATAATTTGAAAGATTTATTTTATGTTATTTAACTAATTTTCACATATGACTTATATCTTGCAAGAATTTTTTTTCACAACATGGTAGTATAAATTTTTAATACATGTATTTATTATATAGCATTGCAGTTGGTAACTGTATTTGAATTTTCAAAAATATAAGTGACAGTATTTTTTACAAGAACTGCAATTATTATTTTTTATTTTACTGAATTTTGCAATGAAACTTACCCACATTAAGTATAAAAAGTTCGAGAATATGGAGTTTAAACTCTCGTTCTAACAAGTTGAATGTATCTGTCGTCTTTAATCATATATAAGTTGTATTTATTTATCTTTATTGCATAAAATAATAATTATAAAGAAAATTATATATTTTTGTTACAAATAAAATTAGTGACAAACTTTTTATTATGTTAGTCTTCTAAATATTTAAAATAATTTTGAGAAATAAATTTTTGTTATCATTTAATAACTTGAGTAAATTATTAAATAAATTGAGACAAAAAGACATATGAATTCATGGTATGATAAATTAAAAAAAGATAATATTCTCGTGTATTTGTAGCCGACTTCTTATATTTAGTTACAAATTTTAATATAAAAAAAAAATCATTCATTACAATTTTTAGCCAATAAATGTCAATGTCTAAGATATTTTTGGTTTAAATATATTTTTGGTCTCCATAAATATAACCGTTTTTATTGTAAAAAAATTTATTTGAATTTTATTCATGTAATATCAAAAAATATTATTTTTGATCCTTAACCTCAAGTGAACGTTACAAAAAAGTTAGTTAAGTAAGGAAACGCGGACCAAACGTTTAAATATATTTTTGGTCCCCGTAAATATAACAGTTTTCAGTTTTAATCATCAAAAATATTTATTTGGATTCCATCCCTGCAATATTCAAAAACTTAATTTTTTGTTCTTAACATCAAATGGACGTTACAAAAACGTGAACCGACAAATAGAGGAAAATATGGACCAATCGTAGCACTTCAATAGGAATATTAATTTAAATGTTAGAATAATTTGCATACTTATTTTTATTTTTTATTTAAATATTGTTTCAGTTAAATTTGTTTAGAATAATTATTTAAATTTGTATTCTCATTGGAGTTTGTATGCTTATTTTATTAGAAATAAGTATACAAATTATTTTTATTTGTTATTTAAATATTATTTCGGTTAAATTTGTTTAGAATAATTATTTAAATTTGTATTTCCATTGGACTTTGTATACTTATTTTATTAGAAATAAGTATACAAATTATTTTTATTTCTTATCTAAATATTGTTTCGGTTAAATTTTTATAGAATAATTATTTAAATTTGTATTCCCACTGGAGTTTGTATACTTATTTTATTAGAAATAAGTATACAAATTATTTTTATTTGTTATTTAAATATTGTTCTGGTTAAATTTTTTTAGAATAATTATTTAAATTTGTATTCCACATTTTTCTCTATTTGTCGGCTCACGTTTTTGTAACGTCCATTTCACGTTAAGGACCAATAATATAGTTGTTGGATATTGCATGGATGAAATCCAAACAAATATTTTTCAGGGGCTAAAACTGAAAACTGTTATATTTACAGAGACCAAAAATATTTTTAAATGTTTGGTCCACGTTTCCTTTGTCAATTAACGTTTTTTGTAACGTGTACTTGACGTTAAGGATCAAAAATAATTTTTTCTAATATGAGAGGAACGAAATCCAAAAAAAAAAATTATAAGCACTAAAACTAAAAACTGTAATATTTACAGGGACCAAAAATATATTTGAACATATATTTTTTTTACTATGTAAATTCTAAGTGTTCCCTATAGTATTAAAAAAATGAATAATTAAAATAAAGCACGGTCATATTTAGGGGTGTACGTGGGTTGGGTTGAGCGGGTTTTGACAAAACTCAAGACCCGACCCGATCGATTATCTTTGGGTTGGGTTAAGTTCTAAACCCGTAATTTTTTTTATTTAACCCGAACCGACCCGACCCGATCAAGAACGGGTTGGGTTGGGTTGGGTTGACGGGTCATACATAAATAATAACCTATTTTTTTTATTTTACAAGAAAACATATTGAATGAAAATATATTTAATACTTGAATGTCTCAAAACTATAAAATTTCAAACAAATTATGTAATTCTATAAATCCAACAATTTTCAAATAAATAAATAAATTCAACAACAGTAAGTCAATAAAAATTGGGCCTAATAAAAAAAGTGCAATTTTAATAATTAAAAAATTGATAAAATAAATTTAGTCCCTGTACACGTATCAATCCTATGAGATCTACACATACCAATCTTCATGTCATTTGGTTAGATTAATTCATGTAACAAGAAAAAATGCACATATAGTATGTTATCTTCACATATTAGACTGAAACATACATCTCGACAACATAACTCAACAACCGCAATTCAACTCATAAAATACACCAATTATAGAATCCAACATTAAAACAACATAAAATTCATGTGTCCCTATCAAATGCTTTTTCACAATGACAAGGATAAACCTGATTTAATCTATATTAATTTTTATTTAACAAATTATAGTATTATAAATAAAATAAAAAGTATTTTTAAAATATTAGAGAAAGTTTTGGGGTGGTCGTGCCCTCCCAACAAAGATTAGCCACTGATTACACATAATTCACCTAGTTTACTAAGTACCATTCATTTGTTTATAGTTACTATTTTCAAATAAAATACTAAAAAAAATGTTTAATAGATTTAAATATAAAAAATTTAAATTAAATTCATCGTAAGTTTTTGCATAAACATCAATTTTGCTCATAAATAGTATTTAACTCAAATAAATAGTATTTAACTAAAAAAATTTGTATTTAACAAATGTAAAAAATTTAAACTAAATTCATTATAAGCATAAGATTACAATGTCAAAACAAATTAAACTAGTTCAGTGTTTACCCTAAACGCATGAACACCTTGCATCAACATTCATATAAAAATCACTAGTTAATAATATCTTATTATAACTAATTCGTATAAAATTTGAACACAAAAGAAGAAGGTGGACAGCGGCGCGACTTCAAAAAGTCTTGAAGAAGGTATAAGTAGAAAGTGGATGAAGGCAGCTGAAAGTCTAAATAAAAATAAGAGTAATGAAACCCTATTGAATTAGCCAAACAATTTAAAAAAAAAATATATAACTAGTTACCGGGTCGGGTCAACGGGTCGACGGGTTCAAATTATTAAACCCATTACCCGACCCAAATATAAGCGGGTTTCAACGGGTTGGGTTGAGTCGGACCCGAAAGTGATCGGGTACGGATAAAAATCGGGTTGGGTTGGGTTGGGTGATCGGATTGACGGGTCGACCCGCGCCCATGTTCACCCCTAGTCATATTCATTCTTGTTCCTCTAAAAATAATTTCTTTTTTATTTTATTTTATATTTTTTAGTAATGAATAAATGAACAATTTAATAAACTTAAAATTAGATAATTTATCTATTATCTATTATCAATTATTTGATTATAGAAAATAAGGTTTTCAACTTTGACTAGTTCCATTCCCCCAAATTGATTCCAAATCTCACTTATTTCATTTTTCTATTCTCA
The DNA here is from genome assembly GCA_037974735.1 of Cicer chorassanicum. Lineage (NCBI taxonomy): Eukaryota > Viridiplantae > Streptophyta > Magnoliopsida > Fabales > Fabaceae > Cicer > Cicer chorassanicum. Next base: position 47,391,073 of record JBBPBP010000002.1, on the reverse strand, counting down.
TGTAATCTTATATACTCTAATTATTAACTAAATGTTTACATTAATTAATCAATTCTAAATACAACAATTATCATTAATTATTATTATTATTTTATCATACGAAATTAGCAACAAAAAATATCAACCATAAAATGATATAAATTTATTTACACCTAAGAATAAACTCAAATTGTGAGTAAAAAAAATTGAAGACATTTTCTAATATAAAATATCCACATTATTACTTTTCTTTTTTACATAAAATTAAACTTCGCTTATACTAAAATAAAAATGGTACAATCATATTTAATGATTAAAAAAAACAAAAAATACGTTAATAACACATAAAAATTGCATAAGTTAATAAAAAATAGTCACACAAAAACCTTAATGTAACAACCAAACTATTGTCTTTCCTTGACCAATGATCAACAATAATGTAAGATCTATAGTCTTTAATGTCATTCGTCTTCAAAAAACATATTCGTATGTGTTCTCTTATATCAACTATATATGGTTTCAGGCATAACTAATCTAACCACATGTTGATAAGTCATTTGTAAGCTGAGAGAGTATTAAATTTGGTAGTAGCCTTCATAAGTCCCTTAACAAAAATATGGTCCCTACAAATCACTATTAGAAATTTCGCCTTTAGTAACCGATTTAGATACTGAATATCTTCAGTCACACTAGCGACTGAATTGGAGACTGAAATTTGGAACCACGAAACTAAATATATTTGGAACCATGAAACTAAATATTTCTGTGTTCCTAAATTGATTGCTAGCGAAATTTAGAGACTGAAATAAAAACTGAATTTTAGTGACTACAAATCGGTTTCTAAATTTTATTTTAATTAAATTAAAATGAGCGACCAAAATTTGAGTCGCTAACTATTTTTTTAATTGCATAGTTCTTTCTTTCTCACCACCACAAACGATCAGTTCCTCTTTTTTTCTCAACTCACCACAAACCCTGAAATCATTCCTCTCTGGCTAATCTTTTCTCACCTCCATTTCATCATGATTCACAACCATTCCTCTATTGCTAACCTCAACTCGTTTGAATTTCATCTGCAACCGCGAAACCAACACATTCTCTTAAACCCTTAAACATCAATTGCAACGTGAAACCTTCATTCTTTGTCGACTCGTTACTTATCGTGAACCAGAAGGTAAGGCATTTATTTTCTAATTCTTTGATTATGCTTCATTTCACTTTGTGTTTTTTGTTGTGACCTAATCATTTTGAACTTACTTAACTAAAGGGGGTAAATAACTTCTTAAAATGATCCAGTTGAGAATATTTTTGTTGGTTGATTTTAGGACTTGAGATATTGGCTTTTCCATGTAATCAATTTTTGAAGCAAGAGTCTGGGAACAGCAAGGAGGCTGAGCAATTTGCTGACTTGTACAAGATATAAGGATGAGTATTCGATTTTTGGAAAGATAATGCGTAGATAGTTTGTGTAAAGCGTCTCAATCGTTTGATGATAGTTTTTTGTCCTTGGTGGTAGCCCCCACAAGCTCTTGGAGGAACACATATTTATGAATTTCTCTTTTCAAAAAGAACTTCAATCTATTTGCATTGAGAAAATAGGTAACACTTGGGTCTGGGAAAATTACAGACTTGCGAGCACAATCAAGTAGAATATAATGGCGCAACAACCAATCCATGTCAAGGATTATTCACAAATGCTTGAGAGGAATAAAAGTCAACTCAACCTTAAATTCCATGTTGAGGAGAATCAAAGGGCATTGTAAACATGCATTGTTAATATTATTGGTTCAGAAGATCGTATAGTGACCACCAAATCGAAAGGTAATGCAGTAACAAGTAATTGAAACAATTTCACACAAGGATATAAAAGAATGGGTTGCTCTAGAATCAAACAATAATGAAAAAGACTTCCCGACAATAAGACACTCACCCTGGATCAAACTTGACGGAGATGCAGCTTCCTCTCCACCTATGTGATATACACACCCGCGAGCAGTTGAGCGTGCAAAAGTGATGTTGTTAGCAGTGACATACTTCTTGGGCTTGCAACGGCCTCTTGAAACATGTCCCAGGTTCAACAGTTGTAGCAAATTGCACTGTTAACGGTCATTGGTTCAGAAGATGGTATATTGATCACCAAATCAAAAGGTAATGTAGTAACTAGAAATTGCAACAATTTCACACAATCCAAGGAAATAAAAGAATGGGTTGCTTTGGAATCCAACAATACTGAAAAAAGACTTTCTGACAATAAGACATTCACCCTAGATCAAATTTGACGAGGATGGAGCTTTCTCTCCACCCATGTGATATACACATCCTCGACCAGTTGAGCATGCAATAGCGATGTTGTTAGCATTGACATCCTTCTTGGGCTTCCAACAGATTCTTGACACATGGCCCGATTTCAACAGTTGTAGCAAACTCGGATCATGTATGGGCACTCACCTACCATATGCCCTTCGTTTCCACCCTGAATAATGTGCGTCTGGTTCTGTGCTAGATTCTTAGACCTTTGACCTCCCCCATTTTGTGGTTTGGGTATGTGGTTGTCCTTAGCATTTCCCTAGTTTTGCTTATGGCTTTTGTGGTTGTTTCTCTCTGTTCTAGTGGTTCTTATGCCCCTAGAATCTTGTGGGTCCTCTGGTAGCCCCTCTGTTCAATCAACCTCAATTCATCAACTCCACATCCTTACATTTTTTCACTAGCACTTGGAGCTGATAGAATTCCATGGGCTCGACATATTTCTTGATTTCATATCAGAGGTCGTTCTCGAACCTTTCACATATATTGTCTTCACCCAACTAGTCGTGGAAGTAACGGAAATATTTTCTAGAGACTTAAACTTGGTCGTGTATTCATCAATAATTAATTTCCCTTGATAGAGCTTCAAGAATTGGACCTCTTTCTCGGCCTAGAGCTTTTTCAAAAGTATTTGAAGTAGCAATGTCAATCACAAGAAAAAAGGGTTTTACATTGTGAACCTTTTACAATTGTGATTCATGTGCTTAATTTAAATTAACTCAAGATCAATCTTAGTTGAAACAGAATATCCATAATGTTCTAGATATGTTAGAAATAAATAAAACAAATTAGTTTATAGTGAAGTGTGATTTGTGTGTTAAATAATTAAAGATAAGGGATAGAAAGATCACACACACAAAAAGTACAATGATTCACCTAACTCGGGCTTGTCCAATCCTCACAACCGTGAGAGTTTCACTATGTGCTTCAGAACCAGAATGTTCTCTTTCACACATTTTCTCTTAATCACACCTTGATCAATTACAATCTTTATTTTTTAACCTTGAAAGGATTTTTACAAACACCCTCAATCTAAAATAAAAAGATAGACTTGAGTTACAAATGATGTGTATGTTAAAAGTGTTTGGGATCTTGAAACTTTCCAACACTTGTTTGAGATAAATAAAGACAAACCCAGTAAATGATGATCCACAAATATAGTGAAGAGAGTTGGAGTTTGCTTGAAAAGTTTTTCACTAGTTCTTACTTGAACAAGTGATGGTAGATTTGCAAATCGAATTCTAGCCTTAATCTTCCAACTGATCTTCAATTTATAGATGATAAGAGGCTTTATAATTGTTGGACACACTTCCCAAGGTGCAAATGATCTTCTGAAATAATCTTTTTAAGTGTAGTGTAATTTTGTCTATAACGTTCTTGATTTGTCCATAACATTCTTGCCTTGCTAGAGAGTGGAGAAAAAGAAACATAATGTTGGATGGTCTTCCATATGATAGTTGAAACTATTCCAAATCAAAATTATGCAAAACTTTATGCATAATAATATAAGTACAATGTACTTATGTCCTTGCTCATAACTCATCAATTTGGAGGTTGTTTTGGTCCTTTAAGCATTCAACTTCGAGTTCTGGGCTTGACCAATGATTTGAGCAGTCTTGATACTCTTTAACTTATGGTTTGAGCTGTGGAAAATAATATGTTTTAATTTTGTCTTTAAAAGAGAATAACCTGAATATTCTTTTATAAAACCAGAACGTTCTTTATTTTGTGTTGTATGGAAAACGTCATTGAGTGATTGAGTAGTTGTATAGTGTCAGTCTTTTATCTCAAAGGCATGTTGAACTTTATGGAAATGCAGCAACAATGTCATTTCGTCCTTGCTATCATTTCTTACAACTCATCAATTTGGAGATCGATCTGGTCATTGATTTAGAGGTTGTTTTGTTTCTTTGGGCCTTCAACTTGAATTATGGACTTGATTATAATGTTGAGTAGTCTTGATAGTCTTTTATCTTGAGTTTTGGACTATGGAGAATGATTTATTTTAATTATGTCCTTAAAACGAAATAACCAGAATGATCGTCTGATAAACCAGAATGATCTTTTGATAAACCATAATGATCTTTTAACAAAGCAGAATGATCTTGATATACCAAAACTATCCTTTGATGAATCAGAATGATTTTGATAAACCAGAAAAATCCTTTGATAAACCAGAATGATCCTTTGTAAAAATAGAGTGTTCATTTGATCAATTTGTCATCAATCTGGGTATCATTCTGTATAAAATTTTGCATGTTTTTTTTTTTTGCAAGTAGTCCTTCAAATCTTGACTTTTAATTGTTCGTTAAATGTTGGAAAGCCCATGTGCGAAATGCTAATTAATTTACTGCATATTGCCCTTTCAAAAAATTTCTTATTATCAATTGTTCTTTAATATAACAACCAAAACATTTTGGTGAATATTCTTCCATCATTCTTTTGTTTAAGCAATACTTCCTACAATTTCTCTTTGTGTTACTCATGTTGTGTCTTGTCCATCAAGTATCACTGAGATACTTTAGTATAAGTATGAATGTATTGGACACTTTCTTCCTGAAGTCTCTTGAATGATTGATATACGATATATTCCTTTTGAGATTCTTTCATTATTGAGTAAATACTTATGCACTTGATGATGTGAATGACTTCTTGTTTGTCCACTTATGAAATTCATGTTTCTTAAATAAAACTCAAGTGTAATCATTAGTAGATCATCATTTATAAAACTTAATCATTTATTTCTTAAGGTTTGTTATCATTAAAACATATATCAAAAAAAGTTTTTACCCCAACAGTATTTGTCTAAGAACTTTAGTCTAAAGGTCTCCCAAGTCAACACTTACCCATTTTCCTCCATCATTCTTTTGGTGCCTCGCCACCAGTATTCAACCTCTTCGATTAGCAAAATAATGAAATTCATGACGATGAAATTTATTTTGCGAAAAATCTTCATCTATTCAAAATAAAAATATAGTTGTAAGTCAAATTTAAAATAATTAAAAGGTTGTGATAATCAAGAAAGTACTTAGAGCAACTACAACCTCATGGTGTTATTCCTCCATAACACCACGAAAATAAGTAGCACAACAACAAAGGATTATTGATTTTCTTCCAACTTGGCAGTATCTAACATATTATATAAGGGTCAGTCTACAACAATAGGGTTCAATTTAGGAACATCAATTCAATACACGAGAGACCAATATATTCATCGTCGAAATTATTTAAGACAAATCATAACAGATTTAGCATACTATTTTAAATCAGACGGAAATCAATTCAATTATTCATTGAGAAACACATCACCATTTTAATAAAATATTCACATACACATCAACAAGACAGTTATTTTCACATAAATCAATTAACACAGTAAATGCACATGTGGTTAGTATGCATGATATGCAAGACTCAATGATCCAGATATATCATCAATCATATCAATGGAGAAATTTGCATGAAGCTACACAAAGCCATAACCAAAATGTGCACGAAGTCATGACATGATCACTCATATCAATGGAGTAATTCATGTGAAACCACATATATCCTTACATGCATTCTATATGATGCATGACATGATCATGAACCAATTTTAAGTTTTCATACATTTCCACAAGGATCATGTTATACTCGCTCTATTAAGTTAACATCACAACCTTTCATATTTCAACCTCGTTCAATCCACAATGCACAAATCGCCATTTAAAATATACTGCACAAAATTAAGACAAGAACCACAATAAATAACAAACTAATCATAGAAAAATAGCAACTATTTTAAAGATAAGACCACAATAATTTAAAAAAACATAAACATAAAAACAGCAATCAAACCAAGAAAATAACATCAAAAAAAAATTCCAAAAACATAGTAACAACAATATAAGATCAACAACATAATAAATATAAAAATCAGCAACAACAATATAAGATCAACAACAAAAATAAAAAACATAGTACATTATCATTATGAAATATAAAAATCAAGATAAGAAATTAGCATGTAAACTTATCTTCTATTAATCCAACATGCATGTAAATTTATTCACTTCCTTTGCAATTTACCATTTACAAAAAATTTATCATTTTATTATGATATGATTATGTACATTTTTTGTAAAAAAATTATTCCTTTCACACATACATGTGATCATCTAATAAAAGTATTTCATTCATATATACATTGTACGAAATTCAAATAACAATACAACTACCTAAGTTCTTTTTTCTCTTCAATTATATACTCACTTAGACAATTAAATTAAAACTACAATTATTTTTCTTTTTCCAATTCAACCATTTTTACTATAGAATCATAAACACATATTAACTAACAAAAACAAAATTCCAAGAACTAAATACATTAGGTCACTCATACACAATTAATGTATAACGTGAATTGCAAGAGGAAAGTTCTTACCTTAGGCGTTTTCCTTCCGAGTAACACGTCATAAGCTCCACGAATTCAAGACCAAGAGAAAGGTCCAAACTCTTGAAATGAAGAATTTGTATTAGTTTTCTTCCTTTGTTGAAATAAATCAAAAGAACATATTGAACAAAATTACCTTGAGATGATACTAAGCGGAAGGAAGAAAATTGAAATTCAACTTGATGGTGTATGTGGGCGTGAGGTTGCTAAAGGAAGAAGGATTTTTTTTTTCTTTTGTTTGTGGAGGAAAGTTTGTGGACCTAGAGAAAACAATAATAGATGTGGAGAAATGAATAGGAAGTCATGAATACCTTATACATAGACCACCCCTTTTATTTTTTGTTAATATCATGTGAGAGAGGGACGAAATTTCTATGCTATAGAAAGAGAATATTTTTGCTCTCTCTTGATTGCACAAAAAAAATCACCAAACTCATGATTTAATTTGTAACCTACATTTTAAAAATGAATTAAAGGTGGTAAGGAGGAGATAGAGGAGTGAGGGCATGATGTCATTCTCTCTTAGTTGAGTTGAGACAGGGGATTCAAGACCATCATTAAGCTAAGACAACAAAGTAAAGAGCAATAAAAAAAATGGTCTTGTAGTTTATTATTTTATTTTATTTTTTTGGATTGAACATTCAAAGAATAGATCAAGACACATTTTTTTTAGGATGGATGGACCAAAAACATATTCATGCAAGAGCACTCATACATGTGAATTGGGCCACACCAATGTTATTATTTCCTAGCTCAATCCTTTTTTTGGCCCAAGGTAAACCAACAGCCCATATAATTTCTATAGATTCTAATTTATTAAATTATTCAACTAATAGCTTCATCAAATAAATTTAATCAAGCAAAGCAATCAATTATTAAACAAAAGTTAATAGTACTAGAAATAAAGAGAAATGCTAATCATAAAAAAATAGAGGGTGTTACAACAAACATGTGAGTTGATTTCGAAAATTAAAAATCACGTATAAAATATTTTTAATATATTTGAAAATGTACTAACATAATTCTATCATGCAACTAAAGTTATGTATGATAAAATATAATTTTCACGTTAGTTTTTCTAATTCAAAATATTTTTGAATGTTGAGAATAAACTTAGTTGTGATATTTATGTAAATAATAAGTCTATTCTAAGAAAACTTGTTCTTATATCCCTTTATATTTATGTAAATAATAATATTTTTGAATGTTTTGATGCGTACCTCAATTTTATCATGGAGGTTCCAATGGAAGCTTTGTTCTTGGATGATGATGGTGGTATAGCTCTTTACATGGAGGTAGATCCATCCACGAGAATAGTCATGGATCACTGCTTGATTGACCTGTTTTTGGTTGATAAACAAATTCAAACACACATAATGAAGGAAATGTTATTACCTATATGGAAGCCATGAAAAAGAGTGGCTCATATACAAAAATGGATATATGAGTGCAAGTTTTCAACTTGCCCTTGGGTTTTTGTCGAAAATTGTTGGTCGATTTATAGGAAACCATATTGGGGATTTCAAGGAGTATGATGAAATGAACAACTAACATGATTATTTTGTCTGATCCAATGAGTGATGGAAAAGGAATGGCAATGACCACACAATCCTCAAATATTTTGACATGATTCTCACGTTAGTAAATATTTCTTCTAAAATAAAATATAAATAAAATTGATGATTAAAAAGTTGATGTATTTGATTTTAATTTAAAATAAGATATATCAATTATTAAATAATCAATTGGATTCATTGTGAGATAGTGTAGATTGTTAATTGCAAGTACCACTTTTTCTATTCATGGGTGAAACTAAAATAGAATTTTAAATATATTTAATATTGTCGTGGTTGTCAACTTTCATGTTGAGGGAGATGTACCACTTTCTAAGCTGTGAGTAACAGGTCAACTTTGAGTTTAAAGACACAAAATTAATCTACTTAGATAAATCTAGTTTTTAAAAACTATACTAATTTAAACTAGATATTTTGTGTCTTTAAACAATTTTTTTTGAAAAAATTGTGTCTTTAAACCCGAAGTTGGTAAAAGTTCGACTATATTTTACAAAATTCCTCCTTAAACCTTGAAACTTTCTCTTATTGTGATTTATGTTCAAAAATAAATTCACCTAAACTTTTGTATTGGTACCCAAAGAAATTAGTGCTTGAAATCTTTATTTTGAAACATATCATTCCATTTTTTTTACAATACCAACTTCCTAATTTTGGTGGTTTCAAAAACAAAAATATCTTGTAATAAGGTGTGTGACCACTAGGGATGGGAATAAGTTGGGTCGAGTTAGACTTTGCTAGGCCTGAGACTGATCTGTCAAAAAATTCAAGGCGTAAGTCTGACCTATGGCCTATCATAGGTTTACTTTTTAGGTCTGGTTTTGATAAAAGTCTGAAATGACATGTTAGCCTACTTAAAAGCCTATTTTATTTTAACATTTTTGAATAAGTAATCAAACATATAACGAGTTAATATGTCAATGAAATTAAATTTTATTTTGATATTTAATATCACATTTGGAATAATATGACTTTATATACATTATACTTATATTATATTTTATAATAATATATTTAAATATGTCAAAAACTAAATGAGGTTAATATGTGTAAATTACTAAAAGTTGAATATATAACAAAAAGATCAAAATTTAATATAATAATTAATGTAGTAAAAAAATATTATTTATATTTATTTAAATAGGCCTAAAAAGTTTATTATGTGGTATATATCATGATATTTTTAATTAAATAGACTTTTTTAGAAGTTTTGATCTTATCTGTTTAAGAAAAAAAAACTTAGTCTGACCTGAATCTGACGTAGGCTAAGCCGTAGACCTCTGTCGGTCGGTCGATCAGACCTATTCTTATCCCTAACGACAACACAATATGCTTAATAATTAAAATAATACAGGCTTATAAAAATTCAAAACAAACGCTGAATATTGCCACAAATTAACAGCCGGCTTTGTAAATAAAATATCCACATATATAGCATAAAACAAATAAGTATCACAAAGCATAATTCATTATGGTGTCGGTTTCAAGCAAGAGAATCAAATCACAATATTTCTCTATTAATTTCAACAAGTACCCGGCGTAACAACCGGATATGCATGTGCTTTTTCTTCCTCTCTTTTGTATTTATACTTCCCTTTAGATACATCATTTTCTCCAATATAATATATGTTGGTCCTATTGAATTAAATGCTTGATTTCTAAACATGGGAAATTGCCTAAAAATGAACCAAATATCATCCTCAAAAGATGAGAATGAAAAAGTTAGTAAGAGAGTTGAGAAGATGAAGACACTTTCATCAACCAAGTTGGAAAAGGCAAAGAGAGAAAACAACATGAAGAAAAAGGTAAGGTTCAAAATACAAGATGGTAAAGGAAGTGATGTTAATTCTACAAGTGGCTTTATGAGGATTAGGTTGGTAGTGAGCAAGGAAGAGTTGAAAAGGGTGTTGAGCAATAAGAATGTTGAGAATGCTGCTAAGAACACTTCGTTGATGGAGTTGCTAAATGGTATGAAGTTGAGAGAAAAAAGTGTGTCTAAGATTGAAGAAATTGATGGGGGGTTGAATTCTTGGAGGCCGGGTTTAGATAGCATTCCAGAGGATCATTCGATGAAGCTATAGGTAGTTTTCAAATTGTTATAACCAATCCTATTTGTAAATAAAGACAATGCTTTTCATTTTTTTTTTTTAGTGCATTGAATTCTATATAAATTAAGTAGATTTGACTAGTGCAATAGAAATGTAAAATTATATGAAGCTTGAGCTTCTGATTTTATAAATATAATTTCTATACACACTTAATTTAAAGAGTTTTTATATTGTCAATTAATTACAGCCGTTAAATCATTAAAGATTTTTTATTTTTACTATAATTAACTATAAAGTCATGTCTATAAATGTCTATCAATAGTTATGTCCTAAGAGTCTAAATTTTTTTACACTAAGAGTACTACAATTAAACTCTTATTTTTTATTTATAAAATAGGCATTTTATTAACGAATTAAATTGGAAAAGGAACGCCCCTTACAATCCTTGAACGCCCTTTACAATCCTTCATAAGAAGATAATTAAGTAGAGGAAAAGACAAATAACTACAACCAAAAACAAAGGTGACGAATGACTCTTGATAAGCATGTATCCACCCAAGAGTTTGCTCGAAAAGCAATGACAAATAGAGGCATTCCAATTAGTCGTATTAAGGAGCCTTAGAACCTCTTCCAAGGGGGGGCTTCAGATGACAAATGGAGGTGAGCTTGTGAAGGACATTCAATCAAGGTGAAATTTATGATCTGTTAATTGCAAAAACCTAATCTATAATAATCTTTCAAATTAATTTAAAATTGCATAAAATTGTGACAATTTTTTATTTACTATGCAGTTATGAACATAATATAGTTTGCAGAGCCCTGCAATCTTCTCCGACACATGGTTCTTAACTTTTAAAAAGCAACTAGAATAATCTTATGTTTTTCAGAGTTTTGAAGGTCGATGAGCTAACATTCACAATTCCCATAAGGTTTTTAGCACAGTTGTGCTTATAAAGTAAATTAAGAATCAAAACATCATTCTTGTATCTGAGTAAATGGAATGACTGATGTCAAATCCCATGTGGCAATTATAAACTATCAAAAAAATAACTTGACACAGGAGTAGTTGCCAAGTCTGCATTAAAGATGCTCTAAGTTGCTAATAAATATACTTTTAATTTTCTAGCTGTATCTTATTGGGGATTGGGAAGTATTGGCGATGTAGATCAAAAGAATATTCACTGCCTCAAGGCAGGGTCAAATTAGCTTGTGCAAAATACAATTGATCCCATAGTTCAATGGGCACGCTGTTCTTATAATAAATAGAAATCTAAAATCAATGCACTCGATGTTTACAGGCCTAATATAAACACCTGGAAGCGTCAAAAAATTGCCCTCCGTACGAAGGGATTATTTCCTACTAATAGGAAATTATTCTCATTTTTCACATTTCTATTGCCACTTGAAAGGTGCACATGTTGTGGCAACGGAATTAAATATTTCTCACTAACAATGACTTCACTACTTAGCGAGGTTCCTGATGACATAGGGAAGAATGCCTCCATGGTTAAAGTACTCCAACTCCACCTGAAAATAGAAAGGTGTTAACGAACTGACCCAGGGGAAAAATGTAAATTTTGGAGACAAATTTTTGAAAATGCTGAAAAAGTGGCTCAATCCCAAGAAATCCCAGTGATGAGGATATAAAATTGCATCAGCAAAAGACATACACATTAATCAATGACAATCTTCAATTACCTCAGTGTCAAAGCGAGCTTTACAGGTGAAAGATTTTCCGGTATCGGTTGTGACAGTGACATCTTGGCCAGGCTTTATCTCGCTGATTTTATCTGGAAGGTCAATTGTATAACGTTCACGGCCAGTCAATCCCAAGGTGTCAGCATCCTCGCCAGATTTGAAGCAAAGGGGAATAATACCCATTCCTACCAAATTACTGCGATGAATTCTCTCAAAACTTTTGGCTATCACAGCTTTGACTCCCTGTCAAAAAAAAATGTCAGGAACATTAGTATCCCAGACATGTTATGAAAACCATATAGACAATCAAATAATAGGCTATAACAAATGGAGGGACTTACCAATAGCATGGGACCCTTGGCGGCCCAATCCCTGGAACTTCCACTACCATATTCAGCTCCGGCCAGCACAATGGTGTCATGCCCTGCAGCCTTGTATCTCTGACAGAGGAGAACAAATTCAGAGGATCAGAAACTTGAGAGGGCTAAAATCTAAGGTATCCTATCCACCCACCGGTTCTTTATATAAAAAAAAATGAATAGAAATAGTGGATTGGAATCTGCGATCATACACTAACGCCCTCAAAGGGAGAGGTCTCACTAAACCAGAAGATAAATTTCACAGGCCCATGTCAGAATATTAAGCCTTGCCACAATTTGCAAATGTGTAAATTTGTGATTTAACCACTTCAATAAGCAAGACTGAATAGCTGATACATTCCCAGACACTGAAGAAATCACAATGTAATGTGCAATGCAAAAAATATTTAGCAAAAGATTTTTTTTCTTCAATTGAAAAGTAGAGAGACGTTATCAGATTAAATTTTGGAAAGGAATTTAGGAAAAACCATTGCAAAGCATAATATGGAATAAACTATGTCTGGGTACTTTGAAAAATCAAAAAACAGTAATAAAAGCCGTGCCCTGTTTGGTTAGTGCATAACTAACCTCTGCTGCATCAAAAACATAAAGCTTCTCCCCTGTTGGAACGTGCACTGTCTTGGCGCCAACTTCCCCATTTAAGAGCTTGTTTACAAGACGTATGTTGGCAAAAGTTCCCCTAGACATAACTTCATCATTTCCACGACGGCTTCCATAAGAGTTGAAGTCCTTTCTTTCTACCCCACGCTGCGTAAGGTATTGTGCAGCCGGACTGTCCTTGTTAATGCTTCCAGCAGGAGAAATGTGATCAGTTGTGATACTGTCGCCAAAATTCAGCAGGCAATAAGCATCTTTTACACCGTGAGGTCCAGGAGGATCCATGGTCATGTCCTTGAAGTATGGAGGCTCGTGAATATACGTTGAGTTGGGGTCCCATGAGTAGAGCTTCTCAGCAGGAACTTGTAGTTGGTTCCACATCGGGTTACCCTTCGTAATAGCTTCATATGTACTTCGGAACATGTCAGGCAACACACTGGATTGGACAGCCTAGGAATCAAGTAAACCAAAGTTATGTTATTTTGCTGAACACATCGTCAAATCTCAATAGAATAAATTTAACATAATGACAAAAGCAGGCGTCATTTACCTGTGCAATTTCTTCGTTGGATGGCCAAATATCCCTCAAGTAGACATTCTTGCCATCCTTTCCAGTCCCTAATGGCTCCTTTTCAAAGTCAATGTCAACCTGGAAATTTGACCAAAAGGTAAGTGATGAAAGTTAACGATATTTGGAGAAAAAAGCATCTTAAACTTTTCTAAACTCTAAATTTCATCAACCTTAAATATAATAGAAAATAAAATATGCATCCAACGAAGGATAAGAAGGTTCAGTATAAAGTTTTTAGTCAGCACAAAACTCGCAAAACATTAGTGCGACGTTCGCTTTCACTTAAAGTCAGAAAAAATTATGAAAAATGTCAAATTGATAGCCATTTGTAAGTCAAGATCCAGACTACTGGATGTGAGTATTCAAGCAATTAAGACTAGGCAATATTTGAAAGGAGAAAATTGAAGAACATTTAAAATGAAAACTAGATATAGTAGAATGCATTGGATTCAGCTCATGTCCAAATACATTGCATACAGCATGAAGCTGAGTACATATAAGAGAAAATGGTGGACATTAAGTAACTAACAGACATTATCAATTATTGTGATCAGACTCCAATAATTCTAACACTTGTCAGATTTGTTTCTTCTGACCAAGTTCTTCACTCCTTGGAAATAGTAATCTTACTTAGTAGCAACATTAAAAATAAGACAATATGGAAGAAACAAAAACTACAAACCTTTCACATACTAAACACATTTTACATGTGAATTAAGCATACATACCGTGCCAGCAAGAGCATAAGCAACAACCAGAGGAGGCGAGGCGAGATAGTTAGCACGTGTCAAGGCATGCACTCGGCCCTCAAAATTACGGTTTCCTGACAGCACAGCAGCCGCTAATATGTCTGCATAAAATCATACAAGAATTAAATCAACACATCAATTATCAAGAGGAATATGAATAGGAGGTTATATAAAACTCAAACAAGTAAAGAAAAAGTAAGAAATGCATAGAAATCAGCTTTGGATATAGATATTATATTTGGTATGATCTTTCAGATACCATTTTCTGAGATAGCAGAAGCAACTGATTCGTCCAAATCCCCAGAATTGCCGATACATGTGGTACAGCCAAATCCAACAATATTGAAACCCTGCTCATTTAGATACTTTTGTAGGCCACTGTGCAAAATAGAAAATAAACAAATTCAAAATTAGTATACATATTTGCAAAATTGCAAAGACTGCAGAGGGAAAGTACATTATAACACAAATCACTGAATTAATTATCTAATAGCAGTAAGTGTGAAATACCTTTGAAGTAGATATTTTGTAACAACTCCAGATCCTGGAGCAAGACTTGTTTTTACCCAAGGCTTAACCTGAGAAACAGTGAAAACATCTACAATTACTATCGAGATGAGGACGGCATATAAGGAATACAATGTATTTATTACTGACAGGAAATGTAGAACACATCAGAGTAAGGACGTTGTTTTGAAAAAAGCAGCAAATTTACTATGTAATAATAGTCACGGCTAACCTGCAAACCTAACTCGTGAGCCTTCTTTGCAACAAGACCAGCCCCGAGCATAACACTTGGGTTTGATGTATTTGTACAGCTTGTGATTGCAGCAATCACAACACTGCCATGCTTTAGCTCTGCTGGCTGACCATGGAAATCAAATTTGGCAACTTTGCCTTGAGCTTCTTTTGGTATAGCAAATCCCTGTATTCAAAGCAAACATTAAGGATGACTACATTAATGCATGTATTGTGCTTTCAAATGTGTGATATGTCTTCAAGTTGAAGGTCTTGAAACAATAAGAAGCGCTAGAATTAGAAAAAGGATTTCTTCATTGTATTCTAATTATTACAATGCTTTCTTAAATCATGGTACAATGATCATAGGACGTGAGATAAATGACTGATAGAATAATTTTCTGGAAATAGGACTGACTTCCAGCAATATCAAACACTTATCCCATTTCAAAAAAAAACGTAATTTCTTTTCCCTTAGCATAATGCTGTCATCTTGTTATTCAAGTTTGCAGAAAGAAAGTCATTCACTTTTCTGAACAGTGAACCAATTTGCATAAGATACAACAGTTTTAACTTTACTTTTTGATGATCGCCTCAGATATTTAGTATTCTAACCAGTGCAGATAAACACAAAATAGAAAGTGATGCCAAACTTATCCTGTTTAGCATATTCTCGCAAAAACAATACTACAATAGTGGTTCTGCTTATTGAGAGCATACAACATATGACAATCAACCAACAAAACATCTTTTCTAGAGATACATGAGAAAAAACGTTTGAATATCACGTCATTACTGACCTTAAATCCCACTTTGTTGTCAAGACAAGCATGCCAATCAGCCTTCATTTCTTTCAAAGGCACCCGATCATGAGGTCTGGCATGAGTATCATATAGTATCAATTATTACATGGACGTTAAAATAGAGACTTTAAAAGTCACATTAAAACTATAAGGAAGTGCATAAAAGACATATGTCTTACCTCTTTGGTCCCGAGATACATGGTTCGACTTCGTCAAGATTCAATTCAAGATAGGATGAATAAGCTCTGTCTTGTTGAGGCTGGATTAATTAATGGAAAACGAATCAGCATTCCATACCCCCAACATATGTACACATTTGTTTTGTTCAAATGGAGTGTATAATCAACTAGTATTACCTCATCATAGTCAACAAACAATTTGTTAGCCCTGAGATAGGCCTCTATCATTGCCACCTACATTTGGACAAAAATGAAAGTCAGGTAGTCCTATAAACATTTTACACCATTGAGAAATAATAATGAGCTGATACTCACAGTCTCATCGCTTCTTCCAGTTAGCTTGAGGTATTGTAATGTTACATGATCTACAGGGAAGAAACCCATGGTTGCTCCATATTCAGGAGACATATTGGCAATAGTGGCCCTATCGGCTAATGACAATTTACTCATACCATCACCTAGAGAACAAAAACCATGAAACCGAATAAATAGACAAGCACAAGCTGAAAATAAGGAGGAATGGCAAGAGATTTTAATTACCATAAAATTCAACAAATTTCCCAACAACACCATGTTTCCTAAGAATTTGTGTGACAGTTAGAACCAAGTCAGTTGCTGTAACACCATTGCGCAAATTACCAGACAACTTGAACCCAACAACACCAGGTAATACCATGCTCATAGGCTGTCATTATCACATACCACACAGCATTAGTATATTACCGCTGTAACTAACGTACAGCATATGCTTGTTTTGACACAAAGGCCACAAATGTGTAGTCCAAGTGATTAAACTGTCAGCATTCATTATATTAGTTTGGATATAATCAACAGTCGTTCATTACAGAAAAAGTCATTTTCAGAAGTAAATGTACCTGGCCAAGCATTGCTGCCTCTGCTTCAATACCCCCGACACCCCATCCAGCAACTCCAAGCCCATCGATCATAGTTGTATGTGAATCAGTCCCAACCACACTGTCAGGATAGAGTAACCCCTCATTGTTGAAAACAACTCGTCCAAGATATTCAAGGTTGACCTGGAATTCCAGACATCGTAATCACAGTATCAACAACCAAAAATAATGGTGATGAAAAATATATTCCATGATATAATATATATGCCTGATTCTGAACTTACCTGATGCACTATACCAGAACCAGGAGGAACAACGAGCATATTACGGAAAGCAGTTGATCCCCATTTAAGAAAAGCAAATCTCTCCTTGTTTCTCTGGAACTCAAGCTCCATATTAGCCTGCACTGCATTCTCTGACCTTGCTACGTCAACTTGAACTGAATGATCGATGACAAGATCAACAGGAACCTGGCAACAAGGAATGGTCAGTCTCAAAGTCACTTATACTATAAAAAAGCAAACATAACTTAAAAGGGAAAATAAGACTAAGGGGCTTGTTTAATTCCTTCATTACACAACGGATTTCAAGTTTAAGAATGTGTTTTTCAATTACTCAAACTTAGAACAGATAGATCTAATAAGATTTGTTTTTAAATTTAAGTGAAAACAAGTTCAAAAATATACTGCACAATTTAATTTTATCAAAAAGAAATAAATAAATCCAACCCAGTTATTTTCAATCTGATCCATAAGAGTTTCCCTATGAGTCTCATCTTATCTCTCTTTCTTACTAAATAAAATTTCAAAATTGACTCAGCAAACAATATTTCAACTTATACTAAGTTCAAAATCAGATTTTATACATACTACGTATAACCTAAATACCAATTAGACCTAAGAAATATCGAATCAAGAAATCATTTTTAACTTTAACAATTCTGAACCATATACTTAATTTTCCAAACTCCTCCAAAAATTGTTTTGATAGTAAGTAAATTGGCACAGCTAAAATATGTTGGCAAATAGTCGTCAGATAACATGTATGACCCTTCTTGTGTCATATAAATTTCAGACTTCAAAAGCAGCAGGAGAAAATGTTATCTGAATATATCAGCCATACAGTAGCAAAGCAAACTTTTGTCGGACAGTGATCAATATATTTACGTGATTCATGAAACTCAACTTTTATTTTCACTTTTGCATAAAAAATATAATTGTCACAGAAGTAACTATGAGTTAAAGGCACAAGTCAATCGATAATCCATAATTAAACTTTGGAAATCTCTTTGGTGATTATCATAAATAAATTCACACATCAAAAAAGCACAAGAAAATAAAAACGATGTATACCAGAGGATTGATCTTATTAGAATCACTGCCAAGCTTATTCATAGCATCACGCATGCATGCCAGATCAACAACAGCTGGGACTCCAGTAAAATCCTGAGAAGAGGAATAAGAAATGGTTAAAAGAAGAATGTATATTACTTAATATCATGCATTCATGAATCATGATAACAACTTCTTCGCTGCACCCAAAGTGAAAGAGGTACCTGCAGGAGAACACGAGCAGGCTTGAAAGGGATCTCAACTTGCTTTACACAAGTGTTTTCCCAGTCAATAATCTTTTCAACATCTTCTTTGGTAACTTGGAAGTTGTCACAATTGCGAATGGCAGATTCAAGGAGAATTCTGATAGAGTATGGTAACCTATCTGTCAAACACCCACAAAGTTAACACTATCAGCAACTGAGGCAGAATCAAGGAGAATAAGATATTCTGAAGGACAGACTTTTATTCATCAGATAGACAATAATGAAACAAAATCGCCAATACCACACATTTCAATCAAAATTCAAGAAAATAAAAACAATGCGATTCCAACAACAAAAAGAAGCCAAACTAAGGTAGCAAATTACCAATTCTCGGGTCGTTGAGAGAAGGAAGGCTATAGAACTTTCCAAATTCACCACCACCAGGCTTGGGGAGAGTAGTCAAGTTTCCCTTGAAAGGATTTTCACCAGCTGCAATGACAAATATATCAGATAACAACTCAGAAAACAGAACTCAGCATCAAATATTATTAAATTAAAAATAAAACTACAAATTATAAATTCATCCAAAGACGAATACAATATAAAAGCAAACATCACGATCCTTCAAATCAAACCAAACACAATTTTCAATTGCAAATAGCAAACAAATTTCTCCTAATCATCTGCTTTCTCTATTCCTATTTACCTCACTGATAGTAAATCGGAAGATTCTAAAAATTAAAAGAAAAATCAAAACGGAATTTACATAATTACATTTGACCGAAACAAAAACACGAGCTGAAATTAACGATTCAGAAGTGATTCAATTAGATCAATCAAATAAAAAAAAGTAAAAAACTCATCCGATATTTTCGGAGTCAACGATAAAGTACCGGAAGTGGCGATCTTGCGATGGAAACGTTCGATAAAGGGAGCAACGGCTCTGATCTGAGGGCGAAGCGATAAAGGAGATCTCCAATGAACACCGTGACTCCATCGGTTGACGGAGGAACGAGCGGCGGCGGCGGATGATGAGAAAGCGGGAGATCGGGAGGGAGATGGACGAACGGAAGGGGAAGATAAGGTTCTAGAAAGATAAGAAGAAGAGGAGAGTCTGGACCTTGTTGCTCTGAGGAGTGATGAGGCAGATGAAGCCATGGTGATGGAAATCACGCATGCATATGAGAGAACGAATAACGGTTTTGGGGAAAAATGGAAGTGGCGTGTGGTGAACGAATGTGAACTAGGGCTGCGTGCGTGCCTTCTTCTATAGTTCTGTTCTAGAAGGAAATGTTTGTGGCTGTGTCAATAATTAATGAACATTAGTGATCGTTCTATAGAGAGCGGAACGCTATACCGTTTACTTCGTAATTGTTTCTAACATGGCCCATTATTTACAAATTATTGATGATAAATTTTCAGACATTTTCTTAACTGCTGTTTTTTTGTTGGTACAATTTCTTAACTGCAATATTCAACCATATTCATATTTTGTTATTTAATATAATTTTTTTTAGTTTAAGTTTTATGCACTACTAATATAAAAATATTTTATATAGTTAAAACATCACAATAATTATTGTAAAAATTAAATATCTTTAAAGATATAATTGTTGTGATAAAAGGTATTTACCTAGCGGTATATATGAATTAAATTTTTTTCTATTAATGTTTATTGAATATAATTACATAAGATATTAAAATTTATTAATCTATCTTTTACAATCAATGTCCCTTTAGTAAAAAAAACCAAAAATGAAAGTTTGGTTATTAAGGTACAATAATAAT
>JBBPBP010000002.1:47357440-47369014 GCA_037974735.1 Cicer chorassanicum | reverse complement strand
CTAACAATGATTATCAAATTCTAAATTCAATTATTCAATGATCCTACCTAACCTAATTAGTACTACTATGACTTATAAATTATAATTTTGTTGATTCAAATATGACTAACCTAATTAAATTAACTATGACATATGAATTATAATTTTGATGATTCAACGATTTAATCTTAATTAACTAGTCTAACTATTACTTATAAATTATAATTTTGATTATCAAATGATTCAATTTTAACTAATAAATTGACTATTTAACTCTTAACATATAATACATTAATTTATTAATTTTTATTCATAATGCATATGAATTTTCATTTCTCATCGCTAATGTATTTTCAATTCCTACTAGTGTTTTAGGTTAAAGTATTGAGTTAATGGATAAATGGTTGAATCAACTTTAGTTGAATTACATGACTGTTGACCCGGTTTATATTTAAGACTTTTTAAAAATCATTAAAAATAAATTTTATACTTAACAAATTTATTTATTTTATTTACAAAAACCAAAATATAATAAATTATTTTGTATATAAAGTTACATAAAAAAATTAATGAGTGAATTAATTACTTCATTGTATACAATTAATTATTTTTTAAGTTGATCATATATCTCGAATAAACATGTAATCAAGTTTGGTTAAGTGATTATATGGTTGAATTTTGATTTAGATGTCACGAGTCCAACACCTATAGTTATGGTTTATTATGTGAATTTTGTAAATATGAAAAAGCTCATTAATTTGATGTTTGGAAACATTAAATGTAATTAATTAAAAAATGAAACTTAATTAATTGAAAGTGGGGTGAAAATATAAAAAATATGTAAAATATAATAATTAGGATTATCTTAATATTTTTAGAGGTTCTATTTAAATCTAAAAATTAAGTATTTAAAATCACAAATCCTTAAAATTATAATATTTAACGGTGGATGACCTTGACAATAATAAGTATGACATGAATAACATAACACACATATTTAATTTTTATTGATTCCACATCATCATTAT
Source organism: Cicer chorassanicum (assembly GCA_037974735.1). Classification (NCBI taxonomy): domain Eukaryota; kingdom Viridiplantae; phylum Streptophyta; class Magnoliopsida; order Fabales; family Fabaceae; genus Cicer; species Cicer chorassanicum. Next base: position 47,368,007 of record JBBPBP010000002.1, on the reverse strand, counting down.
AGTAAACTACTCGTAATATCTCAATAGATAATATAGGTCTCGTCTTAATATTATAACTAAATTGATCATACATAGTTATGATATTATTTACTTTATTATAAGATAACTTTTATTATATAAAATAGCTTCTCACCTCAACCTCCAATGAAATACCACCATTTCATATGTCTTCAATTCAATCCCTTCGACTTTTCACCTATCATTATTCAAGCAAGGAATCCTTCTCTTTATATTTTATTTGTTTAAAACAACTGGCACATTATTCCGGTAGGAATTTACTTAATGGTAACGAGAGTGAGAATCGCAAGAGAAGCACTAGATGTGGCTCATGTCGTGTGTCACCCACCGCACCTGTCTGCAAACCATGTATCATACGCTAACCGTTGAAAGTGCAAGGATCATAATGGCGAGGGTCTATGGAGTCAAGCATTTGCGGTGTAGCGTATAATATTTTCGTTTCCCATTTAGTATGTCTGAAAAGGTTTTCGGAAAGAGCCACACAATTTTTACTATTTATTCACTTATTCAGACATGAGCCACCGAAACAGACTGAGAATAATATTCGATGGTACCGGTAGACCCGCCCATAACCGTTGATTTTTTGTTGGAAAAAAAAGTAAAAAAAATAAAATCCATGATTTTCAACATTTTAGGATATATATTTCTTTTGAGGTACTCCTTTGATTAAGAATTTTAAGCTGAAACTATTGGTACTATGGTTAATATTTTAAAAATTTAATTGTAATTCTGATTTCTCAATTTTATTATATTTATTAAAATAGTGCTCACATTTTAAATCAAATTTTAGCATTTATTATCTCATTTGTTGTTATATAGCAATAGTCTAAATTTTGTATTCATAAAATGGTAATTTTTAAGTCAAAAATAGTGATTTATTGTTGTTATAATTAGTGAGAAAATAGCATATTTAGGATTAAAAAAAATCTCTATTTTTTAGGCTAAAATCGTTTTTTTAGTAAAAAAAATATGAGTTTGAATTAAAATTACAATAAATATAATAATTGTCATGTTAAAATTCTCAATTTAAAAATATGGAGATTATTTATGTAAGTGTGATAAAATAAGAAGATCCAAAATGTCTATTTAAAAATTATTTAAGTCTAATTGTGATAAATTTTATCTTAAGTAGAAGTTTATAGTTAATATTATTATCAAGATTATTGATGTATGTTTGATAAAATTATAAATAAAAAAATATTATTTAAAATTTAAATAATTAAATCAATATCAATCAAGCCGCTGTCTCAAAAACAAAGATAATAGCGTCGATAGTTCTACCGAATATTATAAATTATGTATTTTTACTTAACTATAAATTGTGTTGATGCAACGAAACACTCGATTCTTTTTAAAAGATCCTTTTAGATAACTTTTTTTGTTTTTTTCCTTTACTAAATCAAATCAAACTCATCTAACTTCACTGTAACTAATATTCTTCATACACATGGAGATTAGCTCACGGCATATGCCCACCCTTAGAAAAGAGAATATAAACAGTCCAAATTGCTCTTTTTCTCGTAAACTCAAATGAAAAGTTAGTAAAAGAGGAAAGAATCTCTATAGCACAAAAAGATGGTATCAAAAGCAGATACATTATCTTTTGGTGTTTAACTGCCTCAACAAAACAATCCAATTCATCACAAATATAGAAGCCACACTTGGAGATCGATATGGGTTTGTGGTGGAAAGCATCATGTACATTGCATTTCAACTGTCCAAAAGAAGTTTGAAGCCAAGTGGTCTCAATTGTTGTCCTCTCTCTATATTGTAGGCCTGGGTTATGTCACCTCCTTAAAATTTTACAAAATTATTTTTAAAAAGTTATCTGAAATTTTGAACAGGGATAGTTTAGTTATTTAACATCAATTTACAATTTTATAAGAATTTTTAAATATGAAAAATGAAAACTGCAAAATGAAAAAAAAATTGTATTAATTAATTTTGTAAAATATAAAATAATTTTTTAAACTAATAAAAATATTAAATAATTTTGAAGAATTATGTATAATTTGTAACAATCCAGTAAAAAAAGGTTTGATTGTTATGGATTAATTTTTTTATATTGTACTTTTTATGTTTTAATTATCATTATTATACGCATAAAAGGTAAGAAACTTAACTAACTAAACTGAGTAAATATATATATAATAAATCAATAATGTTAACAATACACATTTTTCAACACAATCTTTTTTATCGATTAAAATTCACGTGAGTCTCAACAATTTTAAAACTCGTATGAATTTTAAACAATAAAAGAGAGAGTGTTGAAATACGTGTGTTACAGAGTGTGTTGTTAACGCTCATTTATAATCAAAACATAAATAAACAGCATTCAATATTCAACAATGATGTCAACAAATTATGGTGCAAAAATATGTGCAAGTATACAAGGTCAAGATATAGTTATCAATAGCAGCGTTAATGCACTAGTGCGGAGTAGTGGCTTGATGCCCTGGTATGTCTCGTATTGGTGTAGTTGTTGTCGCAGTCGAGATCGTAGGTTTAAAAGTGTTGTGTTGTAATGTTTGGAGCGACGTGAGAGAGATGCGAACTAAAAGCAACCAAAACTACGAAGTAAACCTTAGTTCAAAGTGGTTACATGGGTATTTTTGAATTTATGTCTCAAAAAATCCTAAAATTCCACATATAACTTGTTTGTCTTCTTCTTTTGTCAAGGTCCCTATCGTTTCATAAATATGTTAGTTGGTGTGACTCTGCTTTGTTCACACGTGTATGTTTTCTTGAAGTTGGTTGGTATTTACATCTTACAAACAAGTATGTCTCAGTCCTATGGCTTTTGCTTCAAATTAGGAATATTTCATGAGTTTTTAGTGATTTTTTATTTTTAGCAATTATATGCTTATTATTATTTAACCATATAATAATTCATGATATATAAAATAATGGAACACTTCCTTCTCACGATATCCCTTATCCTATTTTTGAAGTTAGTAGTTCTACTGTGTAATTCAAGATTGATAATAATGGGTCAAACAAGTAATAAAGTAATAAGAAAATATTATTCTTATGAGTATTCGTTATGGTTAAATATCTATAGTTCACACATTTAATGAAATTAGTTAGATGAATAGAAGAGGTAGCACAAATAATCATTTTGAACTATCAAACATAATACAATTGAAATCAGAGGTAGACGTTGTTAGGAATAAGAGGAGGTCTAACTAAACAATTAAAATATGCATCTCTTACAACTTTTTGAGTTGTTCGATAGTGCTATGTACTGCTTTAATTTTTGCAGTATAATTTATAAGAGAAAATAACAAAAAAAATATCTTGTTTTAACTCTTTTATTATTAAAATTTACGAGACATTAAATACAAATTGATAATATTAAAAAAGACAAACATCTTAAACAAGGGTATAGAAGTAATTTAAATAATAAATAAATCTTAAAAGTCATAACTTTTTGTTATATATAGAACAAAAAATCTCAAAATTCTCTTATATATAAAATGGGAGGGAGTAATAAAAATATAATAAACATGATAAAACATAAATAAAAATAGTAATCAAAATTCTCTTATCTCAAAAATCTCAAAATTCTCTTATATCTCAAAAGTGCATAATAAAATATAATAATGTAATTGTTAGCTACTGTTTATATCATCTTTCGGTTTGATAAACATGATTCAATCCACTCTATGATTTTAAGCATTACGTCTAATGATTATTTAAAATATGAATTTTCAAATTATCTTCAACAGTCACTCCTAACATGAATAATATTTCAACTCTTTCTATTTTCAACCCTTTTACAGTATTTAAGAAAAACTTCAAAGAAATCACCAACTCAGGTGAATATTGTTTATTCATAAAATTACTACAAAGTCACTTCTCTTTCTTGCAAGACTTTTAGTTTTGAGATGACCATATTAATAATGTAAAATAGTTCAAGAAGTAATTTATTCCAAATTGTATTTATTTATTTTTAATACTAACTACTATTGACTCGCCCAAAGAGTAAGAATCCGGCGGAGGGTGTTAACTTAATCCTTTGTCTTAGATCTAAATATTTCAATTGACATATTTTGTCCAAGTCTATTTCTTTCTGATTTTTCTCAATGGAAATTTTGTATAAGTGATCCATGGGGTTGACAATGATGCTCAAAGTTGTTAATGAATTGTTATTTAATTAATAAGCTTTTTATATTTGTTTAATATTCTTTTTTAAGTTTTTTGTTTTTTTGAGTAACTTTTATATTTGTTTAATTTTCTTTTTTAAGAAATTTATTGATGGTACTAGTAGCTATTGAAAAAAGGAAGGAAAAAAAAAACAGATATCCATGATATTTTTGTGAGTGATTGTCAAAATGAGTGACTCAAAGAGTCCAAAAAAATATAAGGCTTAGAGTATAAATTTCAAGTCGAAATTTTAATAGAGCTCTTTAAAGTACATAAAACAGTGAATTCAATATAGATTTATTAAATGGGTCAATTGTGCCACATTATCTTCAAGTTGTTCATTCATTAGTGAACTCAATATCGGTTCATTAAATAAGACTCATTGTACCACAAACAAAACCATATTAGGTCTCACAACTTTAATTTATAAATTAAAATTTAATTATATTTAATTTTATTACAACTTTAAATATTAATTTAAATATTTCAATTAATATTATTATACATTATTTTAATTTAATAATTTTTATATTATATTTAAAAGAGGGTTTAAATATATTTTATCCGATACTTTAATTTAATATCACTTTGATTTTAGTTTTTATAAAATCATTTTTTAGATTGAATTTGTAATTTCAAAACATTTTTAATTTAATTCCATGTTAAAAAAAAATTGTTGAAGTAGATAGAATTTGATGAGTAGACATATTTTTGCTTACTCACCAAAAACACTTTACTAATCCTAATGAAACAATTATAATTACTCTTAATAATTTTGTATATAATATATATATAAATATTATAAAAAAAAAAGGTAATAATCAAATTGGGGTTAATAGAAATTGAGAATTAGGGTTCTTCTTCCTAATTTTCAATCTCTTCAACCACCATAACGACAACAACAAGCTGTGAAGAGACTTCCAACACGCGCGACAACTTCTGCTTCGTTTGCTACTTCGGGTTTTGTCGTTACACCGCTGTCGGCTTACCATGGTCGGATTGGAAAAAAGTGTTATGAGTAAATGGTTGAATCCATTTTGTAAGAGACGAAAAGGGTTGCTAATGGGAGTGATGACTAAATACCTCAGAGAGAAATGTGTTGGTGTTTTATTTTTTACTATTGTTTTTGTTCTATTTTGTTGTTGTTGGTCGGAGTTCTTCTTCATTTTTTGTCGAGTGGAGGAAGAAGTGGCAGAACCCAAAGAGTATTAAGGGAGTTATGGCATTTTTAGAGATAAGGTTGAAGAGGGAACTCACCAAAAGAAGAAAAAGAGATCAAGTGGTTGCTGTCACAACGGCGGAGTGTCGCCGGAAAGTTGCTGACCAACACTATGAGCTTTTGTCATGACATGAACCCATAATGTGAGAAGTGAAGGGAGTGGGTGAAGTAACCCATATCTCACGCTCGCACAACACCAAAACCTTGTTCCACTTCATTGTCCCGCGAAATATTTCAATGTTAACATTCATTCTAGCTCTGATTTTTATTTTAGTTTCGTAAAATAAGATTTTTATTTGGTTTTGGGTTGAATAATTTATGGATTTTAGCTTAAAAATATTGATGAAGATTCTGTATTTTGAGTTTGATGAAATCCATTTTTTTTTTTATAAAATTGTTCAATATTTTAACTATTTATGTTAAATCAGTCAACTATCAAAAATTACATGTAAGCATGTTAAATTCTTGTCATTGTCACATCGATAAAAATATATTCACATTAGTATTTTCAAAAAAATTAATGATTTTAGAGATTAAATTACAAATATTTTAAAATTACAAAGTCAATTTGAAAGAAAATTATTTTATAACAACTAACATCAAAATGATTTTAAATTACATAATCAAAACTATATTTAAGTCATTAATAATATTTTAAAAAATATTAGAATATATAAAAATTATTAAGATTTTTTTTAATTATAGTGCATAATATTACCAAATTTAAATAAAAAAATAAAAATAATTAAATGATGGACTATCCCGAAAGTCCACAACTTTTTTAAAGTCGAACTTGAGTAATATACTTTATGCCAATTTTAAAATACTTTTAGTCTCATCCGATAAAGCTTGTATTCCATTAAAGCCTACCCTAAATAGGTCAATAGTGTGTTTTGACAACTATATGCGTAGATAATATTATCCATAGAAAAAAATATCATAGTAAAAATTACAAGTGAAAATGCAATGGATAGCATTAACTACATAAATGTCACGTATAAGCTTAATATGTCACATTTTCGTGGATAATATTTGTAATCACGATCCCATTATTATCTATGGACTTGTGCTCCTACGTAATTTGTGAGCAATTATAAATTTCACACAGTTATGCAATGGATAAGGTTAAAATATGTTGTGAGTAATCATAGGTTTGTTGTGGTTATCATTTTCAAGGACCAAAGTCATAGGAACAAGTTTGACATATAATATTTGTGAGAGCCATAGTTTTGAGCAAAATTATGGCATGTGACATATGTGAGAGTTGTGGCGCTCTAAAGTGACAACAGCGAAGGTCTAAGCTTTAAGAAATATTATGTAAAGTGACAATAACGAGGGCCATAGCTCGAGGTATGTTGCAAGGACTAGAGTTCTAAGTAATTTGTAAGGGCTTTGACTATATGATTAGTTTTTTCTTTTATTTTTTTAAAAATAATTGTTTTGTAAGGCAGCCATATGTATGCATCTTTCACCAATATTATAGCTACGATGGTGTGCACTAGCGGAACATTCTGGGGACATAAGATAACCACAGTTATACCCAACAATTTTTTTAATAAAAATAATTTATAAAATAATTTCATAAAATACTAATTACAAACAAGTGTCTTTTAATTTAAATTTCAATTTCAATTGTAAGTGTTTTGAATTTCGTCTAGAGACATAAAAATTAAACCAATGATCTAATAAACTACAAAAAATCAAAATCAACTAAATTGTCTATCGATTTGAACATGATTTCACTTCATTTAAAATTGACCACCGATTTTTTAACAAAATCATTAGACTATATCAATAGTGTTATCTAAAATATGTGTTGTATTTAAATATTTTTAATCATTTACATATTATTTTTCTCATTGTAGTTTAAAAAGTGTTTACGTAATTGTTTTAATATTATAAAAAATATAGTATTTGAAAAGAAAATGTTTTTAAAATAAGTATATTAATTTTTATTCATGTCAACCTAATTGAAAATAACCAAATCAATATGCTATTCATCGGTTTGAGTTTAGTTTTGTGATAAAATTATAAAAACTCAACCAAACTAATTATCTTTTGATTGATAGAGACCAAAAACATATTTAAACGTTTGATTCACGTTTCTCTTTATCAATTAACGTTTTTGTAACGTTCACCTGACGTTAAGGACCAAAAATAACTTTTTCTGATATTACATGGATGAAATCCAAACAAAAAATTTTACACAGACTAAAACTAAAAATTGTTATATATACAGGAACCAAAAACATATTTAAACCTTATCATGTTTATTTAGATTTTTTTCCTCTCCATACCTTCAAACCAAATCAATATGTTATACACATAAATCATTCTCTCATAAACATATGCTTCTTTTTAGTACATTTTGTCCTCTTTCTGCAATTGTATTTGCGAAAATATTTGCGTGTTTACATTAAAAATTTACAACATAAAGTTATAATATACAATAAAATACTATATTTAATTTATCAATTAAAATTTTAAAAATTCAACACTCCCAAAGTATTTGTTCATGCTTGCTGACTCGTCGTATGTCCCTCACAAATGCTTCATTTCCTATAATTTTTTATCCTATCGTAAGGCTTTTGGCCCTAATAAAGTCACATAATTCTTGTAGTGGTTATAGATCGATTTTATCAACTTTGTACTAATCTTTCCGTTCAAGATTTTGTTTTGTTTGATTCTTATTGGCTCAAATAAAGTTGTGTACAATAATGACACGACACTACTTATATACTTTTGCGTCGACTTCTAAATTTGAATAAAGATAATGTTCTATAGAAGTTTCAACAAATATTCTCTTGAATATTTGACTTTTTCAAACACTGTGATATTTCTCTTCTCCTATGTATAACTCACCAACCCAACCCATTATCGATCGGATCCGTTCAGTTCATGTTAAATGAAAAAAAATACGGATTTATAACTCAACTTAACCCAAAGATAATCAATCGGTTCGGGCATCGAATTTTGTCAAATCCAACTCAACCCAATTTACATACACCCCTAAAAAATAGTGTTATGAATGCCTTTTCACAGTATTTTAGATCAAGGAACTAAACTGTCTAATTATCGTTGTCTAATTTCAAAATTTGACTAGTACTAGAATAATATAGATGCATTACTTTTGTACGTTCACGTCAACATCTAAATTGAGAAGTAGAAAATGTTCTTTTGTATATCTAACAATCATTCATTAGTGATATAGTAAATGTTATATTTTTTAAAGTTACTTAATAAAAATACCACTTCTTTATTGATTTATATGAATGTTTTATGAATGTACTAGATTTATATGAATGTTTTGTGATTGTACAAGACATGTTTTCATGAGAATGTTTTCTTAAAAATCCAATAATCGTTGTCTTGAATGATTTACTCGGTAAACATTATTATTTCTTAGACTATTTCATAAAAATGCTATTTGATTTTTTTATTGATCTTCTCATATGTGTAATGATGATGTTGGGCACGCTCTATTTGAGAATGTCCATTATTCAATGAGCTCTTTTACGAACTATGTCATAATTCTCAAGTCTTCTCACAATGAGAGTGAGAAGCTTTGGTAAAATGTCACCTTGTGTAAGTTATGAGAATTCCAATAAATCATGTTGCTTATTTCCTCTTAGTTTGTATAATTGTAGCATTTCATCAATACTTTCACAAAATTCAATGTGAATTTTATCACATAGTTTAGAATTTAATAGTGTGTACTACATTATTCATTTAATAACTTTATTATTTTGCCTTAATATTTTATATTTGTCGAGAACCTTTAGGTGATGTGATGAATAAAACTTTATGTGATCGTTTTCTCATCCTTTCGTGATTCAAACAACTGTTTTATAATATTTTTTGTAAATGTTTTTATACTATTGTTGTAATCTCTTAATGCTATTCTAATTCTTTCGTACGTACAATTAATATGAGTGACATTTAATTCACCCACTTATGAGATTCTAATGGTTTGTGAGATTTTTTTATCAATTAGAGGTGAATGATCCTTTTATATTTTGATAATTAAACCATTAAAGAAAAGTAAATAGTTCCAGTTGATGTTAGATAATAAATCGATATGACCTATTGCAAGAGAAACAAGTTTGCTCAAAATATAAATAAAGTTTAAAAATTAATATTAATTGAGACTCGTTAAGCACTTAAGTACAACTATTTTTTCTTAAAAGATGAGTCCATCCTATGGATGATAAAAAAATCCATACCTATAGATATCTACAAAATAAAATTTGCAGCAAACACTGTAGAAAAAAATATATCAATGTATGAATTACTTTTTAGTTAATGGGTACAATGATAGATGCTACAATACATGTATCAGTGAATATTCGCATTCATTAATAAACTAATAAAATTATTAAATTTATTTGCATAAATATATTAATAATTTTTTTATAATGAAAGTTTGTGATATATTTTGATCGTGTGTTAATATTTTAATATTTTTATGTATTATTACTTTTTTGTGTTGATAAAACAGAAGAAAAGATCCTACGTAATTTCAAAAAAATATTGTACATAAATATTATTTATTTATTTGAAATATAATACACGTAGATATTTGCTACTACCCACGTACTTAAAACTTATTTTACATTGATTTAACGTTTCCCTACACGAAAACCTAGTGTTATCGATGGACTTCAATCACTTAATTCCTTAAAAAGGCTATTTCAAATCTGCTTTATTTATTTATGAGAATAAGTGAATAACTTTTTATGGCATACAAATATGATAATTTTATTCTTAAGTACTTTTAAAAAGGATATGTCTCTAATATTTGTATTTATTCCTATAAATTATAGTAATATAGAGGTTTATGGATAGTTACTCATAACTTTATTGTCACTTCCATGAGAATTTTTCCCCACTTTTTTCTCTTGGGAATAAACAATCCAAATATAAAAATTAATTATATTTTAGGAATCTTTTATACAAAAGAATAAAAATCAATAACCTTGAAACTACATAGCAATACGTATTTTCATTCCATATATCCCAAAAATATATTAGATTAACATTTTTTAATTCAGTCATTAAATTATTATTTTATATCTCATTTAGTCAATTAACTACGATATCTCCAAACTTTTTTCAATTCATATGTTAGTTCCTTTGTCACTTTTCTTTTTTTATTTTAATGAATAGCATATATATATATAT
>JBBPBP010000002.1:47346294-47357040 GCA_037974735.1 Cicer chorassanicum | reverse complement strand
AAAACAGATAGGCAAACGCATCTGTACCCCCAATAATGTTGCTGTAAAAGGAAAAAAATAATTAAAAATAGAAAGAATGAGCCAAAAAAAACAATAAAAGAGTAAAGATCCCGCCTCCCTTAGAAATAGTTTTGTTGTGTTTTGAAACCCTTTCACCCAAAACATAACCCCGCTCTCACTTTCCCGCTCCTCTCTTTCTCCTTAAAATCCCTATCCCCCCCAATTCCCAAAACCACTCTCTCTCTCTCTCTCTCTCTCTCTCTCTTAGACACAGATATTTCCAATCTCTCTTCTCCCATTCTCATCTCTTCCTCACTATGAAACAAAGAACCAGCAGACCTACCTTACCAAACCAGTTCCACAAATTCCTCAAACCCGGCGCCCTCGCTCGGATCCGCGACTCCAAAATAACCGCCAGATCTCACCGTCTCAACTCCCTCTCTCAGATCTCAATCTACCGCCCTCTTTCATCACCGCCGCCTTCTTCCACCGATCAACCTCAACCTAACGCCGCCGATGCTTTCCCTTTCTTCGCCTCCGGGATCTACGGTCCTCGCTGTCCGCAGAGGAAGAAACTAGTCGCTGCTAAGTCTGTTTTCTTCGTACCAAGTAGTCCTTCCGCTGACTCAAACGACCTCATCGTTGACTCGTTTGGCGCCGATATTATCGCCGCTAATTAAATGGTCTTTGGTTATATATGGATATTATAGTTTTTAGATTTGTAGATTTAGCGTGATTTTTGTTTTTTTTTTGCTTCAATTATGTGAACAAATTACTCGCATAGAACTTAAATTAATAAAGTGCATTCAATTTTCCAATTTCGTTTTATGTTTTTTCCGTTTTAATTATGGTCTCGTTGTTAATTTCTTTGCGTTGATTGTTGAATTTCAACGCTGATTAGATTCTATAGTATAATTCTCATTTATGAAGGTTAAAAATTTACTTCAATGTGTTTGGTTAATTGATTAGGGATTTATGAATATGGAGTTTTTAACTTACGAGATTTGTTTCAATTTCTTGTATTTAACCATTTATGTCTATGTTTCATAATAGTATACCACAGTATTTATGCTGAATTTATTATGGATTTGTTTCAACTGGTACTAACTGCTGTGTTGATTTACTGATCTGAATTTATATTGTTGGGGAGTTACTCATCAATGTATGAGTAATTCTTCTGCTTGTAGTGATGGCAACAAATTGATTTCATGTTTTCACTCATTTTCCCCTGTTTTTATTATTAAGTCATATTTTCCCCTGTTTTTATTATGTTTCTTTTCCAAATTATGTACTGTCTGTGTGTGAACTTATTATTATCAATTATTTTTAAATATGATGTTTCCTAGCATATGGGTTTATTCTTGCAAGCACATTTATTTTAATAAATAAAGAGTTTAATTTGGTTGAATTTAGGGAACTTACCATGGCCAAATAAAGCCTAAGGCTTAAAGAGTGCTATTCATCCAAGCACCTTGTGGTATGTTTGGATTCATGGTATATGGTGGAATGAAATGAAATAAACTAGTTAAATTTTTAAAAAAGGGTGTTGTTTATTTCCATTTCATATCACTGTATTCCATACTATTCAAACAATCCAAACATATTCTGTTAATGAAGAATGTAAACTGTTGATGACTGATGTAGTTTTCTAACAGCATAAGTAGTTGATATTGATAATATAATGTTGCTGCTTAATATTTGAGGCTTGTTACGACTGGACAGTTTGTCAACTCAATAAGTTGAGTCATTGGACAAACTCCTTCCTTATAGTATGAAGAAAGTCCAAGTTACAGATGCTCATCAAAGCTAAGGTGTCTTATTCATTGAATACATCTGAAAAATAGTAACTAATCAAATGGGTGGTATGATCAGTTAGTTTTGTATAGATGGGTTTTTAGTCAAATATGCTTGATGCAGGGAAGAAGATTTAGTCAAATATTCATAGTGCAATTGCTTATAACAGGATAAAGCACCACCACAGGACATGGTTTATGCTTTGCAAATAATGGTTGATGATTGACTTGACATTACTACTCTGCTTTTCCTGCATATGTAAAATTTATCTTTGGTTAACAGGTTAAGCTGTCTTCTGATGCATCTTATGTGTTAATGCAGCTTACATCAAAGAAGGAATGCATAAATATCTTTCCCATACTATTGATCATGTACTTTTCAGCATTCTAGAACATAATTTGGTTTACAACTCATTATTATGATGAATCTTATTTTTAGTAAAGAATACACAATCTGTTTAAAGGAATAAATTATCTTTCTAAAATGAATGAATACAGAGTCCCTAGTTTTCTTCTTTATGTTGAATGCATTTGTGCATTGGTGGGTGAATGTTTTCTCATAACAAGTGTGATAGTTTTTGCATCTGATTATATAATTGCATTAGGATACTGTGTTCTGTAGTGATTTTGGCTACCGTTCTTCAGACCATCACCCTTATATGTAACTAATGCTACATATGAATTAACTTTTGTCAAATATTTGATATTTCTTGGTTCTTTATTGAAGATTTATCCACGCAAAGGTTCTGTTATACTATTTGTTTGCATTTTTTTTGCAACAGCACTATTTGTTTGCATACTTTTGGATTTTTAGGATAAGCGATGATTTAATAGTCTGTTTAGTTTTGGTTTTTGCTAGTTGTTCTACTCTACATATTGAAATTTATATAAACTGATTTATGGCTGATGAAGTATGAATCTCTTAAGAGTTTTCACCAATACTGGCTTTGAGTGCAACGCAACCATTGTTGTCTTTTGTTTGAACCACTAATGCCTGTCGCCACATAGTAGATTATAAACTACTGGTTGTGATTAATTTATGCGTTCTGTTCTAGAAATGCTGCAAATTGTACTTATATACCGAAACAAAAATTGCACGGTCTAAGATATGTGATATAAAACAATGCTGTACGTATCACATTAATAAACTGCCGTTGTCCAATTTATGTTTGAGAATGCATTGTTTGTTACCTAAATTGGGTAATGATTAAAAGACACAATAAATACAATACATGCCACCAAAGCATCACAACTCAATGGTTTTTACTTTGGACAAAACTTAAGTGCTTTTTGTATAGTTCATAATTTAACCAATTATGATTTCCTCAAATTTATAATCATCTTAGAGTTTTTTGTAATCATAAAAGATGTAATTTAAGTTCAGAACTATTCAAAAAAACATATAAGTAAATCCATCTAAATTTTTTGTTTATACAATAAACTCTAAACTATTTTATATTTTGAGAGAGTTTAAGTGGGTTATACTTGTATGTGTTTTCATTTATGTTTACGGCTTTCAAACTTCAAGCTTTTTATTTATTCTACCTAATAATATTTAATAGATAATGGACTATAGCATTATAGGATTTGACCCTTATAAAGTGAGAGATTGTTCAATTAAGTAAATCAATAGTTGATATTATAATTACTAATGATTCGTTGTGTATGTGCATAAGATTACAACAATTCATTTGATGATTCATAGTTGATTTTATTCACTTTATTCTCTAAAGTGAATTGTTTATTTTAGAGGAACCAAATCCAACAATAAATCACACACACATACATATAGGTCCAATAATTGTCCTGTGCAACGTGAACTATTGCATAGAGTTCCAAAATTATTAGGGTTCCAATTTCTTTTTACTTGTAATAATTGCGATATATTGACTAAAAAAATTCCATAGAGTAAAGAAAAACAATCAAATTCAATAAGATTTGATTTATTGTAGAGGAAATGGCTCATTCCACTAGACTTTATTGGATTCAACAAAAACTTTTAGTTAGTAAATTGATCCACACAAACAAATTCATAGGATGAAGAAGTTTATTTTGATCAAATAAATGATAAAGAATGTTGTTATTTGATTTTCCTTTTGATTTGTTGTTTGGTAGTATCGTTGAAAGTTATGATGTGTGATTAAGAAGGTGTGATTATTTTCTTTTGAAACGTGATTATTTGACAGTATCTTTGACATTTACAAATTTGTTTCAAAAGTGTTAGAATGAATTATTTTTAAATAGTTAGAAAGTTAATATTAACTTGAAGTCATGTTTAAATTTTTTATTTACGATTTATTTATTTTGATGAATTTAAATAAAGTAATTTGAATTTTTTATAAAATATACAATAAAAATATAATATTTTAAAATAATTTATAATTATTAAATTTGTATTTTTTAATTAAAAATTCAATTTTTAAAATTCCAACAGCACATTTAAAAACGTTTACACGGCCCTGCATATATATCTGCCTTTTCTCTCGTTTTCCAAGTTCCTACCAGTGGCAGTGAAGTCTCGACATTCGTCCAACAAATTTGGGCTTTAAGCCCAAGTTTGACTCGTAACTGACGGCAACCTGCTCTTCAGTTGCATAATTTAATCACCGAAGTTTAAATAAGTTTTGTTGATCCACAAAAAAAATGTTGAAATAGAAGTTTGGACCAAAATAAAGTTGAAATAAAAGTGATGGATATCACTTTGTGCGGGGAAGTGGAAAAAGGTGATGCTGCTGAAACATTTGAAAATGCGTTGATAGAGACAAAGCAAATGAGAACAAGGTTGATTGAGGAATTAAGTCTTTTTATTTTATTTTAATTCTTTGATAAGCGTGGAATTAGAGTCTATTACCGGTTCAGATTTCCTGATGTAAGACAATCACACAGTTGACGTTGTAATCAGCTTCCGCCGTTGTTTTTATTTTCATCTGTTGTTTTATGGTAATTCTTTTTAATAATCTTATAAAATTTTAACTTTTTAATTTTAATTTCAGTGAAATAAAAAATTATTTTAGTGTCTATAGAATTATCATACATTCGGTTTTAATGTCTCTTGTCAAGTAACATTAAAAATACAACTATTAAGTTACATTTAATATTATGGCTAATGTTATAAATTCATGATATTAAAAAAAGTTAGGTATATATACTCATACGGTCCCTTAACTTAATTTTAAATAACACTTCAGTTATTTATCTTTTTTCTTTCTTTTTTTTCTTCTAATTTGGTCTTTTATTTAATTTTATTACAAAAATTCAAAAATATAAATATGAGTTTAATTGAAGATTTGAGTTATAAATTTGATCAAATTTGCATTACATTGAAGATGATATTTAATTTTATGGGTTTTGTTTGAAAATTTTGATGAATTTTTGTAAAAAAAATGATAACATCGTTAACATTTTAAAACATAAAAGATCAAATTGTTTACTTAAAATTAAATAAAGGACCAAATCAGAAAAAAATAAAAATAAAAGACTGAAGTGTTATTTGAAATTAAGTTAAGAGATCATTTATGCCAAAAAGTTATTTGCTAATTGTAATTAATATAGTATTTTATATAATATTTTTTCAATTGAATACTAAGTTAATTAACTTAACATGTCTTGAGACCATATTAAAATTAGATAGTATTTTATTATTTTTAGATTTAAAAACACTATAGGTTGAATGGTAGTTTTGGTCAATCTATTATTGCCAATTCACAAAATTGATCATCCTATTTTAAAATTCGACAATTTTGATCTCTTAGTCATATTTTTGAACTTAAAAATGACGATTTGACATATTTTTAATGACGTGACATACAATTCTATGATAAAGATTCATTTAGAGACATTCATTATTCATATGTCATTAATTAAAAAATATGAAGTTGAAATCAAAATTTTTACGGCGTTTTTTCTTTTAATTTCGTGACTGTATTTTACATCAATGTATCATATGTCATGTTATTTAAAATATCTATATTATCAATTTTTAGTTTAAAAATTAAAGGGATAGACTAAAACTGTCAACTTTTTAAATAGAGAACCAATTTCGTAAATTTATAAAAATAGGATGACTAAAAATTATAGTTATGCCCATATTATAATGTAAGATCTTTCAATTAAGTACAGTTTTTTCCTAGAGGTCTTTTTTCAAGTAAAAGTTTAGTTTTTTTCAGGCCTAAAACGATTCTTATGTTGCCTTACTCATGTGCCAGCCTTGCGTTGTCACTAGAGAATTTAACACATTAAAAGTGTAAAGTGACAATTTCATCAAATAATCCACCGTCTATCTAACTATAAATTCATCACATAAATTTGAAAGAAATGGAATGAAATATATTTATTTATTTTAAAACGGATACCTTTAAAAAATATGACTATAAGTAGTTTTAAAAGGTATATTTTTATTATTTAAAAAGCAATTCTTTTACTTAAAACTAATATTTTAATTATTTCTAAAAAAATTGATTAATTATATACATTTTTTATTTAATTAATTTTAAAATAAACAATTTTTAAAATAAAAATATAATAATTTATTTATTATTAATTTAATAATAGTGGTGGTTTGAGGTATCCGACATGAGAGCTCCGCCGACAGCTTCCTTCAACAACCACCTTCAATATTAAATTAATTATTATTTTTTATTAGAAAATTAATTATTTAATAATAAAAAATTAAATTTTTTAAAATAATAGATAAAATTATTCATAAAATTTACTTATTTGAAAATAATAAAAAGCAGTTTTTTTCAAAAAGAAAATAAACATTTTTTTTTAAAAAAATAATTAAAAGAAACAATATGTGTTATTTTTGTAAAAAAAAGTAGTTGTTTTTAGAAAAAGTTAAAAAATATTATTACATTAATAATTACTAAAATGCTAAAAAATAGTAAACGGATTGGATCGATATCTATATATTAAAAATATGAAAAATGAATTAAAAATATGTTTTTTTTGTCTAATGAATTAAATTTTTATAATCAATTTTTAGTAGATGTTAATGGATTAAAAGATTGTTTCAATTCATCCATTTGGCACTCAGGGTGTACGAAGTTTGGCTATGGATAAATGTAAAACTGAAAACTTGTGGCTGTATACTTTGTAATATATATATATATATATATATATATATATTTTTTTTTTTTTAAATTGGTGTTAATTTTATTTGTTAATAAGAAGGTAAGAGATTCAATAATTTTGATAATTTCTAAGAGTAATTCATGGATAAGTTGCGCACATTTTTTTGGGTGAGTTATACAGTGGACCACCTTCATAAGTAGTCTGTCGTGGATCAATACTTAAAAATAATCGAAATTCTAATGACGATTAACGATATTCTTCAGAAGTAATAGTTTATGATCCTTCTTGTTTTTATTGTTTAAATAATGATATGATTAATGTCAATTTAATACACGATACATATTTGTTTTTCTTTATTTTTATTGAATCAATATCACATAAATCAATATCTTTATCATGAAAATAAAAATAACTATTAAAGTGTATTTATAGAAGACGAAGTATATAATCGTTAGAGTTTTAAACAATTTTAGAGGTCCATATCCTATGTTAGAACTTCCAAACTTTTTTTACTCAAGTTAACAATAACTTGTATTAATTTGACAAAAGTTGTGAGAACTGTATAATATAACTCGAACCAACTATTAAGTTACAATAATGCTTGAATCTATCTACTACTACAGTCGTTCTTACTAATAAAAAATAATGCTCGAATATGAATTAAATTCATCTTCTAAAATTTTGACAAAATTGTCATTTTGTTAATACACAATTATGCTTTCATCTTAAATACAGGAGTTAATTGGTTTAATCACACGAATTGAAAAATTAATAGTAGTATTATGCTTAACTATTGTTGAGTTTTTAGTAGGGGTGTTCAAAAAAATCAAAAATTGAATTAAACTGTAGAATTGAACTGATTTATAAAAATAGAGAATCAAACTGTTTTTTCAAAAATAGTTTAATAACCGAACTGATTTTTAAAAACTAGAACCAAATCGAACTGGTTGTCAGTTCGAAAAAAATGAACTGAACCGATTTTTAGTTCGAAAAAACTAGAACCGCATTTTTTTAAGAAATAATTAGGAATAATTATGTAAAATTTGGCCTATAAGAACAAAAAAACTAAGTTAAAATCAATTTGGTTTGGTTCAGTAATAAACGAGTTCACTGATTTATAAAACAATTTGATTTAGTTTTTTAAACTGAAAACCTGTTCGGTTCAATTTTTTCATACTAAAAATCTATTCAGTTTAATTTTCAAACAGTTCTAGTTCAAAATTGAACTTTACCCTACCCTAATTTCCTGGGCTCCTTGCAATCTACCATATGTATTTCATAGCAATAAATGAAGCCAGTCGGATGAGTAAAATATTGTGAAATAAAAATATAGATGGTTGCAAAATCCACTAGAGTTTTACTTAAGTGTTTAAAAATTTCATTAGTTTGGCAAAATAATATTGTCTTGGTTACAATTTGATACACTTGAAAATGATGTAAGATAATAATTGCTCATTTTTACAATAGAATCAAGGCCGTGCCGATTGCAAGGCCATTAAAGGCAATTTTTTATGCACATGGACTTTTTTTTTTATAATAGTTAGCCCATTTTGTTTTCACTATCACACAAAGGTTTCAATGCTTATTTGGGTCTTGATTCCTTCAATTTGTTACAAGTAAGACTAAGGCTTTTTAATTTTCATGTATATTTGGGTTTCCAAAAAAATAAAAGTTTTATGTATAACAAGTAAAAGTTTTTAGTATAAAAAGATACATGTATTGACATGTTTAATTAAAACATTTTATAACTCAAAAAGAAAAAAATTTAAAATGTAAATAAATTATTATTAGTATTGAAAAGACTTATATATATATATATATATATATATATATATATATTCTCGTCTTTGCTTTAAAGTTCGTTTTATGGCTTAATAATGTTGGTTTGGTTCAATAACAACATAGCAGAAAAGAACATAAGTGTATATATTATAAAAAACCAAGAAGCACACGTAAAAAATTATTTTTGCCAGGTCTACCAACTCACATAGTCCATGAATAAGGCTTATCCATATATTTCTCTCAAATGTATGATAATGTTTTGTGAAACAAAGACGGAATGCATATCCATATATTGTGATAGAAGTAGGGGAGGAAATGGTTCAAAATAGGTTTGACTTTGCAGACTCAAGACTTAGTCGATAAAGAATCAAGGCTTAAGTTTGATTTGTAATTTTTCGTATACTTATTTTTTAATTATGACAAGATATTTTTAAAAATATGATATGATATGTTAGCTTTCTTAAAAACTAATTTTATATGAACTTCTTTGAATAAATAATTGAATCTATCTTTATATAAACTAATAGTTAATAGGCTAATGACATTAAATTTTATTTTAAAATCTAACAAAATTTATAATATTTTATATAATCTAACTTTATATGATATCATATTTAGACTTAATTTTACTATGCATTTAAATATTTCAAAGTTAATGATTTACAACAAAATGCAAAATTTAATATACTAATAATAACTTGTTTATAATAACTTAAATATGCCGATTTGATAAGTCTAAAAACATTTTCAATGACACATATTATTTTAGTTAAATAAACTTAAAAAAAAACTTAAATATTTTATCTTTTTAAAAAACCTAATCTAATTTGGACTTAACGTAAATTAGACATGAACCTCATTTGGTCCAACTCATTTTCATCCATAGTTACAAACACATTGTGTGCTCGAACACAACGTAGATTCTAAGAGCTTGTATAGTATAACATTTTTAAACAATTTCAAAGAAGTATTTTTTGTGGAATTACCTTCTCCCACGGTGGATTTTCGAGCTAATAATTAAAGTGATATAAGAATCATAAATTATTGCCAACCAAATGACATTATTTAAGGGAAGTATGTGTAAGTTTTTTGTTGAGAAATATAGTAGAAATCAATAAAAAAAAAGAAATAACTAAATGATAGATTAAATTATTTAAAATTGATTCAACATGAATAAATTGATTACAATAAGATAATATATTTTATATATAGTGATCATAACCATGTTTACAAATTGTAACTAAACTTCTAGTTAATACTAACCAATTTATAACAAACTCCAATACCACTATAATCCAACACCTAACAATATCTAATAACTTTTTATAAAATGGGAAATTAATTATGATGAAGATGTCGACGATGGATTATAAAATATCGCGATGTATTTGTTCCCCACCAAAAGAAAGAAAAAAATAGATATTTCTTCTTCAATGAATGGAGCTTATTGGATTATTAACTTTTAGATTAGTGAAGGAATTTAATGCCTTCACTGTAGTAAGTATGTCGGCACATATAACAAACCAAAAAGATACGAAGAATTTAAAGCAAAAGCATTGAGGCTTTGTTTTTGTTTTTTAATATAAATACATAAAAAAAACTTTTACACATTTATAATAAAAATATTTTTGTTTGACTTTTTCGTTGCAATAAGGAATATAAGAACCTTACTAAAAATTGTCCACCACTTCTATTATGGTAGTGACTGAAAATGACATTAATTTTAAGTCATTTCTTATCATTCTTGATTTCTTTTTCCAATTTAATTTCCCAAATGTCCTTACTGCCCTAGCTAAAACTACACATTTGTGATTTGTCATTTGTTTAAGAGAAAAGGAAAAAAATGAAAGAAAAATGTCAAAGGAGAAAAGAAAAAAAGGTGTTCGTGAAAAATTAATGAGGATATGAAACTATTTAATCCTTTTCTAAAAATCTGTTTGAGTTTTTTTTTGAAATTGAAAATTGAATAATTTATTTGATTAACATGTTTTAAAACTGATGATAACTATTTTTAAGAAATAATTATTTAAAACCTATAAATTTTTATTATTAAGTAAAGAAAAACAAAAAGAATTTAAAAGACAATCTTTCTTTTTAA
>JBBPBP010000002.1:47317434-47336556 GCA_037974735.1 Cicer chorassanicum | reverse complement strand
AAAAAATTGTATTTTTGTTTCACATGAACTAAAATTATAAAGAACTAAAAACATATTTAATTTAATTTTAAAAATCTAATCAACTTTTCTTATATAACATCCATAAAACATAAATCCAATTAAATTACATACTCAATCAATTATAACAATCACATAAATCCAATTAAATCATATCATAAGATGCAACTAATTTGAATTAAGAATTAGGTTCAAATCTTGATAAAAGTGTATAAATACTAAAATAAACTACGAATATTTATTTATAAAAAAATAAATCATAACACGGCATTGTAATATTAGTATTGCTTTTAAAATAGTAGTATTTTGACAAAGATCTAAATGGCAGTATATATATGACGGAATACACACGTAAGATTTATAGTGAAGTCCTCTCCTCTGTATATTTATCGTTACATTTTTAATTTTAGGATTGAAAAAAAATGACCGTCAAGACATGCAACTGGGGGAACCTTTCTAGCGTGGTCACTGTCCATCATCTCTTCAATCTTTATTCTTTAAGCATATCAACTTTTTTATCCCGAAAATTTTAAAAGAAAAACGAATTCACGGATAATAATATGCATACATGATGTATCCTTGTCAAGAATTAATACCAACTCATGTTCTGTTATTTACTCAAAAAGCAAAAAAAGGTAATTTAAAAAAAAATGCAAAAAGGTTATATATATAAAGAGAACATAACAATTTCCCGGGATGGTGATATGAACTCTTTATTCTAGAAGCAACGAGCCAAGACCTTTTGGATGAGGGATGGTTATATGAACTCTTGGTAAGGGAAGTATCTTGGACTTCCATCTAAGATGGGATGCAGTAAAAAAAAATCCCTTGTTAGTGCTCTCATTGACCACAACATATTTTATCATGCCAACAACATATTTTGCCACAGAATTACTAGTTAGTTAGTGCTCTCATTGACCGGGAAGATAAGAAATGGAAGGATTAACTTATTAGAGAGATGTTTGTGTCTCGGGATGCTTCAGAAATTCTAAGAATTTCACTATAACATTTGGATAAGAATGATGAAATAATATGGGATTTACTAGCAATGGTAATTACTTAGTCAAAAAAGCAACTATCGAACTTTATTATATTATAATGTCACATTATTATTTTATAACATTTGTCCAACATCTTTCACGTTAATTCTACGTTACTACTCAATGTTTTTTTTTTGTCTGCATTAATCAACTTCACATTTTTGCATCTACCTACCATCTATTTTTTGTCCGTATCAGTCAACTTCACATTTTCGCCTTTACCTACCATCTACTTATTTGCTAGCAACTGTATACATCTTTTTATAATATATAATATTGAACTTAATAAGATGAAAAATTTCTTCAACTTCTTCTGAATTGAGAGTACACATGTCTCTCTTGCTTACCTCTAAAATATATTTCGACTATTTATATGTGCATTTTATTGTTGAGTACTTATTTTTTATAAATTACATTGATAAAATTGAATATATATTATTGATATAACTACTATATCAATAATCATTTGACAATTGGAACATAAAACTTCATATTGATTGTTTTAAAAATCCACTTAAATTAAATAAATTAAAATATACCCCATTTTTATTGTTGGGTACTTCTCTTCTATAAATTACATTCATAAAAATGAATATATATATTATTGATATAACTACTATATCAATAATCATTTGACAATTGGAACATAAAATTTCATATTAATTTTGTTTAAATCCTCTTAAATTAAATAAATTAAAATATATCCGTGCAACGCGCATGTTAGCATTTAGTTTTTAATTTATTTCGAGTTGTATCTCCTCGATTATTATGAATGAAATCACATGAGCCTATTTACATCAAAAAATATGAAAATCCAGTTATATCAATTATAGTCAACTAAAAATAATTTTAGTCAATATTATTAAATTTTTAATGTAGACAATTCAATATTGTGTGAACAAATTCAGATATGTCAACTTGACTACATAAAATCTTTAACCACATAGGTCATCAGTTTCAAACAAAATCGATTAGACTTTATATTTCCTATTGTTGAAATTATCCCACATTTATCAATCATGGAATTTAATTTGTTAGATCCAAATCATATTACTTGTTTGTTAGAATATAAATCATTTGATTAAAAATCAAATGGTTAAAATTCACAAAGAACTTGAATGTGTCACATCAACCAACCCATTTCCCATCAATTGTATGGATGCCCATGAATGCATTTAAAATGAGGAATAGTTTCCATTTTACATAATCTCCACGAGAGAAAAGCATGGCTCATGGTGATGAAGAATTGAAGATGGAAGGGTATTAATGTCATACGAATAAACAGTTAGTGAAGTGTATCAATAAATTAAGGATGGAAGTGACAGGGACCATTTGGTAATATGGTATTATAAAAGTGAGCGGTTAGAAAGTCTTCTCGCTTGTGTTTTGTTCAACTTCCCTTACCTTACATAGAAAGAGAGAACACAAAGCAAAGAACAAGAATAACGTGTCAAAGGAACAAAAACAAACGAGAACTCAAAAGTAAAATTAAAAAAAAAAAAAAAAACAACAGAACACCTTCTCTGTTCTCATTCTTTCTCTGCCAAAACAGAACCAAATCTTCCTCTTTTCTACACCCTCTGATTGTGGGTTTCTTCTGTTGGTTCTGAAAACCAAGTTTTGAACATGGGTTTTGTCTTCTAAGTTCAAAGTTTGAAGATTTTTTTCATTAATATATAAAGAAAATAAAGCTATGAGTTGGAAAAGTAAAGGAGAAGTGGTTCCTAGAAGTGTTATGTCACAGAAATGGATGGTTTTCTTGTGTATTGGAAGCTTCTGTGCTGGAATGTTTTTCACCAACAGGTACATCAATTTTGTTCTGTTTTCTATTGTTTTAATTCATAATTCGTTATTGTTTCAAGCCTTTTTATTTATGAAAAAGAGTTCATGGTGAGTTTTTCTATGGTGTTCTAAGCTGAACAAGTTTATTATTGTTATTGTTATATTTGGTGTTTTCAGATCTTCATAATAGTATTCAGCTCTGGTTTTCCACTTCTTAATTCATTTGACCTTTTGGTATTTAATTTCTCAAATTTCATTGACTTTGATTTTGCTAAAATTTTCAAATTTTTATTAATTCAGTTCATTAATAACTTATCTTATATATTATGATTTTATTTAATTTAATTTTTTGGTATAAATATATTATGATTTTTAAATTTAAGTCTCCTTAACTTTTCTCACTCTATCTTATATTGAAAAAAAATTAGAAGAAGTGAAATGGATCTGAAATGAATTGATTGGCATGAATGATGCTAAGTTCTAACTATTAATTTTTTTTTTGTTTAAGATGCAAGTTTTCTATATGATTGAATTGACTCCTAATGACAAGTCAATTCTGGTCTAATCCAATGCCTCATCTCAATATCTCTCAATTTTGTGAACATTTAATTCCTAGTTTTTGTTACTCAACATTTAATTCCTAATTAAATTGTACTACTATTTACTAATGTTTGTGAATTATTGTCAGCTAGTTTATTTATTTAAATAAAATATTTTTAAGGTTTAAAAATTTACTGCACATGCCTTACAATAATATCATCCTGATCCATCAATGGTGATGAAGACCTCTGACACCTAATAATGAATTGGCACATCTAATCTATCCCACGGTAGTTGCATCTGAATAACTTATACTTATTTACTAGTTGTTGAAAGATTGAAAAATGGATCTTTCATGTTGGGATCTACCTAGTTATTATTATAATTATTATATCTAATAGTGATACTCTAACTTATTTTCTGGTCTTTTAAAATTTTTATATTAAAACTTTTAAGAAATATGATTCAACTTTAGTACTTTGTCTATCAAATTAAAATATTTAATTGTGCTTAGATTCTTATTTGACTATGAGATTGAAGTTGAATAATGATGTACATGTACCTACTGCTATTCTTTATTTTGGTGATTTTTCTAATGGGAAATTTAAATGTGTAACAGGATGTGGAATATTCCTGAGCCCAAAGGACTTGCAAGGATAACAGCAATTGAAGCTGAAAAATTAAATTTAGTTTCAGAGGGTTGTAATTCAAGAATTGTGAGTATTGTTTATACTTAATTAGTCTTAATAAAATACTCCATGGAATGATATATATACAAAAATAGTGTGACATGATTTTAAATCAGATACATTAACTTTTAGTTTTTATGATACCTTTTTTGATTATATTTTATTATAGAGATAGAATATATGATAATGATGTGAAGTTATTAGACAAAGTATATTTTGAATTGAATGTTTCAAGTGAAATTTCTAAATTTTTATTTTATGTTTGTTTCCTATAGTTGCAAGAGAAGGAAGTGAAGAGGGAAACTAAAGACATTTATAAGGATGTTTTCAAGACGCATAAAACCATAAAGTGAGTAACATATATAATTTGATCTTATTTATATATATATATATATTTTATTTTTTATTTTGAATGCTAAACATGTGTAATTGTGTTTGAATGTAGAAATTTGGACAAGACTATTTCAAATTTGGAAATGGAACTAGCTTCTGCTAAGGCAACTCAAGAGTCTCTAAGAAATGGTGCTCCTGTATCAGAAGAAGATATCATGAAAAGTGAATCAACTGGTAAGAGAAGGTACCTAATGGTCATAGGAATTAACACTGCTTTCAGCAGTAGAAAAAGAAGAGACTCGGTTCGCGCCACGTGGATGCCACAAGGTTTGTAATTTGATAATTGCTTCTTTTATTGTTAGTTTAATAGCTATTCACTAACAATATTTTACACCATCGTTCAATCACACTGTTACTTATAAAAAATTGTTTACAATGTGTTATAAGATCATAAAATATGATTGAAGGACTTTATAAAACATCTTTGGCGTGTGTGAATCTATAATTATTAAACTCTTTTTCTATTGTATTTATGATATTTTTTTGCACACTTATAAATTATTGTCCATGGTCTCTAAATGTTGATTGTGGTGATAACATGGAAAATAGGTGAGAAAAGAAAGAAGCTAGAAGAAGAAAAGGGCATTATCATCCGTTTTGTAATTGGTCATGGGTAAGCTATCTCATCTCTGTATCAACAATTTTATTGCATAGTTACCAATGCCAACTCTATCATGTTTTATTTTTATTTTTATAGTCTACGAGGTGTCAACTTAGTAGTAAAATCTTGATTTTATAAACTCGAGATATAAAGTTCAAATATCTCCGAGGATAATTGTTAAATTACTATTAATGCCACTTTTAACATTGAATGTATTCTAAATTGAACTTTTTTGTTCCTTCTTCAGTGCCACATCAGGTGGAATCCTAGATAGAGCTATTGAAGCAGAAGATAGTAAGCATGGAGATATCCTAAGGCTGGTAATAATCATTTGACAAGATAATATAATCACATTTAATTGAAGGAAATAAAATAAAAAATCAACAGGTTTTAAAATCTGTGTTATGATTTTGCAGGATCATGTTGAAGGATACCTTGAATTGTCAGCAAAGACAAAGACATACTTTGCCACTGCTGTTAATATGTGGGATGCTGATTTCTATATCAAAGTTGATGATGATGTTCATGTTAATATAGGTATCATTATCAAAAGTTATTTAATCTCCAAGAATCTTATCATGCACAAAAAGTTGGCAATTTAAACTCGTGTTTTCGTTTATTAACCAAAGATTAAACTATAAAATCATTTTACACCGACATTCAATCGCAATTCTTTATTTTGCAACATCATATTTTAGATTGCTAACTGATGTAACAAATGATTTATGTTTCGATACTTTAGTATAATTCATTTTTAATCTACTTAATCAAAATATCTATTTTCAGCAACATTGGGAGAAACTCTAGTTAGACATCGATCGAAACCACGAGTATACATCGGATGCATGAAATCTGGACCTGTTCTTTCTCAAAAGTGAGAATTATTTTTCCTTTTTCCATTTTTTATTTAATGGAAGATTTGTAAATTTTTATGTTTCAATTCTAGCTTCTTATATGTCACAACTTTGTTGCAGAGGAGTAAGGTACCATGAACCAGAACACTGGAAATTTGGTGAAAATGGAAACAAGTACTTTCGTCATGCAACAGGACAATTGTATGCCATTTCAAAAGATTTGGCTACATATATTTCAACAAACAAGTAACCACTTCTTTCTCTCATTTATACACTTTTGTCAAATAGCGGTGTTATAGTGCTATAGTGTAGTAAAATTTTAACAAACTGTTGTATTGTTATGTGAAACGCAATTTAGTACATAATGTTATCAAATTGCAGTTATATAAATATTGTAACACTACAGCATATCGAAATTTGAATATACAGTTATTTTTTTTGTTAATATGTGATTGACAACATTGCATTTATAGGGTAAAATGCATGATTGAAATGAAATTAATGGACTTGTTTGTATATGTTTTTGCCAGGCATGTTCTTCACAAGTATGCAAATGAGGATGTGTCATTAGGAGCTTGGTTTATTGGACTTGATGTGGACCACATAGATGATAGAAGATTATGTTGTGGTACACCACCAGGTGAAGACTTTTCCAATATTAATAGATGACATTGCAATATAGAAATTACATGTGTTATAAATTTTTAATTATCGGAGAAATTGCATTCACTTTCTTGAATCTATGTCTATATGATACACATTATAAACAAAAAGATACATGTACTTGTGTACTTATATTTCAGTCTATAGAAATAAAAGATATTGACAAATTTGAAGGATAGTGTTTAATTAGAATTAGAAATTAGTTATGATAACAAATTTTAATTCTTGAGGTTGTTATTCTTGCAGATTGTGAATGGAAGGCTCAAGCAGGCAATGTTTGTGTTGCTTCATTTGATTGGACATGCAGTGGAATTTGTAGGTCTGCTGAAAGAATTAAAGAGGTACACAAGAAATGTGGGGAAGGTGAGAAAGCCTTGTGGAGTGCTTCTTTCTAGGAGGCAACATGAACTTCTTCCTAACTCAGGAAGATTATAATATAACTATAGCAATGAAATTAGCCTGCAAAAGTTTTTTTTTTCTTCTATATGTTTTAGAATTATAGAGAAATTTTATCTTACACGAAAGTAAAAAAATAGAGAAAAGTGAAGAAAAGACTTGGAACCTCTACGGCTGCTACACAATGTAGTAGTCGTAGACACGGATAAAAAAGAGAAAGGATTTGCTTGATGGACCCTTTTGGAATTTTAATAAAGGAGATTGATCATGGTAGTTACTAGAATAGGTAGCATGGGACAGTCCCCTCAATCAATTCTTTTTTATGCTTGAAGGGTCACCTTACATGTTAATAGTTCCATGCCAATGTCTAGCTCCTAATAAATGTAGATAACATATATTTGGTTGGCTGTTGTGGCACTTCCTTTCATTTAATTGAGTTTTTTTTTTGTTTGGCAAAATTTGAATCATTTCAATTATTCCTACATATTCTTTATCTTTCACAAAAGATAATACTCTTGTGGATTCTTTTTATAAAAGATAATTAGAATTATAATTTAGTAAATAAAAATTAATCAATTTATATTTTCACCTCTTTCAAACATATTTCTCTACTAAGCATCTCAAATGCACTCTTCTTTCATTCAAGGACAAATAAGATCAACATTTAAATTTTCACAACATCAGAGATGGTTGAGTTGACATCCACGTGTAAGGACAATGTCTACCGTGAGACAATTTTTAATATAATTGTAGGACTTCATAGCACAACTTAATAAACAAATGTCCATTAAAAAAACCAAATTCGTAAGGAAAGGGGTGTGATATTTTGACAAAAAAATACAGGGTTATAACTTTAGACCCCTTTTTAAGGTCCATGATAGGGTACCTTTTCTTTTATGAATTTAGCACAATTGTTTTATGTTTAGCTTGATGTTGTGAGACTATTTTAAGATAATATATGTGATTGTTTCTTTGATTTTGATAAATGTGACTAATTAAACCAAAGTTGAATTGTGGTTGGTTTAATCAATTTTTGGTTTTGGTTTTACTTATTTCTCGTGAAAAATCACAAAGACGGATCCACACTCAATTTCATAAATAAAATTGTTATAATTTAAGTATTGGTAAACTAACACATGCTAGTTTTTAAATAAGAGATTAAAAATATATTTAATTATAGAATTTTAATATATGTAATCAAATAAATTGTAAACATATTTTATATTAGTGTAAGTTTGTTTTATATTAACCACCCAATTCAAAATATATTTATTTATGTGATGAGGAGACGATATAGTAGACTCTTATATGATGTTTTTGTATAATTGGTATTGTGACGTTATGTATCCTTTAAACCCTACTATATACATTGTAGTGTAAGGTACATAACTTAAAATTGAAATATAGAATCCCTTAAAAATTTAAAATATCTAACGAGGCAATAAAAACGATTAAAAGTAATTTACACGGGACTGATGAGTATATGTACCCCTAATTTCATAAAATATATATATGCACCCTACGTGTGTCGGCCCAACAAATTTTCAGTTTGGGCTGAAGTAGGCCGAATTGACTTTTGATGTTAATTTTGACACCCCTAGATTCTAGTTTTGGGGATAACCTTTCTGCACCATCAAAATCACATTAGATGTACACATAACACAGTTGAAAATATATGTAATTGAAGGGTTAAATTATATACTATATTTTATGAGTTTAGTTGAAGGAACTACTCTCCTATAACGTAATTACACTTCTAGTTTCGAATGAGAGATATGACCTCGTTTAAAATATGTACACTTTCAATAGAAGAATTTGTGTGTGAAACAAAAATAAAAAAAATATTTTTTGTGCCGTCTAGAGGATAGTCTAAATAAAATGTAACAATGTGACAGATATGAGGTGTGTTAAATTATGAATATTCTATTCTTAAATCTTAGTTTGATTAATAAATTGATATTGCTACGTTGAACATCATGAATCTGGAATCTCACAATTGTGTATAAGTTTTTGATAATAATTATAACATTCTATCGATAGAAAAAAATTACTGAGTATCTTAAAATAAACTATGTACTTATAGAGCATGTGAAATTGATCCATACATACTATAAGAGAAAACAATGCAAAGAGTGTGTGTGAGAGAAACAAAGAGACAAACAATGTTTGGGAAGTGCTAGTACATAATGCATACAAACAATGCTTAGGAAGTGCTAGTACATAATGCATGCTCTATTCTACATCAAGCTTTCTAACCTTTGATTTGAAAGCTTTTTCACGAGACTTAAGAGCAATGACACGTGATATTGGCACGGCTCAATCAAAAAGAAAGACTTAGACACTTTAAGCATTACTTTGTCATTGAACCGCACCAATATCTCGTTCAAACTCACACCTTTCTAGCTCCTCTCTATATTACCTTTTAACTTCTTTTGTAATACTTGCTTAACATGATCACAATCACATAATAAATTAAATTGACATGAAAAATAAAAAGAACACCCCCATTATTATTGAAACAACATAATAACATGAAGGAAAAATTAAATAACCCCTTGATCTACAATCTATATCATGCCTAGAAGAGAGTAACGAGGAAGAGATACATGCAAAAGTGATCAATGAATCAAGAAGAAGAAATATGAAATGGGGTTCATTTGCAAAAGTACTAAAGAGTTACACTACATAGAAAGAGATATAGAGTATGAAGTTTTTATTGGTAACATTGAAGAAGTTGCATTAAAAATCCAACAACCATAAAGTGAGGGAGTTGGAATATTAATTTAAAGAGGGGAGTGGAATAGTGAGGAGGAGACAAATTAATGAGAGGCATTTAATGATTATGGGGCAGAGGGATGTTGGTTCAATGGTTATGTTGAATCAGCATTTATGTATCAAACAGTGAAATTTGGAACCTTTACTTTTTTGGTTTTTGGCTTCTAGTAGTACTTAGGTATCATACCAAAACCTCTCATTGGGCACTTCGTAGGTTCAGTGATTCCATAACTTATGTAATTGATGAGGCCTCTGCCCACTGCCTCCGGTTCCTATCTTCAAACAATCATAAAAGGATGGTTAAAAGTGGGAAAGTCTAGAGCTCTTCAAAATTAATGTAATTTAACAAAAGTCTCTAAATTACAAGTAAAAATAAATAATTGTACCTATATTTATAAGTAGGAAATGTTACATAAGTTATTTCTCTGTATCATAATATAAAAAAGAATTGATTAAAGAAATTTGATATATTTAGTACAAAATTTAGACAATTGTTAAAAGTTATTATTAATATAAATTATAGTCAATAATTATTAAGCACAAATTGTATAATGAATTATATGTCTCAATCTTGAACTATTTAATTGTTTAATTGTTGTCTTATTAGACGACTAATACTGTTGCAAAAATTTAAACAATAATAAATTTATTAATTTTATTTAAAAGTTCAGTTTTATTATCTAATTACCTCTGATCTTATTTAATTATATAAAAAAGTGGACACTTAACTTAAAAAATGTCAACTTTTGTTTATACTCTTTCCATAAAAAAAACATTTTACATCCTTTAAAAAATTGTCCGGTTCATTTGATTAAGGATATTATAAAAATTATAACATTATATATAATGGAAATAATTAAATTTTGTTTATATTTTAAATCGTCAAATTTTAATTTTTTGTAGGTTATATTTTACACGGAATGAAGTATTTTGTTACTCGTACAATTTAGACGTTTCAAATTTTAGATTGAATTTAAACTTTTATAGATAAAAATTTAAAAATTATTCATCTAAATTGAGTCCAATTTTTTTTTTTTTTAAATATTTTACTGAAAAGGTTTGCATTTCTATTTGACACACCAGATTACTATTTTTTCAGGGTATCTGTTTATTTATTTTATGTTATTTTATTTTATTTTAAGAAATGCGGTTATATTGCATATTTTTTGACATCCTCTGTTAAAACCACTCAGACTTCATTGGAAAAGGTTAAGCTATGTGATATCCCCTTCAAAATGTTTACAAAATAAATTTCGATGCTCGCCTTACTTTCGATGACAAATGGGTCGGCTGTTTGTTATAGATCTTACTCGAAATAGTTCATTTTCATTTCTCAATGAGTGATTTTTTAATCTTATTTAGTGTAAGTTTGGTTTTAAAGTGGGTTTGTTTATGATAAATCCATGAGGTTTTGAATATTTTGGAGATACCGTTTTAATATTAAAAATTAAATTTCTAATAAAAAGAAATTATAATTTTAATAATTAAAAAAATAGATAATTAAATTTTCGTTTTTATAAAATTTCAAAATTTTATTTTTAGTTCTTAAAATTTAATATTCACTTTTAGTTTTTATTTTGAATTTTATTTTTGTAAAAAAGATGATATTTTTAGTCCTTAAAACTAGTCCTTATAAATTCAAAATAGAGAGTAGAAGTGAATAAAAAAAATTTATAGACTAAACTTGAAAAGTCATAATTTTGTAGAGATTAAGAATAAAAAATTAACTCTCATTTTATTATATTATAAAAGATAAAAATATTTAGAGCCCTCACCAATTGAAACTCTATGCTATTAGGCTGCTTGCACATTCCAATAGCTGGCCCTGCTTAAAGAGTGTGGTCAAGGCTTGTGTCCTTTGTTTGTGCCCTAAGATTTATTGGGGTATGATTGTTACGGGTTCTCTATTTGTAGGTTTAGTTTCTTTAAGTTTGTTTTAGTAGCTCGGGAAGGTGAGGAAGAAACTAAGTCGCCCACTATTTAAATATATTTTCTGTTAGATTTGGTTGAAACTGAACTATCTTAAAAATATTTCACATTGTCTACAATTGTAAGGGAATAGGTAAGCCAAAATTATACATATGAGTTCTAGTTCTTTGTTACAAAATGTACTCGTCAGAAGCACTTTAAATTTGTACCTGACTTTCTTATTTTCTCTTATACTTTTGTCTTAAAGTTTTATGAGATGTAGTTTATGTATATGCTTTGGAGGGTGTGAGTATACTAGTGGTCGGGGAGTTTGAGAGAAGTTTATGTGTTGTACAAATTTTTACATAATGTATTTCTCTAGTTGCCATTAGACAATAATCCTGATTTTTTCACGTTATATTATTCTGTTTGATCATGTGTTGCTTTTGTTTTTGTGTCTGTTTTTTTCCCCAACATCTAGAATCAAAACTTTGGTTCATTCCAAAGAAATTGAATTCTTAGTATGTAGTGTGGTTGCAGCAATGTTTGATCGTCCACATTAGAAAAAAAGGTGAAAATGTTGTTTGTAATTAAGTTGTTCTTTGTGATTACCTTTCTTTTCTAGGAACATACCTGATGCACAATTACAATATGTATACAACTGCAATTTCAAGTTCCATTTTAAAGTTTGACATAGAGAAATTTGATGGAAAATTCAATTTTAGGTTGTGTTAAATTCAAGTCAATGATGTGTTGAAACAATCGAGATTGCACAAGGTGTTGAATAACATATAAACATTGATTTTCATTGATGCAAGGTGTATTGTGAAATTATGTCGATGTTTTTTTTACTTTAAAAAAAAATGCTTGGAGTGTTTTAAATTCAAATGAAAATTCTCGAAGTGGTTTAGATTCAATGAAATTTATTTGAGTGATACAACTTCAAGTAGAAATTCTTGGAGTGGTTCAACTTCAAGCAAAAATTCTTGGAGTGGTTAAATTCTTGAAGGTGGTTTATCTTTAAGTGAAGTATACTCTCTATAGTGGTGTTATCATAGTTCTTTTGAACTGTGATTGTTGGTGTAACACCCCAATATTTTCATATATACTATATATGTGTCTTTTTAGTAATTGTCATGATTTATTATTTAATTAATAATTATTCTATGTATAAATAAATTAAATTAAATTTTATCACCCTCAATTTTACCTGAATAATTATAATCTTTATTTATATTTAATTGTGTAAGATCAGATGTGCAACTAAGAAGGGGGGTGAATTAGGTGTTTTAGAGTGTTTCTTGTTTTCAGCGAATTAGCAATTGATTTTTGCGCTTATGGATAGTAAAAGATAATGTAAATGGCAGTAATGTAAAGAACACAACAGATTTATCCTGGTTCCCCTTATACCCAAGGGTACATCCAGTCATCTTGCACACCACAAGAGATTTCTCCACTATTGTTAGAATATGTTCAAGTCCCACCCTAGGATATGTGCTACAAACTTCTAACAAAACCTCTAAGATAGCACCCCACTATCTTAGATAAAACACTTAAAGAAAGTACTACTTTCTTTTTACAAATAATGTGATTTGATAAGGATGTAGGAATATGAAAGAGAGGTATAATAATAACAATCCAATATTGCTTCAAGTACTTTGAGAACCTTTGTCAAGGATATGAAAATGAAATGCAAGTACTTGAATTATGAAAAATGACTTTGAGAAAAATAGAAAAGTTGTTCAAAGTCGTTCAAGGTTTGGCCGTGGGATTGTCCACTTTGAATCTGAAGTTATGACATATTTATAGTCCATAAACATCTCTTCAGATTTGTGGCCATTGATCCAAGAGGTTTGAGGAAGAATTGCAATGTTTTAAATTGAATTCAGAACTGAAAAATTGCATTGCTTCCAGTTGTATTCGACTACAAGATTTCTGTATTCGAATACAGCTTGCTGCAACGTTAAAAATTATTCAAACATTTTACTGTGTAGTCGAATACAGATGAGATGGCCAACTCTCTGACTTAGCAATTTTTCATCTGTATTCGAATACAGCTTGGTTGTATTCGAATACAATATTGTTTTTAGTCAAAAATAAAGATTCTAACATTTTGAAAATATTATTTTGGACTTTTGAAAATATTGTTTATGCATATGCAAAGTATGTAAGGTTCTCATGTACTTGATCTTGTGATTGTATCATTTACCTTTATATTTAAACATTTAATATGTTTGAAGTCTAAAGTTAATCAATGAGATATGTTGGACTTCTTCTTTTTGAGCTTGTTGTCTTGATCATCATCGTCATCGTTGGTCTTTTGTCTTCATCAAAAACATGTATTTTACAAATTGTTTTGGCGTGATAATTACATGGGGATGATTTATGATGTGATTATTTCCTAAATGTACTATTGTGTCTTTTGTTTATTGGATTAGTTTCGATAATCATAAAATTGATGTGTTAGATATGTTTGTTTTACTTTGTTATGTGTGACCTGTGATATTCTTGCTTTGCTTGATTTATTTTAGTTGATAAAATATTAATTGAATTATTTAATTAAATTATAATTTATAGAAGTTATATTGTTTGTTAGTTTATTTTCGACGAAATAATTATTCAATTTAGGAGATAGTAGAGCTAGTGAAACTCAGGCCTCATGTATAATTGTTTTGAAAATATTTTTAGTCAATCCATCTTTAGTATAAAAAATAGTGACTCATTCTTTTACTCTCCTTCATGACGAGATTTTATGACAATTCATGGTGTTGTCTTGACATAATGTAACTTTATTTTCTTGTCTCAATCAATTAAGAGAGGAGATAATGTAGATTCCTTCATTCTTAACCCCTTTAATTCATTTTTGATAGGATGGTTACAAATTGAATTATGAGTCTTATCTTTTTGTGCAATTAAGAGATGACAAAAAAAAGACTTTCACACTCCTCACTCTTTCTTAAACCAAGATTATAATTTTATTTTAATTATCTACAAAAAGAATTTTAGGCAATCTTTGGTGTCATAACTATTTGCAAAAAAAATTAAAAGGGAGTCTACACACCTTCCTATTCTATTCCCATACGTATTTTTGCTTTCTCTTAAATTTCCAAATTTTCCATCACAAACAAAAGAAAGAAAAAAAAAAAGAGAGAAACATAGTCTCATTCCTTTTCTCACACCATCATTATCGTCAAGTCAAATTACAATTTTCATTCTTCTTTAAATACCATATCAAGTAAAGTTTGGACTTTTGTCTTGTCCTTTGATTCGTGGGGCTTAGGACGTGTTGCTAGGAAGTAAAGCACCTAAGGTAAGGGCTTTTCCCCCATGCAAGGTTAGGCTAAATATTAAATTAATAGTTTGTAAGATATTGATATGATGTCTTGATGTCTTAAAAGAAACATGTTGATTTTCTATTTGTCTTAAAGAATTTAACTATAATGTTTTGTTTTTATGAGTAATATGGTTGCCTTGATAAACTTAATTATAAAATTTTGATTTTTATTATTATAACATGAGTAATATGCTTGATGTCATCTATTTGATGTAAAGTTGCAATTTTTGTATTGTCTAGGTGTATTTAATTATAAAGTTATGATTTTTATTATGATCTCATGAGTAATGTGTTTGTTAGGATGTTTTTAATTTAAAGTTTTGGTTTTTGTGCTATTTCATTTTAAAGTTTTGATTTTTATGAATAATATATGAGTCTTGTGGGAATTGATGAAAATTTTTAATTTTTAATTGTGATAACATAATTAAGTTGATCTTTGTGATGTGTTTAGTGGTAAACCTTGATTTGTATGCCTAAATGACTAATAAATGGAGAAATTTTATAATAGAAGAAATAAAGTTTATATTTGTATGAGTTCTTCATTATTTGAGTTTTGATGTCTATCAATAACACGTCGCTAATCTAATTTTATAGTTATAAAATGAAAGTTGTGACTTTAAGACATTTATTTGCGTGTTTGTGTGTTATACATTTGGGATAACAAAACTATTGACTCTTGATTGTAAGCATCCATGAGAATAAAACCTTTATGCCATATGTGATTAAAATTTAACCTTAAATATTTTATCTTTGTGGTTGCCTAAGTGACGGGTGATTTGTGTTTTAAATAATGTTATCTTTGTGGTTGCCTAAGTGGATGGTGATTTGTGTTTTTAATATTTTATCTATGTGGTTGCCTAAGTGGCTGGTGAATTGTGTTTTAAGTATTGTTGTCTTTGTGGTTGCCTAAGTGGCTGGTGATTTGTGTGATTATCTAAGTGAGTGGTGAAATGTACCTTTTGAGCATCATTATCATTTCATGACATATCATATACATCTTTGTGGACGCCTGTGTGGCTGGTTAAATTTTTTCCCCATTGGTATGTGTGACTTCTGTGTGGACGTCTGTGTGGCTGGTTATATCCGGATCATATACATTTAGGAGCATGCATATCTTGCATACATTTTATTATTTTTATTTTGATATAATTATTTGCTCTACAGTGAGTTGCTACTTGATTTATTTAGATACATTTTATAACTTTTGATACATCCTTAGGAACTATTAAAGAATCAATTTCTTTAAATATTTTATTACGAAAAGATTTTATATTCATATTTGAGAACTATTAGAGAATCAATTTCTTTAAATCTTTTAT
Organism: Cicer chorassanicum; assembly: GCA_037974735.1. Taxonomy (NCBI): domain Eukaryota; kingdom Viridiplantae; phylum Streptophyta; class Magnoliopsida; order Fabales; family Fabaceae; genus Cicer; species Cicer chorassanicum. The sequence continues at coordinate 47,320,244 of JBBPBP010000002.1, read as the reverse complement.
TACGAAAAGATTTTATATTCATATTTTATGGCTTTTAATTTATTATTTGGTTTAATTTTTGTTGTGGGATGAACTGACCTCTTACACCAACATTTAGGTACTAATGATCTCAAAGAGTTGCATGAATGATGTTTGTTTGGTGCAGCGCGTGGGAAAATGGGACTTTTACATAAAAATAATGTTTTGTATTAATAATTTTTTTTGTGGTACATTGTAAAGTCGTTTACTCTTCATCAATAACTTTAAATAGAAATGTGGAAGTGAGTTTCCATTCGCTAGTAAATAATTGAATCGTCATTAATTTCAATCAATCTATTTTCTTTTGAATTTCACCTGAAGAGAATTTATTTTATTTTGCAGCGTAAATGAATGTCGATCTAATAACTGAAAGATTAACTTTGCAAATAAATAAATAAATAATATTTTAGTAAATTGCATTATATTCTTTTACAAAAAAAAAAAACATATCAAGTCATTTTAGACGCACCTTCAATTTATTACATAATGAACTACTCCTAAAAAAAATTATAGTTGTTTCTAAAAGAAAACAAATCTGGGACGTTACAGTTGGTATAGACAATTGAAGCTAAAGTTGCATCAATTTCAATCAAGGTGGAGAATGTTGAAATTGATTAAAATGATACATGTTGAAATAGTCCTACACTGCCTAGCATCATAAAAGAAAAAGGAGACCAAGACTATATATTGTCTCTAGCTCTTTGTTACAAGATGTCTATGTCGAAATCACTTTAAACTTGTATCTGACTTTCTTATTTTCTTTTGTACTCTCATATTAGAGTATTGTGAAATGTAATTTAAGTATTTATTTTAGAGAGTGTGAGTGCCAGAAGAGTTTGAGAGAAGTCTATGTGTTGTAAACATTTTCACGTTGTGTTAGTCTCTGATTGACATTAGACAACGATTATGATTTTTTCTTCAGTTTTGGAGTTTTCATGTTTTTTTTTTTTTGTGTTTGAATGTGTTGCTCTAATTTTTCTACAAATGTTTTTTCCCGACTTTTTCAATATGATCCATTATGGACTAAGATTTTTTTCGTTGGGTTTGTGTTCTTTAGATTGCATTGTTTTTCAAGTGTCAATGATTAATCTCACATTGATTAGAAATTTATTAAATTAATGATATATAAGAGAGGATACTCATATTTGCAATGCCTTTAAATTTTGGGATTAGATGTGGTGTTTAGGTCTATTGTTGATTTTATCATTAGTTAGTTGTTGCTCTTTTGAATTTCCCAATAAGTGGCACACATAGGTTCAGCTAGCTTTGCAAGGAGCGAAAGTAGATGGTTGTTTAATAGATTAAGTCTAGTGATGCGAGTGACTCATACATGTACGAGAGATGTTGAAATTATAGTGCAATAACCAGCTATACATCGATTAAAAATGAAATAAATGAATGATATACAAGAAAATGACTCATATTTATAATGTCTTAAGGTTTTAGGTGTTGTGATGTTCAAATCTCTGTGTTTTTCTCACCAGTGTTATTCCACACTCCCCAACAAGTGGGATATCAAGAACAACATACTAATTCTCTTAACATGCATGACTTTAACACTACATTTTCACTTAAAACTTTTAAATATTAGATATATAAGTCACCTTTCATATACAACATTTTATTTGTATTCATGAGTGAACTAATCACTGATATTTGAATTCTATTGTATTACCAATAATGCAAAGAGATTTTGCTAATAAGCCTTACTAAGGCTACAAGTTGGATATCTTGCATTACGGATATTGTCTTCATTTGTAAAAACACTAGTACTACTTAGATCACATGTATTCATGCCAAATTATTGATTTGGACCATTCGATATTCTTGAATGAGTGGGGATACTATAAGAGCATTGGAGAAGAATCCCGAACTTGAGATTTATGTATTATATTAACTGCACTTCATTATTGGATCCATTTAATTTGGCATAAAAAAAAGAAAAATCCATATATAGAATTTTTCTGCCGGTATATCTTTTAGAGATGACAACATAACTCGTATCTGCGGATACCTACTTGAACCCACTTGATTTGGTTGGAAAAAATCCGTTTTGATTGGATGTAGATATGGGTGCGGATTTTTTCAGAAAATAAAATTTGGGGGCGAAAACGGGATTGAGGGTGGTGATATCCACTTCGCACCTACCCAGCAAGTAATGTTATTATAATTTTTAAATTTTATATACATATTGAATATATTTAATATTTTTTTAAATATTAAAAATTATAATCTTATCTTTAAAGAAAATATTTTTTTAAATTTTATTATTGTGTAATAATAATTATTTTATTATATTAATTATAATACATATGATTTTAAATTTATAATTTTATATATATGAATGAGTGCAGGTGTAGGCGGGAAAATCCGAACCCGTTTCGGGCGGAAATGAAGCCTATATTTCACACCCGCTATGAGACGAAGGCGGGCGTGGGTTTTTCTCGATTAGTCAGGTGCGAGGGTGGAGGAGGCAAAATCCGCGCCCACATCGCCCTATTGTCATGCCTAATATATTTTTTTTCTTTTTTTTTTTAAATCCTTATTATACTCTACTTTAAAATTTATATACTAAAATATCCTACTTTTTTTAACTTTCATGAGGTCGCATCTCTGCCCTTCTCAGCCTTACGACTACCTGAATGATGATTTTTTTTTTTCTGCAGTAGGAGGTTGCATTCCGGATATGCAACCATCTATAACCTTCAATTTGATCTTAATTTCCTAGAGATGTTAAAATAAAAAAATTAAAAGGTAATAGATAGTCGCATCCCCGAGATGCGACCTCCTAC
>JBBPBP010000002.1:47306483-47317256 GCA_037974735.1 Cicer chorassanicum | reverse complement strand
AAACAATCCTTTAGGTAGTAGCAAGACAGAGATGTGACCTCTTGAAGATGAAAAAAAGTAAAATATTTTAATATATAAATTTCAGTATAATAGAGATTTTTTTTTTAAAAAAAAAAAAATTATATGTAGATCACCTTAAAATTCTTCTTTCAAATAATGAGCAATATACCGACAATTATAATTAAAATAACTATAGTACTCTAACATACTATTTAATACTCAAGCAATTGACAACTATATGTACCCAACTTTATTAAATCATGCATGTCTTGGATTCACATTTCCCTTTCCATATGTACTTAACTCACATAATCCTTCAAATATGTACACACTTCCTTCCGCTGGCAACTTTATTATAGATCACCTAAGCTTTTTTTAGAAGATTACTAAATCGGTATTAATTCATTTTTAAGAGTTAATATATATATCAATTGATTGTCGTGTAAAAAGTTTTTACTTTGTCGGTCAATCACAATCGTTAGATTATTTTTGACTTTTACTATAATGATCTCTAGGCATGTCCATTAATAACTGTGATATATTGACGGTGTAGATTTTTTTACACCGAAAATGTATGACAATTAAACTTTAATTAAATTAACGCCAAATTATATATAATCAAATAGTTCAATGACCAACATAGTAATTAAACTTATAGTCAAATTATATTTTTGAAGACATTTTTTAGGTTTGGTTCGTATAAATTTGGCTATTATGAAGATTCACAGATACAATAAAGAGGAATGGACCATGATGCAAAAACAGAATAAAATAAAGAGTTGGGTCTTCCAATACACATCCGGGCATATAGTTATGGCAATTGAAGTACACAAGTAGACCCTTATACTTGAATGCATGATACATATTTTGGACCCTTATGCATAAGATAATATATGCTTGGCACTACATGTGAAAGTATGATCACATTACACATTATGTATGTGCACAATCTCTCGAGAACAAAGTAGAATAAATATTTAAAAAATTGATGTATATGATATAAATGTAGATTAAATACATCAATTCTTTAGATATATATTTCTACTTATATTTTATTTTGAATAGAGTACATCTATGGGATCACTTGATTATAACTATTATATACATCATGGGAATTAACGAAGATGAAGATAAAATGAAACTTTCCAAAACCTTAAAAATGGTGGTGATGAATGATGATAAAGTGTGAGTCATCCATAGTTGTGCCAGCAGAGTAACATGACCAAGCATTTTCTCATTATGTAAAATCTGCCTCTGTACTCTTTTAAAGCGCCACTGCATCTCCTTCCAAGCCTCCAACAACATTGCTCATCTTTCTTAGATGTTTTTGAGCTATACTCACCCATTTATTATTTTCTTCTAAAGTGTTCTTAAACTCTTCTAGCTAGTTCGTGAGATACGTTTGCTTGCTACATCCTGACCTACATGGTTATATATAAGAAGAAAAAGAAAAAGAGAGAGAACTAACACTAAGGAGTCTCATTCATAATTTTAGAAAAATAAGTTAAACCATAGAACTTACTAATATAAAATATTTTAAAAAATATATAATTTATTGTTAAAATAGTCTCTAACGATTATAATACCAAAGACTAAACTGATTCACATTTTAACCATTTAAGGATTAATTTGAATTTTTGAATGAGTCATCAATGATCAAAATGACAATATCTTATACAAATATGATACAATACAGCCGCAATATGATGCAATAATTTCTTATTGTTCCATACTACAAATGTAAAGAATGAAATTTTTATCAATTTGTGATATAATCTTTGACAGGAGTTTTATACTTTCTTATCCTATTAGTTGATATATTCAAAAAAAGAATCAATAAGGACCCAACAAAAATAAGGACCAAAAAATAATCCTATTAATTGAAATTTAAATAAATTTTAGAAAATTATAAGTACCCAACAAAAATTCAATGGGACTCATAAATTTTACCAAATTAGACTAGTATCAATGATCATACCACGTGGCATCTACTTAGCCCAGCTCAACTATTATGGTCCTACTTTAAATTAGTTTGATTGTTTATATCATGTCTAGTTCAGATTCACCATTCAGATTATGTCTAGTATTGTATGCCCATTCAAGTCATGTTGAACTCCACCTTAATCAACTGTATCAAACTCACCCTTAATTTAACTACACAAGTTAGTTAGACACTAAGTTATTGTCTGAGTGAAAGCTTTGATCCTCTTGGAAAGCGCTAAATGGTCTGCCATGCACATTCTACACAAATAAGTAACATGAGCTACACGTGCTCCAACTCCACGCATTCTATAGGAAAAAGCTGCATGGAGAAGGGACAACTAACTTTACACATTGTAGGACTTGTACAAAGTAGTAGTGTATATCTCATATATGTAACCTAATGGATTTGAGTGTCCAAAGAAGGGCCTATTAGGTCTTGAGGATTATTAAAGGAGATACTTAGGAGGAAAAAAGTTCAAGAAGCGGGTTAATTCTATCTTAAACAATGTATTTTTACTTTATCTATTTTAGAGTATTCTTGGAGCTCTTCCTAGTTAGCTCTATAGGATAGTTCACTCTTTGTATATTATGTTTAAATACGTGAATACAAATAAAAAAGGAATTTGAATTCCTACGGTCGAACAGTGCAAGCATTCATGTATTTGATGCATCAATGAACGTTCAATCTTAATCAAATACCCTAAAAAGTAATGATTTTAAATTTTAATTTATAATAATGAGTTAAGTTGATAAAAATTCAAACAATTTAGCTGTGAGAAATACATTTATTTTCCCTTATTTTAATATCTATCAAGTCTTAGTTTCAATTGAATAGATTAGAAAAATCAACAACTTCCGAAAAATTTCAGTATTGAGAAGGGATAGGATGAAGTGTGAGGTGCAGGATTTGAGAGGAGGATGACATGACAATACCTTTGAAATTATTAAACACGTGTCGTTGGAGTATTGTAAAATGGAGCATTCTTTCACTGTTGCTTCCCTGTTTGATCGACTCTTCCTTCATGGCCACACAAATGGCACACTCCGACAGCCTCACCATGGATACAGTGACATAACACATATTTTTTTCCTTCTTAATTTTACACAAACAAGATTGTCTCTTTTTATCAATTAAAAAATGTATATACATTTTTACCAATGATAATGACATGTCGCAGGGAAGCAAAAAAGTATATCCATCACTCTCAATCAGAATCATTATAGTTAAACAAACCACCTATCAATGCAATTAATAAATTTCGTTTGATACCAAGTGTGTTAAGTATAATTTGAAATTTAGAATAATCTAAAATTATTTAGATAAATTATAATATCTATTAAAAATTTAGAACTATATATTAAATATAGAAAAATGTAGAAAATATTTAAAAGTATGTATTAATTGAGAAGGTCCTAGAAGAATGTTTATAGTTCTTTTATTGTATCTATAAATATCTCCTTGTATTTAATATTTAAAACTAAACAAGTTGTAAGTTTTTTCTTAGAAAGACACCTCTTCCTCTAATAGAGAGGTCAAATTTTGTAGACATATCCGCTTAATATATTCAATTTCAGTACCTTTGTCTTTGTTCATCTGAACCATCAAATATATCTCAATTCTAAAGAAGTTAATGTAATCAAATTATTTCACAAGTAATAATTATCATAATTCGATACTCTTCTTTTGTAGAAGAATAGATACAATGTCTTACTTTTGTTCTTCCAAAAAGATGAGAGAATCACAAAAAAATAATGAAAAGCCACGTGATAGCTAGTCATGCCATCAATAGGGCTACTGGATATCAATAGGGCTACTGGATTAATCAACATTAGAGTTACACACAACTCCAAATGAGAAAGGAAAAAAAAAACTCTAAAACTGATTGCATCAAAGATACTGAAGTGTTGGATAGTTAAGTCTCAAATTGACTAAAAATGAACTAAATGTTGAATATAAAAGAGTGGTGATTCATGTACCTATATTTTAAAGTTTTTGGTAAAGATATAGTGTCAAAATCTCTTAAAAATCTTAAACGTTTAGCGATTTGCTGCTCCCCGCACTCTCCATAGTAGGAAATGTAGGTAGGTGCTAGAGAACACTAGATGATGTTAGATTAATTTTGAAGAAATCCCATGATGAGGAAAAAAGGCAAAAGGAAAATTCAATATTGAAGGAATCGAATTGATGTTAATGTTGCAAAGGTGGAAAAGATTCATATTAATGATTGAAGCAATCGGTAAATATGGTACTCATTTGAAGCCTCAAAGCTATCATGAGTTGACAACTAATCCTTTAAAAGGAGTTGGAATATACGAAGCACACGTTGAAGGTTAATGTAGAGCAAGAAGCAAAATATGGTTGTTCAATAATGTTGGTTGGACTAATAGGAAGATAGGACGTCGATAATATATATATATATATATATATATATATTTTTATCAATTCTCTAACAGGATTAATGTAAGAAGGGAATTGGTAGTACAAGAAGATTATGATTTTGAAAATATTGAGGAAGATGAAAAGAAGTACAAATCTAGTAGTGGTAGACGTGATGTAAAAGAATTGATCTTCATGATGATTGATTGTTATTGATGACAATTTTTATTTTGAGCTTTGTTGGTTTAACTTTTTTGTTTTCTTGAATTTTGTTTGTAAAAGTATGTTTCGCCCAAGACCTATGACTTTTGTTTCAAATTATGAATATTTCGTGAATTTTGAGTAATATATTTATTTTAAGTAATTATGTGTTTATTAATATTATAGTAGCAAGTGAATAATAATTCGAATTTTTTTTTAATATTGTTTTTTTGTACTAAATTATCTTACACTCAAAATTATTTATCAGGCTGTCCTACTTTTTGGGTTCAGTACGAAGTCGCGGGCTGGGGGAGCGACCAGCTGAAGAGGAATTTTTTGAGGCTCAATAGGTGGTCGCTGACTGGGGGTGCGACCTCCTACTAGCATGTAGATTTGTTTTTTTTTTGTTTGTTTGTCATTTTGTGCCTATTAAATGATTTTAATTAATTAATTAATTATAATAATAATAAAATAAATAATAATCATACATTAATAAATAAGATTAATTATAATAATAATAATAATTAATTAATAATAATAGTTATAAAAAATAATACTTTAATAATAATAATAATAATAATAATAATAATAATTAATTATTATTATTATTAAAAATGATGATAATTAAAAATAGAAAATTATATTAAAAATTTCAAAGAAATACATTTAAAAAGAAAAAAAAATATACATCAAATTTGAGTAGATGTGCCCGCAAAGTTTGGACAATGTTTCCTAGTATGACCAGATACCCGACATAATCCCCATTTTATTGGTACTCTTTTCGTAGTGTTCATTTCTGTTATAATACGTTTGCTTTTTGGGCGACCTTTCTTGACTCTTCGCATTAATGGATTGTGACATACCTTAACACCTTCATATTCTGGCCAATATCATTTGTTTGGTATGGTGGGAACGCTTCGTCGTAGACTTTTAGTACCGTTTTCTCCTTGTACACATCAGGTATAAAGCTCCAATAATCATATTTTATGCTAGAACATGCTGCTATGACATGTGAACAAGGCATATGTTTAGTTTGATATTTCCCACAATCGCACCACTTGTTAGGAAGGTTTACACTGAAGTGACCAATTGGTCGCCTTTCCTTTGGAACTATTGTCTCGTGGACCATGAAAGTATGGTTGCTCCGATCAAAACTATCCATTCTATGACTATTAGATTTACTTATTTCCAATTTCATAAAATGTATGTAAGTTTCTGTGTATACCTGACTAGAAGCTAAAATTGATGTGTGTCATTTTCCTATTGTTGGAAACAGTGTCCCTGTTTTAAAATAAGTTGATTGGACCAAAGAGTGATGGGAATGTTGCGCGTGCCTTTTAATACTCCATTGATCGACTCCACAAGGTTGGTTGTCATCTGACCCCAACAGCTACCTCCATCGAATGCTTTAATCCAATCTTGTCGAGGTATGTTGTCTAACCATTTCAAAGCCTCCGGGTTTACTATGCCGATTTCTCTGCAGTAGTATCAATATGTAGGATCATTGATCGAGTAACCTATATTGAAATAGTAGACAAAACATTATTATACTAATTATAAAAATTAAGAATGAAATGTATCAAAAATTACACTAATTATAAAAATTAAAAATGAAATTTTCACCCATAGAAATAACTTCTCTTTTTAAAGCATTGTCCTTAAATTCCGTCGCAAAGTTTGTGAAATGTGTCGAACGCAGAACATATGCTTTGACGGAGGATCTTGTCACCCATTGTTCGGATTATTATAAGCATTCTTATGGATTTGTGTCTATCCGAAATCAAACAAATGTTGGCTTGTGGAGTGACGTATTTTCTCAAATTTCTCAAAAAGAAACTCCAACCCTCTTTTGTCTCACCTTCCACAAGAGCATAAGCAATAGAAATTACATTGTCGTTCCCATCATGTGTAACTGCTACCAATAGAGTTCCTTTGTACTTGTCGACAACCGAGTCCCATCAACTTGTACTATTGGTTCGCAAAATTTAAACGCAGATTTGCATGGAACTAAAGCCTAAAATAGTCTATGAAAGATCTTTATCCCACTTATCAAACTATTCTCATGATAAGCTGGGATGGTTTCCATTTCAACTTTGGTTCATGGAGCAAACGTTTACATAACCAACAACCATTGTGGGAGTTGACTGTAATACTTTTCCCAATTGTCATAAATTTGTTTGATCGCTTTATTTTTTCCCATCCAGGCATTTCTATAACTAATTGAGTAGTTGTGTAAAGCCTGAATCTCAACAATAATGAAATTCACTTTGATTGAAGGATCCACTTTCACAACTTGCATTACGCTTGTACATATCATGTTAGAATCGAGTTTCGTATGATCTTGTGACAATGCAGAATTTGTGCATGTATGAGGCACATTCAATTTACCAATCACCCAAATTAACTTGTTTTGCGTTTTGAAGCTCTGCATCTAAACAAACATTTGGACTTGAACAATAAATAACATACCTTTCTAAATCTGATTTTTGTACCACAAAATTTAGTGATTGTTTTAGATGGTAAAGTTTGATTGCATGTACGCATTCATCTTTGTTTTGAAACTGCCTTCCAATTGCAAGAGTTGCATCTGATGTTGGGACGTCGTTAATGAACAAGTGATCAAATTCACTTGAACGCTCTTGAGTATCTAAATTAGGGGTGTACATGGGTGCGGGTCGTCCCACTAACCCAATCACCCAACCCAACCTGTTAAAACCTGCTTATATTTTGTTTAGGTAATGAGTTTAACAATTTGAATCCGTCGACCCGACCCGGTAACAAGTTATATATATATATATATATATATATATATATATATATATATATATATGTATTAAATTTTGTTTGGCAGTTCCAGCAATCCAATATGGTTTTATTACTCTTCTTCTTCTTCTTCAGATTTTTAGCTTCTTGAAGTGTTTTGAGGAACTTGTTAAGTGCTTGTACTTGAAGTTGACATTGCTTAGAATTGATGGATTTTTATATTTTATTGATTTACTGTTGTTGAATTTATTTATTTGAAGATTGTTGGATTTTTTTTTTTTTTTTGTGAGAGGTTGATAATTTTTTTAAAGAATTGAATGATGTGATTGAAATTTTATAGTTTTTGAGACATTCAAGTATAAAGTATATTTTTATTCAATATATTCTCCCGTTAAATAAAAAATAGAATATTATTTATGTATAATCCGTCAACCCAACCCAACTCGTTCAAGATCGGGTCGGTTCGGTTCGGGTTAAATGAAAAAATATGAGTTTAGAACTCAACCCAACCTAAAGATAATCGATTGGGTCGGGTATCGGGTTTTTTCAAAATTGGCCCATCCCAACCCACGTACACCCCTAATCTAAATTGATACTCTTCAAGTGAGATGGTGGATCAAATTCAGGTAGAATATGCTAATCTTCTGCTTCCATATCTTCATCCACATCAATGTCATCGTCAGAATTACCAGATGATTCATCGAAGTATGTTTCATCCTTTTCACGAGAATCACTTAATTTTTCCTCGTTGATATTATATAAGACATTAAGGGGAAGACTACATTGTGGACTTGTTGGAGGAGATTGATGATGGAGTTGATCACTTTCTGCATGAGATTGTTCTAATTAGGTAGAGTATGGTTCATAGTGTTGTGATGGTTCATAGTGTTGTGATTGTTCATAGTGTTGTGATGGAGAATATAAGTCAGGTTGATAAGGTATATTTGAGGTCGATGGTTGATCAATGTTTGTTGATGGAGGACCAGACTGAAAGAATACCGAAAAGTTCCTCATAACGACACAGAAGGATATCGAAAAACAATTGATCACATGATAGTTCACGAAGCAATATATTTATTCCCTTTTATTTGAATTTTTTAAATATTTAGTTTTTTTATACTTGTTATCATTAATTTAGCTTGTTTTTTTTAAATATCAGTTCTATTGGAGACCTTATTTCATGTTCCATAATAAAGTTTTTGAAGAAGAGGTGGTCACTTGGACTGCATGTACTTATCTGCATTGTTATTATATTGTTGAAATAAAATATCATACAGATAGAGTTACACTTGAGTTTGTCTTCCATCAACAAATACCACAACCACTAGAGGACATGAAAATGTACCATCAGGTCGACATGAGGCACGAGGTTGATGATAATTGGAACTGAGTTTGAAGGGAAGAAATTAAACATTGAAATGAGCGTCACAATTACGTGTTGCAAGATAATATCGTGGAATGTGTTTTATGCCATGCTACAGAATATATGATTTGGTTTAGACAGCACACCAAATTATTTATATCTATCGAACAATATCTCTGATCCCCGTTTGCAACCACCGTCGTATCCTTATGTGATGTCGACCTCCCAATCCACCCCACAACAACAAAACACAGCACAACTGTCTCTATCATCATCTCACCTACCCTTCCATACAGAAGTTTCATCTTATGATCCACCAACGACTCAATATTACGTTCCGCTGATACCAGAAATGCCGACCCCCAGTTATCCGACAGAAAGTGGGTTTTTCTATAATTTGTTTGGAACTCAGTGCACAACTCATGAGTCGGCTTATGCTATGTTTGACTCCATGTATAAAATCCTTAGCCTCAAAATTTTATGGAAGCAGGTGGTAGTGGTTCTAATCCATCTACAACTTACATTGAGGATAATAATCAGGATGTACCTCAACTCGTTCAAAGAGCTAGACGAGTTCGACGACATCCTAGATGTGGAACTAGAGGTAATTTATGTGGACATCAATAATTTAATGTATTTTGTATTTTGTTTCATTTTATTTGATGTATTTTTTTTCTTTTTTAATGTATTTCTTTGAAATTTTTAATATAATTTTCTATTTTTAATTATTTTTAATTATCATCATTTTTAATAATAATAATAATAATAATTAATTATTATTATTATTATTATTACTATCATTAATATTTTTATTATTATTTATTATTACTATTATTAATAATGTATTATTTATTATAAGTATTATTATTAATTATTAATGTATTATTATTTATTAATTAATTGTTATTATTATAATTAATATTATTTATTAATGTATTATTATTATTAATTAATTAATTAATTATTATTATTATAATGAATTAATTATTTGAAATCAAATAATAGGCATAAAACCACAAAAAAAAAAAAAATCAACATGCTAGTAGGAGGTCACACTCCCAGTCAACGATCTCTTGTTGGGTCTCAAAAAATTCCTCTTCAGCTAGTCGCTCCACTAGCCTGCGACTTCTTACTGGACTCAAAAAGTGGGACCTGGTAAATAATTTTGGGAGTAGGGTAATTTGGTAAAAAAAAAAAAATATTAAAAAAAATTCTTTAAACACATTTTGAGTTCCTCTGTCCTACATGCATTTATATTTATAAAACAACAAATTTAAAAATTATATTTATTATAATTTATATTATAAAATAATAATTATTATACAATAATAAAAAAAATCAAAATCATATTTTTTAGAGAAATTATAATTTTTAATATTTAAAAAAATATTAAATATATTAATGTACAAGTATATAAACATTAAAAATGACAATAATATTACAAGCGGATGGATTCAAAATAGATATCAACAACTTAAATTTATCCTTGTCTTAAGTTTTAATTTCAAGAAAATCCACCGCACATTACACATCCAAAGTAAATTTTTTCCATCTAAATTGAAACGGATTCAAATAAACATTTAGGAGTTTTGTTATCATCGCTTATTAAAAAGTTGATAATTAATAATTAAAATATTTAATTAAAAATTTAATCTAAGTACGTTAGTTTTCAACTATAGAACTTATTTATAATTCATTTCGGATAAATTATTAATGAGTTTTTGTGTAATAATGTTACGGATAATTTAAATTAATGCATTGGCATGAGTTGTCATCAAGTGGAGGCTTATACGTTCCCCCAATCCCAATTCTTTCATGTATGAGCAATAAGAGAGATTTCTATTGCGTTTAAGGGATCTCTTCTCTCTCTTCTCTTGGTAAGCAATCCCTTTCATTCTCTATTTTCAATTCCTTTCGTTGCTTCATCAATCGCTAACCCTAACTTTGTTCTGTCGCAGAATTATCATCATGGCTAAGAGTTCATTCAAGATGGAGCACCCCCTTGGTTCGTTTTTCCCCTTTTCTTTTCCATTTTCTTTTTCTTTTCTCTTTTTTTTTTTTTTTAAGGTTACACTGGATGGTATAA
>JBBPBP010000002.1:47292939-47306366 GCA_037974735.1 Cicer chorassanicum | reverse complement strand
TTTTTTTTTTTTTTTTTTTTTTTTTTTTTTTAAGGTTACACTGGATGGTATAATTCATCGATTTTATGTTTCAATTAATCGGGCTTGAATTTCATGTGATCAGAGAAATAATAAACATCGTATTTGTTTTATTTTTTTATTTGGAATGTGAAAGTTTTGATCTTATCCATCATGATCATTATCTAAACTCTATTCCGTAAAGTTGAAAATTTGGTAAAAAAGTATTGTGTTTTGGGCCCCATTTTACAAAATTAGGTGCAAAACTTTTTTACTGATTTTTTTTTTTTATCTCTCCATTTAGCTTAGTTTAAGCAATGATCTAAGGTATGTTCCTTGAAAGAATGTATTATTTCGTTTTGTTTTTTCAGTGCTTTTAGTTGGTTGATCTAATTTGATTCTTCTTGTCAATGGAAGTTAGTTGTTGATGTCTGAATTATGGCATCGGTTTAATCTCTATGGGATTATATGATTTTTTGTTTGTGTATCTTACTACTATGTTGCCAATTTATATTCTTTGATTTGTAAAACTGTATGTGGTAGAGAGGAGACAGGCTGAAGCAGCTCGCATAAGAGAGAAGTATCCCGATAGAATTCCAGTAAGTTATTTTCGTGTGTATGTATGTTATGATAATGATAATATCGCTTCTTTTATATTAATTTGGTTGATCTTTTGGGTATAGGTAATTGTTGAAAGGGCTGAGAAGAGTGATGTTCCAGATATCGATAAGAAAAAGTTAGTTTTTCTCTTTCTTTCTATTTGCTGTGAAGAGGAAGTATCAGTTTTTGCATTGTTTATGAACTGTAATTTTTGTTTTGAAGTATTATTAATTGTTTTGGTAATTACTTTCTCCATTAATTTGTTGTGTTTTGCATCATTGAAGTTTGATCATACTATTTATACTCTTACTTGGGAAAGAGCTATAGTGATCTTACTTTTGTTGTGGTTTTGCTGGAATTTGTCATATTGACTGCGGACTTTAATTGAATTTCCATATATGTTTGTGGTATCCGACTTAATTGTTCCTAACCTTGCAAACCTTGGCATCTTATTTCATTTTATTGAATGGTTGAATTAAGGATAGTTAGAGTTAGATAAAAAAAATTGATTAAATTCTATTCTAGTACAGAAAACAGAGGCAGAAGCCTTGTGTTATAATCTCTGCTTTATTGTTTGAATTAATATGAAAAGCCAATCAATAAATTAATTAGTGAGAGAAAAATGGATCACTGCTAAGCCCAACTATATTAATTAGTGAAAGAAAACGGATCCCTGCAAATATATTTGATCAACTACAAAATTTGGTTTAGGCTTCGGTGATGACAATTGAAAGTACATTTGAAACTTGAAATCATGTTATTCAAAAATATGGATGAAAGTTACGTCTATGTGGTCTGTTATGGTTGAACTTACATTGCACGTGCTTATTCTTTCTTGTCCTCCGAAATTTTTTTGGATTAGTTGCATAGATTTCAATCCTCACTACTTCATTCTAAATATATTAGAGGTAGGATAATTCTCCCTTCTCCTCATCACACACACACACCTTCCCAAAGTTAAAGGAGAAATGGTTTTGTAAAATGCTCCTTGAATATGGAGAAAATAAGTAGCAAAAGTGGCTGTGGAACATGGATCTTTAGTAGAGGTCGACATATCTAATATGAAAATAGTAAATTTTTATGCAATAGAATATTGACAATCAACTTAATGTTTTATTTATATTGCTAATTGCAGGTACTAATTCATCCATATGCTTGGTTTTTTTTTTCACTATTTATTCATGGCAGATTGGTTTTTGATGATTGTAGGTATCTGGTTCCTGCGGATCTAACTGTTGGCCAGTTCGTGTATGTGGTCCGAAAGAGAATCAAATTGAGCCCAGAGAAGGCCATCTTCATTTTCGTGAAGAACATTTTACCGCCAACAGGTATTTTTTATGGATTATTATTGTAGTTATTGATGGTATTAGTATTATTTGCTTTAAGGTTTGGTAGTTAATCTTGTGAGTTTAATTTAATTTATTTAATTCTATTCATGCAGCTGCTATGATGTCTGCAATATATGAGGAAAACAAGGACGAAGATGGATTCCTGTATATGACTTACAGCGGGGAGAACACGTTTGGGTTTGGGATGTTGATTTGAAATATTCTTAAAGTGGCAATCATGTAAATAGAACTTAAAATATATCCTATTTGAAATTGTTAAGCTTTGCTTTAACAATTTATCGGGAAGGTTATGATCCGATCCATGACAGTCCTTATCAAATATGCAATGTTGAAAATGACCTATATGTTTATATGTAATTGCAAATAGACGAAATATAAAATATTATTATTATTATTACTATTTCAATTCGGAACTTCTTCGCACGTGCGTGCAAATTTTTATACCGTTTCATATACGGAAATAAAAAAAGAGGAGGATAATTGTTAGTAGTAGTGATCAAATTTTGGACTCTTATGATGCCACAATAGTAGAGATCTTCTGCTAAAAAGCACATGTTAAGGAATGAAATATAAAAATATTATATAACAAATGGTGTTTTAATTGTTTCAAAGTATGAAAATTATTTTGGAAACAAGGTATTTAGTTTAAAACTATATTTTTGATTTTTTTAATATGTGCCTTTAATGTAATTATTAGCAAGAAAACCCTTAAATCAGACTTTATTTTTGCGGCAAATCCAAATACAAACAAGGGGGAATCCGGAATGGATGTTCAATGGTAGATCATTTATAATCACTATTCGATGTTGACTATTTAAATCAAAATTCATTTTCTTCTCGTTTTTTTCCCCTTAAATCAAAATTTACGTTTCTTCTCTTTTTTCCCCATCTTTGTTGTCATTGTGTTCTTGTGCAACTTCGTCTTCTCTTTGCCTATCCACCACCGGATCTCACTCACATATCACGTGTGAATGCCCATAACGAATCATAGGTCCAGATCATGAATGAATGGAGTACCAAACTAGCAACTTGAAAATTGGGCATGCAATGAAATCAAATGTCTGAATGTTAGGCTTGGGGTTTGGGGGAATTTATATGTCACTTTTCAATTTAAAATGTCCTTATTTTTTTGACAATTTATAATGTCATTCTCAATTAATGTTAAAAAAGAAATTCCACCTAGAAGCATTTGAAAGAGATACTTCATGTCTTTTTTAGTTTACTCAGAAGTCTTAAATTCGAATCTGGCATAGAGAATCTGGCATGGTTAACACTCTTGAGAATTTTTTTTGTCTTTCATTGTTATTTTACTTAAATCATAAGATTAGTCTTTTTCTTTTTGATAAAAAAAATATATTCTATTATTCAAATTGATAAAAATTAAATCAATTGAGAATTATACAATTCAAAGAAACTTGCATCGATCGTAAGATTAGTTTTTGCATTTGATAATTATGTGAAGAAGATTTTCAATTTTCAAACTCAAGAAAATTGTAGGAAAAAAATAGCATGCAAGCAACTTGATTCTATATCTTTAATTAATTTAACAAATCAATGATAAAATTTTTTCTCTATAAAGCTTATATAATAGTTTTGTAGTAATAATATTTTTTTTATTTATCTAAATCTATTTTTTTTTTTTCTTTTTGTAAGTGGAAGTGATTGAACAGAATGTAAATATGTATAAGCCTTCGTGAATGGTCTAACTAACAAGCTGGAATAGCTCAGTTGGTTAGAGCGTGTGGCTGTTAACCACAAGGTCGGAGGTTCAAACCCTCCTTCTAGCGATTTTTTCGGATTATTTTTCATGTTTGCTTGTTTACTTTCACATCTAATTCTTCAACCCCATTCATTATTTATTTATGAAAAAATTAAACTTTGTCGTGTACCGTATTAAAAAAACATATTTTTTGGGTACAACTTTCTTATTATTTATTTGGCAAAGGTGCAAATTGGACATTTGTGAATGAAAAAGAAATTGAAAAAATAGGTAGAAGCTAGAAAGCATGGGAGAGGTAGTAGAAAATAGAGAATGGTACGTAGCTGCATATTGTCCTGAAGGTGTTCCAACATCAGAACATCTCAAAATCCGCACTGTGTCTCTTTCAATTGCATCTGATTCAATCCCTCATAATCATCTCGCCGTTGAAACTCTCCTTCTTTCCGTTGATCCATATCTTCGTGGAAGACTCACCGGTACCCTAGAAGGCCTTTTTATTTCACAGTATCAACTTAATCAGGTAATATATTTAATTTTTTATTTTTATTTTTTATACCTATGCTACTCGTATGTATATTTTAGTATTACATGGAAATATATAAATTTGTAGGTGATTACAGTATTCGGAGTTGTGAGGGTGATTAGATCGAAGGATAGTAAATATAGTGAGGGAGATATTCTTTTGAATCGATCTGCTCCTGTTGCTGAGTACAGTATTGTGCCATCTTCCGACATTGCTAGAAAAATTGATGCTACAAGTGGGATTTCATTGCCGGATTATCTAGGTTCTTTAGGTAATTAATTCTTTTCTATGCATGCTTTGTTTTTTTACCCCTAATTAACTAATTTTAATTTGATCTAGTCTTAAAATGTTAGGTCTTAAGATAATTTAAATTTCTTTGTAACTAAATTTTATGAATTGTTTGAATGCAGGAATACCGGGATTTGCAGCATGGGTGGGGATAGAGGTGATAGGAAAGCCAAAGGTAGGATCAAATGTGTTTATATCTGCCGCTTCAGGTGCGGTGGGTATAAATGCTGGACAGCTGGCTAAGATTCGAGGATGCAGGGTCATCGGTAGCACTGGCTCTGATGATAAGGTAGGTAACCTTTCTTTTTCTTAGACTTCACCGTATACAATGTGATTCATGTGCTTTCCCCTCATTATTAATTAGCGTTGAGATTTAGCCAATTTTTATGACATCACTTCCAAGTTGACCACCGAATATTGCTATTTTAAAATGGATCATTATTCTTTTCTTTCTTGTCTCTTATTTTCTTTTATCTTGTAAGAGGATAGATATAAAATATTATTTTATTAATATAAATTTATAAAAATGATAAATTTAAAATGATTTTTGTATTTAACATTCTCACAATATGAGAAAAAAAATGAGAATTATACAAATACTATTTTTTATTCCTATTTTTAAAATCACTGATGTAATTTTTAGTCCTAATTATAAGAAAAGATATGCATACCAATGTGCATTAGTCCTTAGATTGTTTTTATTCCTCTATTTGATATGAGATTTATATTTACTAAAAACACATCTAATATGAATAAGTCATTTAATGTTGAGGTTTTTTGGAATACCATTTAAATTTTATAGCATTAAATAAATTTATTGGCCTTCGTACTTTCTTCTTGTATTAAAGACCAAAGGGACTAGAAGTTTATGATTTTTCTAATTGTTAAGTTTGAGAAAATGTCTTTATCGACGTATGTTTGATAAAAACAAAGAAAATGAATAAGTGTTTTTTCAAAGTGTTCTCATCAAATGGACACAAATTAGATCAACATCTCAAACGTAAAAACAAACATGACGGTTAACTTCTACTATGGAGTAGTGTCGCCGATCATTATTAGAATTTCAAGTGATTTTTAAATAGTAGTGAACATTGAATTATATGTTGTAGTTGTCCTTTGAAGAACTCACTATTTTAGGTTTGAGGTGAATGTTATGGTGAACCACTTTTATAGGTGGTCCATTGTGGATCAATGTTTAAAAGTCATCGAAAACTCTAACGGAGATCGATGACAATCCTCAGATGCAGTCTTCTTAAATTTTATGGTTGAGAAAATGAGTTAATTGAAGTCAGTTTGATAAAAATAATGAAAAATAAATGTGTCTTTCAAAACTCAACTTTTCGAAAACGACATTCATCAGATCATTGTCTCTACCATAAAAATAGACAGAGTTGTTAACTTTATTCTACCAAAAAGCCTTATCGATCTTCGTGAAAATTTCAAATTATTTTTAAACATGATGCACGATGGACCATCTTAAAATGTGGTCTCCTTTATGATTTATCTAGGTTTAATAATATTAACATTTAAATATTAGTTACTCAAATTAAATTCAATTTTGTTTGTAAGGTTGAGATTAAGATTGAGTAATTGTTGAAAAAAAATCATCAAAAAATAATTAAATGAAAACTTTGTTCCTACTTCTTTTATCCATTCTATTTCACTATAAATTTTGAGTAAAACATAATACAAAATAAACTAATATAAAGAGGTAGTAACAACTGCTCCTTAACGTATCATTTGAATCTAATAATAACAATATGTCCCACCAAATGATGTGGGTCTCATTTTAATATGATGTAACTCATATGAATTAAAATCAATACAAAAAAATATGTATTAAATAGTAGGTTGATAAAGTGATTCTAAAAAAAAATTACTTAAACCTTTTGTTGACAGAAAAGTAATTTTTTTTACAAATTGATAGAAATTTTCTTACAACTTACCTGGTTGGTTTTTTAGGTGAAACTCATTAAAGAGGAATTTGGATATGACGACGGATTCAACTACAATTCCGAATCAGATTTTGATGCCGCTTTAACAAAGTCGTAATTCGTCCTTTTTCTTTTTATCAATTCATTCTCTTAGATATTACCATATGACAATTTTTTAAATATAAATTTTCACATAGAAAGATTCATGACATAAATTGGCATACTTAGAACATATAGTTTAACATTTTAAAAATTGAGTTAATTTTCTAATATACGCACTAGAATTTTGCAGGTATTTCCCCGATGGTATTGATGTTTACCTTGACAACGTTGGTGGTAAAATGCTTGAAGCTGTTCTTAACCATGTCAACAAGTATGCTAGGATCTCACTTTGTGGGATGATATCTCAATATAATAAGGTGAACGAGGGTATATAGCATCACTTCATTAAATTAATTTTTTTAACAAATCTCATCAAATGCATAATAATTTACCATATTTAGCACATTCTCCTTCTGCTAATTATTATAAGACTCTTTTATAAAATTCATAGTTATTAAAAAAAAAAAGTAGTTGTAACATTTAATTTATCAAACATATGATATTTTTATATAATTACTTTTATCATTATTGATATTATAAATAAAAAAATTATTTTTGTTTTTCAATGATAAATATAAGTATTTTTGTAAAAAAAATCATTAATATATATATAGAATTTTGAAAAAAAAAATCTTATATTTAGAAAACAGAGAAATATCAAAAATAATTTAATAAAATAACATAGAGAGTATAAATTAATGACTCAATAATTTAACAAATGCACAAAAAACTGTGGTTTTCTAATTAGTAAATAGCTAATGTTGGTATAGGTTTGGACTGAAAGAGAAGGTGTTAGGAATCTTCTGAATATGGTTGGAAAGGAGGTGAGGATGGAGGGTTTTATGTTAGAATCATATTGGCATCGTTTTGGAGATTTTGCTAAAGATATGGAAAGGTACATTCAAGAAGGCGAGGTTAAGTCAAAGAACAAAATTAATATCGGAATTGAAAGCTTTTTGGAGAGCTTAAACTCCTTATTCTCTAGCTCTAACATTGGAAAAGTTGTTGTTCAAGTTAAGGCATAGTGTCCAAATTGTTAATATATATATATATATATATATATATATATATATATATATATATATATATATATATGTGTGTGCGCGCGCGCGCGCTTTATAATAATGTGTGAACCATTTGAGCACAATATTCGTTGAACCATGTTTTTCATATTTTAGGCCTTTGTTTGAAACTTTTCTCTAAGATTGGATATATGTAATAAATTCAATGTGAATGTGATATTTAATTTTAGGCCCAACACGTGTTACTCAGGATTTGTTCGGATTTAGATCAATTTTTTTACTCTATAAGTTGAGGGTTATGCTGTTTAAATCTGAAATTTTTTATCCTATACCCAATTTCTATACCTATACCTCGTAATTTTATGAAAATGCTAATTATATTCTTATGTTTTTTTTACTAATTCAAAGTTACTTTTTCTTTTACCATTTTATCTTTTTTGGATGCAGAAAAAGGATTTCGGTAAGTAAAAGTTTTATGGTAATTTTCGAAATTTTTTTTATGAATTCCGGGTCAGACATTACTTCCGGTACAGAAGGTTTTCACCGGAAAATTTTAAAAAAAAATTCTGGTACAAAAGAGAAAAAATTGTAATACCGAAAAACTTCATTGAAAAGATTTCTGGTATAGAAGGTGTTTCCGGAAAACTTCATTGGAAGATACATAAGGTGTTTCAGGAAAACTTTCTAGGAAAGATATCCGATACACATCATTTTTTTTAATTTTAGTATTTTTTTTAATTTTAGTATTTTTATAAATGTTAATAGATATGGATAAACCGCTATTATTATTGGGATACTACAAATATTTTTTGACACCAATCAGATATGAATAATTATAATTAATATTAATATTGTAAAAATATATTATTGTATTACAAATTTTTTTTTCAACTTTTCCGGTACAGAAGATATTTCCGGAACAAGTTTTCCGATACACACCATTTTTTTTATAAACCATAAATAATAATTAATATACCATAAATAATTAATAATAAATACACCATTAAATAATGAATACACCATTAATACACTATAATAATTAATAATTAATACACCATAAATGATCGCCTTCTACGGATGCCGTCGGATGAAAGCATCCATATTTAAAGTCACGTATTCTTCCTATACCTTTGCCGTCTCTGCCTCTAGTCCTAACCACTGAAAAAAAATAGTTAAAATGAAATGAACTAAATAAATACTAATGTAATAAAAAAATTTATAATTTAAAAATTATTTTCATATATATATATATATATATATATATATATATATATATATATATATATATATATAACAACTACCGAAAAACTTGTGGATGAAGTTTTCCAGTAGCTTCCGGAAATGTCCTACTCAAGTTTTCAGAAAAAGTTAAAAAAAGTTTTTCGATAGTTCCAGAAAACTTCAAAAAAGATTTCCGAAAATGTGTGATGTATCGGAAAACTTTGTTCAAGTTTTCCATAGTAGAAATTGTGTACCGAAAAACTTGAAAGTTTTCCGAAAATAAGAATTTTTTTGACACTTACTTTTATTCCGGAAATGTTGAAATGAAAACAAAAAACAGATGACAACTTTATATATATATATATATATATATATATATATATATATATATATATATATATATATATATATATATATATATATATGAAAGTATTTTGGACTTTTCCTTCACTTTATAGGGTGTGCATGGATAAAGGAGGAGATACTACGTAAAAATTCCTTAAATATGTGGATTCACATGTTGACCCATGATTCATATAACAAAAGGAATACTCATATCACAAACAAATATATTTTTGTCCACTATAATTTAATCCAACATTACATTCAACTCATATCACATAAAGAAAAGTTTAAACCATAATAAATTTTAAACTAGTTAATACTTTTGTGGTTATATAAATTATATTTTATCATATTTTTTATTTTCTTTTTATAATTAAATTTTTATTATTAAAGTGAGTACAAGTGGTACTCAAAATTCATTACACAGTTGTCTTGATTCAACCTTCAGTTTGCAAAAAATAAATTTTTATTGTGCCCCTCTCTATAAATGAACCATGATAACCATATTACATGGTCCACCACCTTTGAAGCATTCGCCATTATACTCTTAACATTGATTTGAATTATTAGAGTTCTTTTGAAGTATTATCTTTGATTTTTTTTTTTATTACTTAGTACTTATGATATAAAATTATCAATAATGGTAGATTTTTAGTTTTATTTAAATACAAGATTTTTATAATACCAATTTTTGTGTTTCTTTGATAAAAAATGACTTATTTTATGACCCGTAGATTAACCTATTTGACCGTATACTAATGCACGATCGACATAAATCAATGTACTACAACTCGTTATCATTCACTCAAAAACCAACTCAACCTATTTTATGTGTAGATTTTTTGCAAAATGCGTTAAACATGACAAATCAACCCACATATTCAACTCTAATTATTATCAATACATTTGCCCTCAAAATTGTTCCTTAATGCGAAAACACTATTCCTTTAAAATCAACACTAAGCAGCAGACCAAACTACACAAGGTCCAAATTTTTCTATGAGAATTATAAAAAAATTAGATTTTGTACCTTACAATTAGATTTATACCCATCAAAATATAAAAAAATTCAATTTTTCCCATTTCATTTTCATTCAATCAAAGGTAAAAAAAAAAAAAACAAAATTTACCCCAAAATCTTACTCCTCCCCAAAATTTTCAGTAATTAAATTGTTTCCTATAAAAATGCGGTACACTATTTATTCCACACGAAATTTTGTGCATTGAAATTTCCTGTAGTTATTTTTATTCTATCAAAAATTTGCGCCTTGAAATTTTCGGTAGTTAATTTTGTTCTACTGGAAATTTCAAAATTTGTACATAATATTTTTTCTTTTGATTTTTTTAACTTTTTTTTTTTGAAGTAGGGATGGAAAAAACACCGCTATGTATAGGTTTGACTGAAGCAATCACAACTAATTAAATTTTTGAGTCACGATAAGCTTGTTGAGACAAAATCTCAATTTAATGTTTTGATGAAAACAAACAAAAAGTTAATTAAGAATGTTAATTATGATTCTAAGTGTTTTGGTTTTTAACATGTGTGTTTGAGTGTATTAATCAAAGATAGGAATCAAGCAAAGCAAAGAAAACAGTTAAAAACTGAACATATAAAGAAACAACAAAATCTGGAAAACGGAGAATGTTCTCCAGTTTCAAGAATGATCGTCACAGCCTCTTGACCAATCAATCTCCACTATTTCAACGAAGCTTTTGCCTCTGAATTTTATACTAGTTCATCAGTACATGGCAAGGAACAAGTAGAAATCATTACAGTCAAAGAAGGCATTCGAATCGCAAAGAGAGAAGATCACAAACTAGCAAGACCAAACAGATTTGAACTTGACTGTCAACATTCTTGACAGCATTCTGATCATTCTCCAGCATGTTAACATTAATCTCCAACATGCTAACATCATTCTCCAGCATGTTAACATTAATCTCCAGCATGCTAGCATCATTCTCCAGCATGCTAACATCATTCTCCATAATGATAACATCAATCTGCAGAATGATCATCAGTCTCCAGAATGTTCAGATCAGTCTCCAGAATGATCAGATCAGTCTCCAGAATGATCAGATCAGTCTCCAGAATGTTCAGATCAGTCTCCAGAATTTTCAACATCATTCTCCAGTAGACTGTCATCATTCTCCAGCAGACTGTCATCATTCTCCAAGCTGTTTTGGCATCCGTTTCTGCAGAATTTCAGCATTGATCTCCTTACTTCTGCAGATGTTTATAATCATTCATTAAACTGTTTTGGACATAATCAAGACTCCAGATCGAAGCTGTAACATCAATAATTACATATGAAGCTTCAAAGATCAATCTCCGTTTCTGCAGAATCGATTCTCTTATTTCTGCAGAAGTTGTTCATTACTTTCCAAACTGTTTTGGATCAAATCAAATGTCCAGATCAAAGCCCAATTATCATTAAGTATTTTCGAAGCTTAATGGGTCATTAAAAGCACAGAAAATCTGTTTGAAATTGAGCAAACAGCCTAGTCAAGCAAGACCCAAAACTGTCACATCAATGGATTATTTTTTCAACAGAAAGGTTGCTTATGTCAGAGGTAAACAGAGCACTCCCAACAGCTCTTTCTGACCTGAGTTAATTGCTCAAATCACCTATAAAAGGAAGGCCAAGCTCAAGGAAAAATCAGAGCTTCAAGTACTAAGAAAATTCATCAATCACATACACTTACATACTTGAATACTCTCACTCACATACATTGAATCAATTCTGATTTTTCCCATTCGATTCTTAGAATCATTTTCTTGTATTTCTCTGTCAAAGAATCAGATCTCAAACAAGAGTTGAGACATCTCAGATTCTAACAAAACAATCTCATCATTATTGAAAAACTCAAACTATAAGAGTTTAGTATAGTTTGGGTAGATTGTAAGAAATCCTATCAAGGTTGATAGGTGACCTGATTGAACTCCTTTCTGGGTGGAAAGGTTTTAATATTGTAACAGATCAAGGTTGATCTGAGCTAGGTGCTGTAAAACCAAGAAGGTTCTTTGTTTTGAACACTTTGTGGAAAATCTCACGGTTGTGAGGACTGGACGTAGCCCGAGTTGGGTGAACCAGGATATATCCTTGTGTGGTATCTCTTCCCTTATCTATTTACTTTCAGTATGATTGATTATCAAGTTAAATACATAAACTGAATTACTGATTTTAACTAACCAAGAACGTTCTCCGTTTTTCTGGTTAAAACCAAGAACGTTCTCCGTTTTCTGTTTTCACAACCAAGATCAATCTTGAGTTATTTTCTTAAGTTTTTTCAGGAATTTTTAAATAGGAACATTTACAATTCAAACCCCCCTTTCTTGTAAATCGACATTGCTACTTCAAAGCTGTCATATCATGGGCAAGAGAGGTTGACTGACAAAATCGAGTAATTGTTACCATTACTAGCTCTAACATATAGATCGAAAGAAGAGGAAGAAAGTCAAAATTAATTCTTGGTTGTGATAGAGGTGAAAAATATAAGTCAAATAAAAGTAACTCAGTGACTTCAACTAAAAGGGTGATTGTCCGTTTAAACTTAGATCGAGACCGTTGAAGAATGATGAGAGATGTATTATTAGTTTAATATGTGGACTTTCACAACCATGAGTTGCTCTTTTTTCTTTTTTTCAACGATGGCTCATCTATTAGATTGTGTGGGAGGTCGAACCCGGGAATATTCCAGTGTTTTTCGCTCCTCTAGTCCTCACTAAAAAAAATTGAATGAAAAAATGTAAAAAATAAAATAAATGTTGTATCGGAAATTTCATATAGTTATTTTTCAATACAGGAAACTTCAAAAATGAAATTTTCAGGAGTTTCAACTGGAAATTTGAAAATTTCCAGTAGTTATTTTTCAATACCGAAAAATTGAAATTTCCAATAGTTATTTTTCAATACCGAAAATTTAAAAAATGAAATTTTCGGTTGAGAACATCTATTGGATTTTCAAATTTTTGGTTGAGACTAACTCCTAAAAATTTCAATAACTACCGGAAATTTCGTTCCTGAAATTTCTGATAAGAGAATTTTAGAAAGAACAAAAGTTACTTTTTATGAATTTGTTTTAGTTTTTACTATATACTTAAGGGTATTTTAGTAAAATAAATGATAAATTTTTTAAATTGAGGTATAAGTTTAATTGTAGAGCTACAAAATCTAATTTTTGAATTATTGAGGCTCCAGAAAATACTACTAAAAACTAAAAATTTACATGCACTTTAGGGTCCAAAAATAAAAAAACGCTCAGAATTGAGAAACTAGATTTTAGAGAAAAACAAAAAGTCTATATTTTTTTAATGTTGTTGAT